>CM035429.1:155463166-155690666 GCA_020310875.1 Ceratopteris richardii | reverse complement strand
TGCATGTATGTGCATGTGCATGTGTAAGTTTATATGGGTATGTATGTGTATGTGCATGTGCATATGTATGTGTGTGTATATGTATGTATGTGTATACGTATGTATGTGCATGGATATGTGTAAGTGTATGTGTATATGTGTGTATGTGCATGTATATGTGTATATGCATGTATGTGCATGTGTATGTGTGTGTGTATGTGTGTGCACGTATGTGCATATATACGTGTATATATGTGTATGTGTGTGTATATGTACATATGTGCATATGTATGTGTGTGTATAAACATATGCAAGTGTATGTATATGCATGTGTATATATATGAAACATGCATGTGCATGTGGATGCATTTCCATTTGCATCCATGTGTATGTGCATGCATGTGAATGTGTATATACATGTATTTAAGTATGTGTTAATCTGTGTATGTGTATGTGTATATGCAATAATGCATGCATGCAAGTCCTTTTATGTGTTTGTAGAAATGTTTGTGCATATGCATATGTATGTGTGTATATGTGTATGTGTGTGTATGTGTAAGTTTATGTGCACATGTATGTGTGTGTATATGTGCATGTGTATGTGCATGTGTATATGTGTGAATGTGCATCTTAATGTATAAGTGTATATGTGCATATCAATAAGTGTGAGTACGCTAATTAATGAAAATAACACAATTCAAATGATATACAAAGAATGGAAATTGTACTTACACTAGTTAGCCATATTTTTTACTTGGTTAACTTCTTGAATAACCTGTAATAAAGAGAGAGAGAGAGAGAGAGAGAGAGAGAGAGAGAGAGAGAGAGAGAGAGAGAGAGAGAGAGAGAGAGAGAGGTAATTCAAAGAGAAAGAGGTCGAAAGGAGAGAAACAATGAGAGAGAGAAAATAAGATAGAGATTAGACAAAAGAACAATTGAGCAAGTGATTGTTTCAGCTCGTAAGGAGAGGGCAATTGTGAACGTTGGAGAGCTCTTTGATCAGATGCATGTAGATGCCAATCGAAGAATGTCCAACGTTTTTGTTTTTTGGTCAAAAAACGATCGTGTAACTGATGCTAAACCGTTGTATATCATCTCCAGATTGTGTTCCATAAGCGACAATTTTCAGCATTGTTTATGCGATGCTATTTATCATCACTTATCCGACGCTGTTTTATTGTCATCGATTTAGCCATGCTTGTTTTTATCATCGCAATCCACATTGCTTCACACGTCGATAAGAATGTCAAAGTTTTCATCGTTTAACTGATGCCGCACACTCGATGCTTGATGCGATGCTTTATGCAATTATATAGCGGCAAAATTATGTCACGTTAACTGTCGCTATGCGCCCGTATTCCTTGTAGTGATATCACCTACTACACCCTCCATGCAAAATACATAGAGATGGACAAGGCACATCAAAATGCTTATGAAGCACCTCCAACTTATTAAAATGTTCCATTTGAAGTAATTCGATGGCAATGCACCATGACACGTTCTCCTTCTTGAGAGCTCCACGATGATATCCTTGGAGTAGAAAATTGAGCTCCTAAGGCCGCACACAGTACTCTGCACAAAGGCTACAGAATATGCAGAAAACATAGTACATAGGGAGCACGAAGATAGATTTCTTAGGTGTTACAAATGTGATTGAACATATAGTCTGTTAATGGCTAGGCCACTATATGTTTTATTAAAGAACATATACAAAGAAGTGTTCGGTGGCCATTTGTCCTTTCACATGGACACTAACGATAACAATCTCCCACTACAGGCCAATATGGCCAAAGTAACTATGGGAGAAAAAATAAAGAATGATAAAGAATACCTCAGTGTAAGTATACAAATGATACCTTCCACCTGATAGGCATGTTACATATTATACAAGTGACTGTGTAAGATCATGAATCAAGTAACCCCCATCAAGTGACAACAATGTGGAAAGCTATCATGTGGTAGAGCTTTAGTCAAAGCATCTGCAACATTATCTCGAGTGTGAACCTTCTCAAGAATAATGCACTCAGTGGCTAAGCAATCTCTAATGAAGTGATACCTCACCTCAATGTGCTTGGTCTTTGCATGATAGACCAGATTCTTAGCCAAAGCAATGGCACTCTAATTGTCACTGAGCAAACGAGGTACATGCTGAGGTAAACCTATATCACAAGCAAGACGAGAGAGCCACAATGCTTCCTTACATTCCTCACTTGCTGCAACATACTCTGCTTTTGTGGTGGAAACATCTGTACATTCTCAAAGACGAGATCTCCAAGAGATAGCACCTCTAGCAAAATGCAAAATGTACCCTGATGTAGACTTACGATTGTCTACACATCCAACATAGTCAGAATCTGTGTAACCAATAATGGATGCTTTCCCTCTACTTAATCATAGACACTTGTCCTTAGTGCCACTCAGATATCTCAAAATCATCTTGACTGCTTCCCAATGTTTCTTGCCACGATTAGACATATATCTGCTCACAACTCCCACTGCAAATACAATGTCTGGTCTCGTAGCTACCATAGCATACATGAGACTACCAATAATAGACTGATAGGGAATTATGGTCATGAATTCCTTTTCCTCCTCTGATTCGGGGCAATCATCCTTGCTCAATTTCACATATGTGGGTAAAGGTGTACTCAATGCCGTTCCTCCTTGCATATTGAACCTGTGAAGTACTTTGGATATGTACTCACTTTGAGAAAAGTATATGAATCTTTTACTCCTATCACGGGTAATGTGCATGCCAAGAATATGTTTGGCATCCCACAAATCCTTCATATCAAATGTCTGACTCAACTTCTTTTTGAGAATTGACAAGTCATAAGAGGACTTCCCAACAATCAACATATCATCGACATAAAGTATCAAGCATATCAAGCTGCCATCTCAACATCTCTTTGTGTAGAGATAATGATCCTCATTGATTTGAGAATAGCCTTGATACTTCATAAAAGCATCAAACTTTTGGTACCATTGTCTAGGGGACTGGTTAAGTCCATACAAGCTCTTCTTGAGCTTACAAACTAGACTTTCCTTGCCAGGAACTATATAACCCTCTGGTTTTTCCATATAGATCTCATCTGTAAGATCTCCATGCAAGAAAGCAGTTTTCACATCCATTTGGACTATCTCTAAGTCCTCCACGAATCCAAGCAACATGCACAGGGTAGTCATCTTGACCACTGGAGAGAAGGTTTCCTCGAAATCAACACCATGTTGTTGCTTAAAACCCTTTGTAACAAGTCGTGCTTTATACTTTGGAGAAGCACTATCTGATGTGAATTTCAGCTTATATACACATTTACATGGTAAAGCTTTCGTGCCATTTGGAAAAGGTACTAAATCCCAAGTATCATTATTATGAATAGAATCCAACTCACTCTTCATGGCATGCTCCCACTTGACATGATCCTGTGTCTGTATAGCCTCTTTGTAGCAAGAAGACTCAGTAGCATCTATTAGCATAACAAAATCTAAACCTAGAACATATCTATCAGGTGGATGTGAGACACATGTAGAATGGCTCAATGGTTGCTGAACACGAACATGTGCAGACTGATCTGATAAGGCATTCTCCTAAACATCCCTATGTGCAACATTTTTATGGATGCTAACTGTTGATATATTTAGGTAGTGATGTGTGTGAACACTCTAGGACCGCTGAGGCACTTTTTTCCCTCTTTAGGAGGCTTTTTCCCCCGGCTTGGATATACGCTTATTTCCCTAATGGGCTACTTATCTTTGTACATTCTCTAGTAATACATTCAGTATTGTGTGTTGTGCTCCAAGCTTCTTCTTCTTCCTTGTGTTGTTCGCGTGCTTCCGCATACCTCTATCTCCAACAATTGGTATCAGAGCAGGTCGTCGCTTCATCTAGGGCACCTCGACACTCCTCCGTTTGCAGTGTCAAAATTGCACGAATTTTGGTGAGCATACTCAACGTGTTTTCGATATCAAAATAGCTTCGCTGTGTGGTGCCGAAATCGCGATCTGAGCTTGTTTTGGCCTCCGAATGCATTATCGTAGCGCTTATGCAAGCTATTTCGTCTTTTTGTACCAAAGGTATATACTAGTTTCTGTTCGCCAATATAAACGTCTCGAAGTCTGCTACAGGTCTAGTGGAATTTGTCTGGGCAGTTCTGTTCAACTTTTTGAGATACAGTCAATTTTCTGCATCAAGGTATTTTAGTCTCCGGCCATGGCTGAAAGCAGTGATGTATTCCGTATGTTGGCTTATATGATGTGACATGTGTTGGTTGCAAAAGGACTGTGGAACATTGTGGAGGGTGTCGAAAAACGTCCTATCAGACCTGCAACTGTTACAACTGCAGGTACTGAAGCTGATGAAGAAGGTGTCAAATGTTGGTGCAGACCAATCAACAATTGAAGTTTTGGAAGACAAAGAATGGAGAGAAGATCAATTCTTGAAGCATAGAAGATGGTTACACTCAGAGGTTGAAAGAAATGTACACATATGTACATTAGTTCAGATATAGGTCACTTATACTTTTGATTAGTCATAAACTTGTACATATTTGCTTATAAATACTCTGGAAAATGTCGGGGCAAGTATGAGAGAGCATGAGAATAGAGAAATGAGAAGTTGTAAGAGTCATTAGAGACATGAAAAGTTAGTTGAAGTCTCTCTCATCATTCAGTTGTAGTCTCCTTCAAAAATGATAGAATTTTTGCGCCCGATGTTTCTGACTCCTCATGTGGTAGATCTTTTGTGAAATCCTTTTGGAGATGTCTAAGTCCATAGTTAATGAGTCTATGGCTTAAGTTTGAGAGTCTAATTGTAAACAGGCTGTGAGAATTGTGAGTAGGAACATTCATATGTAAAGAGTGTTCACTGGTTCCTGAAACAGGCGCAAAATTTGAAGTCAATGATTTGATCATTTCTCACTCCACAGTTTAACGTTTTGTGCAAGTAAGCACTTAATCTCTAAGTTGGAAGGTAAGCTACTCATGGCTAAAAGCATTTGCTTAAATGGGTTCTATTCTTGGAGAACCATGTCTTAGAAGTTATAGATGTCTAAATCGACTTCTCAGAAGCACAGTCTTAGACATAGGTGACTTGTCAAGTTGATTTCTCAAGTTATACTCAATCTTTTGGAGTGATTTGACTTGGAGGAGGTGCACAATCTTTAGGCAACACCTTGTGCAAAGTTTCATAAAAAACTTTACACATTTACTCAGTCAATGAGAAAGATATATGCAGCAGACTTTCTGGGAATCATCTTCTTCACAGAATTTTTAAAATCTGTGTAATTGATCATTAATCTTATAAATTAGTGAAGGTTTTGACTTACTCTTGATATAGAGGTGTTCTAATGTCAAGAGTAGGTTGTTCTTTTGGAGATTAACACTCTCCATCAGTGGTATCAGAGCAGGAAGCATCCAAATTAAAGGAAGGAGGATCCCGACTGCTGCAGGTGCAAAGAATTCAACATCTAAAGGTTCAAAAAGGTGAAAGCTTGAAGATAAAGCTTGAGAAGGAGATCATACGACATCAAGGAAGTCAAAAGGAGTGTCATTTGAAGTAAAGGTAACTTTATACTTCATAAAGGTTGATGAATTCAATATACAGGTGAAGAAAGGATGGGAGATTCTCTTCAAATAGAGAAGTTGGATAGAGAGAACTATCTAGCATGGTCAATGAGGATGGAAGCTCATTTAATGAGCAAAGATTTGATAGCTTACATTACAGGTGAAGAAGAAAAGCCACAATTCAGAGATCCTAGTGTTCCAACTAGGGAGGAATTATCAGATTTGAAGAATTGGATGAAAAGAGATGCTCAAGCTAGGAGCATTATCTACATGGCAGTCAATGACTACTTGCTACCTCACATTAGAGGTCTTGAAAGTGCAAGTGATATTTGGAATGCTTTGGAAGAGCATTTCCAAAACACCACAAAGTCAAGGAAGGCATCTTTGTGGGAAGAATTTACTACTTTCAAAAAGAAGGCCTCTCAATCCATTTCAGATTATGTAACAAGGATGAAAGACATTGCAAATGCATTAGGAGCTGTTGATGAAGACATTGAGGAGGATAAATTGGTAAGGCAAATCCTTACAGGCTTGAGAGGTGATGACAAATGGAAGCCATTCATTTTGTCTACAAAATTATCACTTGATCATTTCACTCTTGATTTAAATCAGTTGCTAGGTCATATGCTAACTTTTGAGCAGGATGTCAAAGGAGATGGTGACAAAAGTACAGGTCATGCAATGTACTCAAAGGACAAGAAGAAAGCTAACAAAGGAAAGCAACAATCAAGTGAAGATGAAGGCACAACTAGTCAAGCCAACTTCCTAAGAGGAAGAGGAGGTGGCAAAAGTAGAGGAAGAGGCAGGAGTAACAAAGATGGAACCAAAGCTTGCTGGATTTGTGGTAAGACAAATCATTTAGCTAATGATTCTTGGCATAATACTCAGAGTAATGGTGGATATAATCAGAACTATAATTCAAGACGAAGAGGTGGTAGAAATCAAAGAGGTAATTTCAGAGGTAGAGGTAGTAGGGGTTACTTTGGAAGAAATGCAGGTAGAGGATTCCAAAGTCAACAATATAACAATACTTACTACAATTATGCTTCAGATCAGAAGGAGGATTCAACATTGATAATGAATGCAACTTGTGAAAGGCAGAGTGAAGATCAAAGAGTCTTCTACATTGACTCAGGGTGTAGCAATCACCTGAGTGGTAACATAGCATTGATGACTGCGAATAAGGTATCTAATCATGTTGTTCAAATAGGTGACAATACAAAGCACAATGTGAAGTCAATTGGATCAGTGAAGGCCAAGGATGGTAGCACCTTATTGAGTAAGGTCTTGTATGTTCCTACAATTCCTAAGAATCTTATAAGTGTAGGACAAATTGTTGAAAAAGGTTATGAAGTGAGGTTCACTAATGAAGGAGTGTTTGTGGAAGACCCTAGCAATGGTTATAAACAAATTGTTTTAGGGAAGAAAGAAGGAAGATTGTTTACATTGAAGATTCAAGGTAATGTTGGTCATGCCTTGTTTACTTATGGAGGACATAAGATATCTGAGTTAGATCTTTGGCACAAGAGGCTTGGACACTTCAATGAAAGAGGTATCAAAGATATGATTAACAATGGTGCAGTGCTTGGATTGCCTAATGTTGCATTACAACATATGACATACAGATGTGAGGCATGTCAATTAGGTAAGGCTCATAAGCAATCTTATTCTAAGCATGGTTTTATGTATTCAGAGAAGCTTGAGTTGGTACACACAGATGTGTGGGGACCATCAAAGGATTTCAGTATAAATGGATCAAGGTACTATGTGATTTATGTCGATGATGCTACTAGATGGATCACTATCTATGTGATTAAAGATAAGTCAGAGGTGTTCATGTTGGAGACCTCTTAATCTCCAAAGATTTGATCTATACTGACTTAAGAACACTTCTATGTCAGTTATAAACCAAACTTTACACAAACAATGTTCTTCTTTACCAAAACTTCAAGCAACACTTCTCTGAGTGAAGAAGTGTCTACTTCAGAAAGTCTGCTTCAGGAATCCACTTCATTACCTGCATAAAGTTTCAAATTTCTTCAAGCAAATGATGCACAAGTATTCGCAATACCTTTGCGCAAACATGTCAATCATTAGTTCTCAGAACTAATCACCAAAAGTTTAATTTGATCATTAAGATCAAAGACATGTCAGAAAATGTCTCTCAGAAGTTGCGCCTTCGACATAGTCAACTTCTCAAGTTGATTTCTCCCAATCTGAAACCCGTTTTTCTAAATGCTTTTAGCCATAGCTTCCTTATCTTCTAACTTAAATTTTAAGTGCTCACGCATCAAAAACTTTACAGTATACACTCAGATCTGATCAAAATACTGAGACGGAAAAGTGCGCTACTCTCAGACGTCAGTTTCCAAAGTTCACATATGAATGTTCCTATTAATCATTCTCACAGTAGGAGAGGAATTAGATTCTGAAACTCTAGACATAGCTTCATTAGCTTCTCAATTAGATGTGTACAAAAGGATTTCTGATCCACGTGATCACACAGAGAGCACTAAGAGAAAAACCCGTCGCTATTTTCTGGGAAAAAACTCTCTACACATCTTTCTGAAGTTTGTCATCTACAAATGACTCTCTTACATATTTCTTGTCCTCATTAACTTATATATACATGACTTTTGACTCATCCCGCGTCTATGACATTGCTACTAATCATCCTAAAGACTTAGCTATATTCAATTTACAAGATTCTTTACTTATATGTACATATGTGTACAAGACATCATCCTGAAATCTTCTTCACTTTCATAAGTGTCTTCCTTCACTTCATTCTGACCATAAGTCTTCTTCAAGATCTCTATAATCACCAATTTGTGATTGGCTTGTTCCAACAGCTCCCCCTCAATCACTAATTGTGATTATTCCATTCTTCTTCACTCCTGCCATCTCCTTGAATCTCTGTAGCTTAGGTCCATCCAAGCTTTTTGTCATCATATCTGCCACTTGTTCTTTTGTTGGAGTGTACATCACTTCAATCTCTTTATCAAGTACCTTTTCTCTCAAGAAATGATACTGAATCTCTATGTGCTTAGTCCTGGCATGAAAAACAGGGTTAGCTACCAAATACAAAGAACTCATATTGTCTCCAAAAATTATTGGAGTACTATGATCAGTCTCAAAACTTTTCATCAAGGTCTTCAACCATATCACTTCTTTTGCAGCTTCTACCATTCCCTTATACTCAGCTTCTGTGGATGATAAAGCAACTGTATGTTGCTTCCTTGAACACCAAGAAACTAGCTTATCTCCAACATAACAGAGATACCCATGAGTAGACCTTCTATCATCTGAGTCACCTTCCCAATCTGCATCACTAAACACTTTGATTCTTGTGTCAGAAGTGAAACCATAGTACAAACCTTCACTTAGGGTTCCTTTGATATATCTGAGTACCCTTTGGGCTGCAATCCAATGAGTCTTCTTTGGACAATGCATGAATTGTGACAACACACCTACTGCATATGATAAATCTGGCCTTGTCAAGGTAGCATAGATTAAACTACCTACCAAACTCTGATATTTCTTCATGTCATTGAATTCTTCACCTCCATACCTGCTTAATTTATGATTTACCTCCAATGGTGTAGTTGAGGTCTTGCAATCTTCCATGTTAAACTTGACTAGAAGATTCTTCAAATATCTCTCTTGTGAAACATATACTCCATGTTGAGTATACACAATCTGCATTCCTAGAAAATAAGATAAGTTTCCCAAATCACTTATCTTAAACTCCTTCTCTATTTGCTTTTTGAGTTCATTGATTCCTTGAACATCTGTTCCTGTAACAATAATATCATCAACATAAATGCACATGTAAATGTATCCATTTTCACTTGCCTTCACTAGCAAGCTACTATCTGCCTTTGATGCTTGAAATCCACATTCATTCAAGAACTTGACCAATCTGTAATTCCAAGCTCTTGGGGCTTGCTTCAACCCATATAAAGCTCTCTTGAGCTTACACACATAATCTGATCCAATTGATTCCATGAAGCCTTCTGGTTTCTCCATATATACTTCATCTGCAATATATCCATTTAAAAATGCATTTTTCACATCCAATTGTGATAATTTCCATCCCTTGCAAGCAGCAATAGCAATCAATGTCCTAATTGTAGACATCTTAGCAACAGGCCTAAAGGTTTCATCATAATCTACCCCATAAGTTTGGGCATAACCTTTGACCACAAGTCTAGCCTTATATCTAGACACCTTACCATCTGCAAACCTCTTTGTTTTATATACCCACTTACATCCAATGACCTTCTGATTCTTTGGTCTTGGTACTAATTCCCAAGTTTCATTTTCAAGTAGAGCATCATACTCTTCCTGCATTGCCTTCTCCCAATTCTGTTTACCTTTGGCTTCTTCATAAGTGGTTGGATCTTCTTCTGTCTTCACAATGTAGGCATAATCTTTTGTTGTTAGGAAAGATGTATCATAACTATACCTTATAGGTTCTTTCCTTTCCCTTGTAGATCTTCTGATTTCTGCACTTCTCGAAGTTTCAACCTCATTTGATTCTGGATCAAATCTTGGCCCTTCTTCTACATGATCCTGCAATCTACTTCTAGAGTCAACTTCATCAACAATTTCTTCACACACTTTTACTTTTGCCTTTCCTTTCCTTTGTATTTCTTCAACACCTGTAAAATCATTTGGTGATCCTACATACCATGTATTTTGCTCATCAAATGTCACATCTTTGGTAACAAGAAATTGCTTTGTGGATGGATTCCACAACCTGTAACCCATCTGTCTATCATCATATCCAATAAACACATACTTCTCTGCTTTTGGTTCTAGCTTATGTCTTAATTGTGAAGGAACATAAGCATATGCAATACATCCAAATACCTTACAATGATCAAGGGTAGGTTTCTTACCCCACCATGCTTCATAAGGGGTTCCTCCATCCAAAGCTTTGCAAGGCAACCTATTCACAAGATATGTTGCAGTGTTAATGGCTTCTGCCCATAAGTAATTTGGACAATTCTTTTCCTTCATCATGGCTCTTGCAAACTCTACAAGAGTCCTATTCCTCCTTTCTGCTACTCCATTCTGTTGAGGGGAGTACCTGCAAGTTACTTCTCTTTTGATACCTGCATTCCACAAATAATCATCAAACTCTTTAGAGAAATACTCTCCCCCTCCATCTGATCTTAACCTCTTGAGCTTTTGCCCTGTGATCCTTTCTGCATAAGCATGAAAATGTTTGAATGTCTTGAAAACTTCTGATTTATCCTTGATTACATACAAAGTAATCCACCTGGTTGCATCATCAACAAACAACACATAATATCTGGATCCATTTATGCTATAGTCCCTTGAGGGACCCCATACATCTGTATGAACCAATTCAAGCATATTTGAATGCTTGTACCCTGATTTGTTATAAGAACTCTTATGTGCTTTACCTAATTGACAAGCTTCACACTTGTACACCATATGTTGCCCTTCAATATTTGGCAATCCAAGCACCACCTGATTCTTCGACATTTCCTTTATAGCTCTCTCATTGAAATGACCTAGCCTTTTATGCCATAGGTTTTCCCTTGCCATTCTTTTTCTTGTCCTTGGAGTACATAGCTTGACTTGTACTTCTATCATTGTCTCCTTTAAGATCCTGCTCAAAGGTTAGCATGTGTCCTAGCAATTGATTAAGATCAGGAGTAAAGTGATCAAGTGACAACTCTATGGACAATATGAAAGGCTTCCACTTCTCATCTCCTCTCAAACCTGTAAGTATTTGTCTTACCAACTTTTCTTCTTCAATGTCTTCATCCACTGCTCCCAAGCTATCTGCAATATCCCTCATTCTTGCCACATAATCAGAAATTGATTGTGAGCTCTTCTTCTTGAAGGTTGTGAACTCAGCCCATAGTGAGGACTTCCTTGACTTAGTTGCATTTTGGAAATGCTCTTCCAAGGCATTCCAAACATCTGTAGCACTTTCCAAACCTCTGATGTGAGGTAGAAGGTAATCATTTACAGCCATGTAGATGATACTCCTTGCTTGAGCATCCTTTCTCATCCAAGTCTTCAACATTGCAAGCTCTTCCCTAGTAGGAATACTAGGATCTGCAAATTCAGGTTTTTCTTCATCTCCTGTAATAAATGCTATAAGGTCTTTGCTCATGAGGTGTGCTTCCATCCTCATGGACCATGCTGGATAGTTCTCCCTATCTAGCTTATCAATCTGCAAGCTTTCTCCCATCCTTGACCTTCTGTATCTGCAATTACTATGGTTTATGAGGAGAAAGTGTACCTTTGATATAGTCTTTGTCCTTCTTGATTCTTTCGAACTCGTGCTCTGAACTTCTGCAAGTTATCTTCAATAATTTGTCCTTGTCCTCCTTTGATTTGGAATATCTTCAATATCTGCACCAGTCGGAACTTCAATTGTCTTTTCTTCTCTTGTATTTCACCTTCAGCTCTGATACCACTGTTGGAGACCTCTTAATCTCCAAAGATTTGATCTATACTGACTTAAGAACACTTCTATGTCAGTTATAAACCAAACTTTACACAAACAATGTTCTTCTTTACCAAAACTTCAAGCAACACTTCTCTGAGTGAAGAAGTGTCTACTTCAGAAAGTCTGCTTCAGGAATCCACTTCATTACCTGCATAAAGTTTCAAATTTCTTCAAGCAAATGATGCACAAGTATTCGCAATACCTTTGCGCAAACATGTCAATCATTAGTTCTCAGAACTAATCACCAAAAGTTTAATTTGATCATTAAGATCAAAGACATGTCAGAAAATGTCTCTCAGAAGTTGCGCCTTCGACATAGTCAACTTCTCAAGTTGATTTCTCCCAATTTGAAACCCGTTTTGCTAAATGCTTTTAGCCATAGCTTCCTTATCTTCTAACTTAAATTTTAAGTGCTCACTCATCAAAAACTTTACAGTATACACTCAGATCTGATCAAAATACTGAGACGGAAAAGTGCGCTACTCTCAGACGTCAGTTTCCAAAGTTCACATATGAATGTTCCTATTAATCATTCTCACAGTAGGAGAGGAATTAGATTCTGAAACTCTAGACATAGCTTCATTAGCTTCTCAATTAGATGTGTACAAAAGGATTTCTGATCCACGTGATCAGACAGAGAGCACTCAGAGAAAAACCCGTCGCTATTTTCTGGGAAAAAACTCTCTACACATCTTTCTGAAGTTTGTCATCTACAAATGACTCTCTTACATATTTCTTGTCCTCATTAACTTATATATACATGACTTTTGACTCATCCTGCGTCTATGACATTGCTACTAATCATCCTAAAGACTTAGCTATATTCAATTTACAAGATTCTTTACTTATATGTACATATGTGTACAAGACATCATCCTGAAATCTTCTTCACTTTCATAAGTGTCTTCCTTCACTTCATTCTGACCATAAGTCTTCTTCAAGATCTCTATAATCACCAATTTGTGATTGGCTTGTTCCAACAGTTCAATACATTCAAACATTATCATGTGTATGCAGAGAGAATTACAGGTCATAAATTGAAGAGACTAAGGTCAGATGGAGGGGGAGAGTATTTCTCTAATGAGTTCAGTGATTACTTGTGGAATGCAGGTATAAAAAGGGAAATTACTTGCAGGTACTCTCCTCAACAAAATGGTGTAGCAGAAAGGAGGAATAGAGCTCTTGTTGAGTTTGCAAGATCCATGATGAAGGAGAAAAATTGCCCTAATTATTTGTGGGCTGAGGCTGTAAATACAGCTACTTATTTGGTAAATAGGTTACCATGTAAAGCCTTGCAGGTTATGACACCATATGAGGCATGGTGGGGTAAGAGACCTACCTTAGATCATTGCAAAGTATTTGGGTGTTTGGCATATGCATATGTGCCATCACAATTAAGGCACAAATTGGAACCTAAAGCTGAAAAGTATGTGTTCATTGGTTATGATGACAAGCAGATGGGGTATAGGTTGTGGAGTCCATCCACAAAGCAATTCATTGTGTCTAAGGATGTTACATTTGATGAGCAAGGTACTTGGTATGCAAGTACTATCAATATTAATACAGATGATGAAGAAATTGTGAGTCAAAAGAAAGGTAAATCAAAGGTTCAGATATTTGATGAACAAGAGAATAATGAAGTGCAGGTTGAAGTTGAAGAAATGCCAAGATTTGATCTTGAGTGTGATGAACCAGAAACCTCAAGGAGTGGAGAACTCAGAAGGTCATCAAGACACAAGTGGCAACCAACAAGGTATAGCTATGATACTTCTTTTTTGGCTACCAAAGATTATGCTTATATGATAAAGGCAGATGAAGACCCTTCTACATTTGAAGAGGCAAAAGGCAAGGAAAATTGGGAGAAAGCTATGCAGGAAGAATATGATGCATTAATGGAGAATCAGACTTGGGAATTAGTCCCTAAACCAAATAGCCAAAAGATCATTGGATGCAAGTGGGTCTATAAGACAAAGAGATTTGCAGATGGAAGTGTGTCTAGGTACAAAGCTAGACTTGTTGTGAAAGGGTTTGCTCAAACATATGGTATTGATTATGATGAGACTTATAATCCTGTGGCAAAGATGACAACCATCAGGACACTCATAGCAATTGCTGCATGTAAAGGTTGGAAATTGTGTCAATTAGATGTGAAGAATGCTTTTTTGAATGGTTACATTTTAGATGATGTTTTCATGGAGCAACCTCAAGGATTTAGAGATGGAAGATATCCAGATCATGTGTGTAAGCTCAAGAGAGCTTTATATGGCTTGAAGCAGGCCCCAAGGGCATGGAACTATAGACTTGTAAAGTTCTTGAAAGAACTTGGATTTCAAGTATCAAAAGCAGATAGTAGCTTGCTTGTCAAAGCAAGTGATGATGGGTTTATTTACATGTGCATATATGTTGATGATATAATTCTTACAGGTACAGATGAGAAAGGCATTCAAAGCCTAAAGAAGCAAATGGAGAAAGAGTTCAAAATCAGTGATTTGGGAGATTTTTCGTACTTCTTGGGCATGGAGATTTCATACACTCAACATGGAGTGTATGTGACTCAAGAAAGGTATTTGAAAAACTTGTTAATCAAGTTTAAAATGAATGATTGCAGGGTAGCACCTACTCCAATGGAGGTGAATCACAAATTGAGCAGATATGGAGGTGAAGAGTTCAAGGACATGAAACAATATCAGAGTTTGGTTGGTAGCCTTATCTATGCTACATTAACTAGGCCTCATTTATCATATGCAGTTGGGGTTTTGTCTCAATTCATGCATTGTCCTAGAAAAGAACATTGGATTGCAGGTCAAAGAGTGTTGAGGTACATTAAGGGTACACTCAAAGAAGGTTTGTATTATGGTTTTACATCAGATACAAATATCAAAATATATAGTGATGCAGATTGGGCAGGTAATCCAGATGATAGAAGGTCAACCTATGGATACATGTGTTATGTGGGAGATAAGTTAATCTCTAGGTGTTCAAAGAAGCAACATACAATTGCTTTTTCATCTACAGAAGCAGAGTACAAAGGCATGGTTGAAGCTGCAAAGGAAGTGATATGGCTTAAGACTCTCATGAAGAGTTTTGACACTATACAGAGCATACCTATCATTTATGGAGATAACATGAGTTCATTGTATCTAGCTGCTAATCCTGTTTTTCATGCCAGGACCAAACACATTGAGATTCAGTATCACTTTCTAAGAGAGAAAGTGATGGATAAAGAGATTGAAGTTATACATACTTCAACAAAAGATCAGATAGCTGATACGCTTACTAAAAGCTTGGATGGACCAAAGCTACAGAAGTTCAAAGACATGGCAGGCATAAAGAAGATAAGAGAAACCTCAATTGATCATTGAGGGGGAGCTGTTGGTGCAGACCAATCAACAATTGAAGTTTGGAAGACAAAGAATGGAGACAAGATCAATTCTTGAAGCATAGAAGATGGTTACACTCAGAGGTTGAAAGAAATGTACACATATGTACATTAGTTCAGATATAGACCACTTATACTTTTGATTAGTCATAAACTTGTACATATTTGCTTATAAATACTATGGAAAATGTCGGGGCAAGTATGAGAGAGCATGAGAATAGAGAAATGAGAAGTTGTAAGAGTCATTAGACACATGAAAAGTTAGTTGAATTCTCTCTCATCATTCAGTTGTAGTCTCCTTCAGAAATGACAGAATTTTTGCGCCCGATGTTTCTGAGTTTTCTCCTCATGTGGTAGATCTTTTGTGAAATCCTTTTGGAGATGTCTAAGTCCATAGTTAATGAGTCTATGGCTTAAGTTTGAGAGTCTAATTGTAAACAGGCTGTGAGAATTGTGAGTAGGAACATTCATATGTAAAGAGTGTTCACTGGTTCCTGAAACAGGCGCAAAATTTGAAGTCAATGATTTGATCATTTCTCACTCCACAGTTTAACATTTTGTGCAAGTAAGCACTTAATCTCTAAGTTGGAAGGTAAGCTACTCATGGCTAAAAGCATTTGCTTAAACGGGTTCTATTCTTGGAGAACCATGTCTTAGAAGTTATAGATGTCTAAATCAACTTCTCAGAAGCACAATCTTAGACATAGGTGACTTGTCAAGTTGATTTCTCAAGTTATACTCAATCTTTTGGAGTGATTTGACTTGGAGGAGGTGTGCAATCTTTAGGAAACACCTTGTGCAAAGTTTCATAAAAATCTTTACACATTTACTCAGTCAATGAGAAAGATATATGCAGTAGACTTTCTGGGAATCATCTTCTTCACAGAATTTTTAAAATCCGTGTAATTGATCATTAATCTTATAAATTAGTGAAGGTTTTGACTTATTCTTGATATAGAGGTGTTCTAATTTCAAGAGTAGGTTGTTCTTTTGGAGATTAACACTCTCCATCATCGAAGATGATGATATTCTGCATATTCCTGTTCGTACTGCGATTTCTACTACACCTATTGCAAAGCACATTTGCAAGGATGGCAGAGATGCCCAGGCACATGCATTGATAAATTTGTCTATCAAACGTGCCATTATTCCTCATATTCACTCTTGCAGAACAGCTAAGGATGCTTGGGATACACTTACCACACCAAGCTAGGAATGAGGCTCGTGTTGCTTACCTCCAAAAACAGTTGGAGAGTGAGCACATGAATGAAGGTGATTCTATGGACTGTTTCCTAACAAAGATCAAAGACTTGAAGGAACAATTGATTTCTGCTGATGAGGTTATACCAGATAGCTCACTTCTGCAGACTGTTCTGAATGGTCTTCCTGATTCATATAAGAGTTTTGCTTCTACTCTTCGCTTGATGATGAAAGGCAATCCAAATGCCTTATCATTTGAGGAGTTAGTCTCTATTCTGTTGCAGGAAGATCAATCAAGGCAGAATAGGTCCATTATGTGTGTTGCAGATCAAGCTTTTCTGGCTAGTCAGAAGGGCAAAGGAAAATGGAGCTCTTCTACTAGTAAGCAAAAATCTGCAAATGTTGCACATTCGAAGAACCAAGACAAAGATGAGAAAAAATTAGAAAAGCAGAAATTGTTTTGTAAGTACTGTAAAGGGAATGATCATATCATAAAGAACTGTCCAAAACTGGCTGCAAAAGAGGCAAAGAAGAAAGAGGCTGGAATGGTTGTTGCAAAAGCCTCTACACCAAAAACGGAGTCTGCTAATCTTGTGCAAGAAGAAGAATGGGCATTTACTACTGTTTGCAGTTTTGACCCATCTTCTCATGAGCAGTACATGTCTGCAGTAGACTCAGATGTTTGGTATTTTGACAGTGGGACGACCAAACATATTACCTCGCAGCGCAGTTTCTTCTCTTCACTCTAGCCTGCCCCTACAGGGAATACTGTTACATGCGCCAACAACTCCTCTTATCCTATTATGGGAGTTGATAAGATCATTTTGACTACTGTTGATGGTAGTTCTTTCACTTTGTTAGATGCTTTATTTGTGCCAGGGATCAAGAAGAACCTATTATCAGTTTTTGCATTAGCCAAGATTGGCTTGGTTGTGAAATTTGTTGATGACAGGTGTACAGTTCATGATCTGTCAAGTGGTGATGTGATTATTGCTTTTGGCACTTTATGTTGTGGGCTGCATAAGCTCATAGACTATGAAAGATCTGTAAATGATTTGGTATGTGCAGTAAATGATTCTCAGGCTATGTTAGATGCAAAGCTTTGGCATGCAGGCTTTGGTCATCTGAATTTTGCTACACCTGCAGAAATCTGAAATGTTGTCCTCTTTGCCCAAACTTGAGGCACCTGGAAAACATGTTTGTGAAGGCTATATTTTGGGCAAAATGCAGCGTTCATCATTTCCAAAAGATGGTTCAGTTCGGGCTACTCAGAAATTGTAGCTTGTACATAGTGATGTCTGTGGTCCTATGCAGACACCTTCTTTTGGGAATTATCTTTACTTCGTGACTTTCATCGATGCTTTTTCCAGGCATGCATGGGTATATCCATTGAATGCAAAGTCCGAAGTGTTCATGTGCTTCAAACAGGTTTTGGTTTTGGATGAAAATCTATCAGCATGTAAAATGGACACCCTCCGTTCTGATCGAGGGGGGGAATATATGTCTTCTGATTTTAATGCATTTTTGGCTGAACGTGGGATAAAACACCAGTGTACAATGCCGTATACACCTCAACAGAATGGGGTTGCTAAACAAAAGAATAGATCACTCATGGAGATGGCGAGGTGTATGGTCAAGAGTCAGGCTTTACCACATAGTTTCTGGCTTGAGGTTGTCATGTGTGCAGCATATGTACTGAATAGGTGTCCCACTAAAGCATTGCAATCTATCACTCCATATGAGGCTTGGCATGATTGCAAGCCATCTCTTGCTCATCTGCATGTTTTTGGTTGTTTGGCATATGCATTAGTGCCTAAACAACATCGCAGAAAATTGGATGATAAAGAAGTAAAATGTATTTTTGTTGGCTACATTTTAGAAACTAAAGGCTATCGTCTGTATCATCCACAAACTAAACGCATTCTGGTTAGCCGTGATGTTGTTTTTGTGGAGGATGCTATTCAGCCATTGCTTTCATGTACTAAGGAGACATCTGTTAGCTCCAAAGACATGTATGATACTTTGTTGCCTCTTTTTACAGGTGGACACTCTAGTGCCGGTCCTAGTGAGGCAATGTCTCAGCCTTTGCAGGTTTCATGTGATGATGCAGATCATTCCATTTCTGATGCAGATTTACATGATGCACTTATTGATGAGAGAGCTGATATTGAGCAGGCAAGAACTATGCCAAAATGGCTGGTGCAGACCTTAGGTGATAGCAAATTAGATGCACCTCTGTCATATCGTACTCGATCAGGCTCTCATAGTGCCTTTTTTGCATCAGATTGCTATGCTATGGCTGCATCTAGTATTTGTGATGAGACTGAGCCTGTTTTGTTTGATGAAGCACAAAATTTAGAAAATTGGATGGCTGCTATGCAATCCGAATATGATGCAATAATGAAGAATGGTACTTGGTCTTTATGTGACTTGCCTCCTGGCAAGAAGGCCATTGGCATTAAGTGGGTATACAAGCTAAAGCGTAAACTTGATGGTATAGTCGACAGGTATAAGGCTAGGCTTGTTGCAAAGGGCTATGCACAGGAAAGAGGCATTGATTTTGATGAGACCTTTGCACCTACATGCCGTATGACTACTGTTCGGAGCATCTGTGCACTTGCAGCCCATCATGGTTGGAATGTACATCAGTTGGACATTAAAACTGCATTTCTAAATGGTAACTTGCATGAAGAAGTGTATGTTTTTCAGCCTCGTGGCTTTGTGCAAAAAGGGCATGAGAACCAAGTGTGCAGGTTAAAGAAGGCATTATATGGTTTAAAGCAAGCACCACGTGCTTGGTATGAAAAGATACATGCCTATCTGATTGCACATGGTTTTGAGAATAGTCCAACTGAAAGCACCTTATATGTTAAGTGTGCTAATGATGTACTTCTGATCATTGTGGTTTATGTTGATGACATGCTGCTCACTGGGCCTCATGAGAGGCATATTGCTCATTTTAAGGCTGATTTGCATGCCTCATTTGAGATGTCTGATTTGGGGCATTTGCATTATTATTTGGGCATTCACTTTATGCACGTTGATGGTGGAATGGCTTTGTGTCAAACGAAATATATTGACACATTATTGCAGCGTTTTGGCCTTGAAGACTGTAAGCCTATTGCTACTCCTATGGAGACAGGTTTACGATTGATTCTTCATGATGCTGGAGATGTTTTTAATGCTGTTCTCTATCAGTAGGTTGTTGGATGCTTGATTTACTTATGCATTACTCGGCCAGATATTCAGTTTGCTGTCTCACAGATGAGCAGGTTTATGCATTGCCTAGGTGTCAAGCATTGGCAAGTGCTTAAGAGTATCTTTCACTACTTGAGTGGTACTCGGATACTTGGGTTGTTTTATCCCAAGGGGAGATCACTACTGCCAGATTTGCATGCTTTTTTTGACTCGAACTGGGCTGGTTGCTATGACACTTGTGTGTCCACTAGTGGCTTTTTCTTCATGCTTGGTAGCTCATGTATATCTTGATTGAGCAATAAGCAGCCTACTGTGGCCACTTCTAGTTGTGAGGCTGAGTATAGGGCAGCTTTCATAGCGACTGTTGAGTGTGTGTGGCTCAGATGCCTTATGGCTGATTTGGGTATTGGTCACACTTCTGCCACCACCATCTTCATCGACAGTCAGAGCGCATTGGCAATTGCGAGGAACCCTGTGTTCCATGCTCGCACTAAGCACATTGAGGTGCATTATCACTATGTCAGGGAGAGGTTCTCTGCTAGGGAGGTCAGCTTGGCATATGTGCCCACACAGGAGAACATTGCACGCCTTTTCACGAAGGCTCTGCCTAGGGAGAAGTTTGAAGCTTTCCACAAAGCTTTGGGCTTACTTCCCTTTGTGGAGTGATTTCCACATAGCTTGGCACTTCCTTATACATGAGTGCCAGCTACTTGTTCACCGCATCACTCCGAGGGGGGATTTGTTGATATATTTAGGTAGTGATGTGTGTGAACACTCTAGGAACGCCGGGGCACTTTTTTCCCTCTTTAGGAGGTTTTTTTCCCCGGCTTGGATATACGCCTATTGCCCTAATGGGCTAATTATCTTTGTACATTCTCTAGTAATACATTCAGTACTGTGTGTTGTGCTCCAAGCTTCTTCTTCTTCCTTGTGATGTTCGCGTGCTTCCGCAGACGTCTATCTCCAACACTAACTGGAGGACTAGTATCCTCAAAAACCACTCTTCTCACTTCATAAGCGATATCCAGATTGTCCTTCTCGACATATCCAAGAAAAATGCATTTCTTTGACTTATGGTCCAACTTTTGTCCAAGACTCTTGGGTATATGAACATATGCTTCACACCCAAAAACTTGAAGATGATCATAATATGGTGGCTTCAGGATCCATAACTCTTGTGCCACTTTCACACCTTTGGCAGTACTAGGTGAAAGGTTAATCACATAAACTGCAATCAATACTGCTTCTGCCCAAAAGCCTTGTGAGAGGTTCGCATGATGCAACATAGAAACTACTCTATCTTGAATAGTTATATTCATCCTTTCAGCTACACCATTCTATACTAGGGGATAAGGAGTTGTAAAATCTCTAAAAATCCCTCTAGATTGATAGAAAAGGCTAAATTCATGTGAGGTATACTCACCCCATCTGAACGTAAAGCCTTCAGTTTCGTTCCTTTTTTAGTCTCGACCAAAGCAAGCCATTTTTTGAAACTAGGGAATACCTCATCCTTCGATTTGATAGGATATACCCAAACGTTTCTAGTAGAATCATCTATGAAAGTGACAAAGTAAAGAGAACCACCTAAGGACCTAGTGGGCATAGGACCACACACATCTGTGTGAATGAGATCTAAAGGCTGAATGGAAGAGTCAATTTGCGTTCTATGCACATTTTTGCTTTGCTTTCCATATTGACAATGCTCACAAAATGAAAAATCAAAGAAAGATAACACAGGTAAGTAGCGAGAACGAGAAAGATTTTCCATTCCACTACGAGATATATGGCCCAAATGACCATGCCAAATACAAGCCATAGGCTGTTCAGTAATAGCTAACAAGTGTTCTTTCTATGATATAAATAAAGGATAACGTGAGCTAACTTTGCTTCCTTTTGCAATAACCATATTGCCCTTTGATATACGAAAGGACTGAGCATAGAAGACCACCTTGTAACCAAGGTCATCAAATTGGCCCACTGACATCAAATTGCATGATAACTAAGGTACATGACATAAATTATGCATAGTAAATTTTGAACCATCAATGAATTGCACAACCACATCTCCAATCCCCACAATGTCACACTGGTAAGAGTCACCAAGTCTCACGGTACCAAGAGACTTTGCTGCATAATTAAAGAACCATTCTCCATGTGGTGTCACCTGGAAAGAAGCACCAAAATCTAGCAACCATGTGTGAGAAAGAGAATCAGCCATAAGAGCTTCAGTTGGTGCAGTACTATCAAGTGTCAACACATCAACATCATCAGAAATATCATTAATTTCTTCAATCTTCACAGTCGAAGTAGATGGTGCAGGTAACTATTTAATATGCCCATCAACATTCTATCCTTTACCTTTAGCATTCTTTAATGCATAACAGTCTTTCTTCATATGTCCTTTCTTATGACAATAATGGCATTCGATATCCCTCTTCCTTGATTTACTTCTACTCTTATTCTATTGACCATTCTTTTCCTTATTCTTGCTCCTTCCACATTGCTGATTCTTTCCTTGGTAAGAATCACGAACATTATATGCATCTGTTGGGAGTGGTCAGGGCAGTCAAGGACTTATGAGACAAGGAAGCCAATGTAGAGAATCAGAGCAAAGGGAAGGGCCAAGTAGGCAAAGCAGTCAACGAAGATCTGGCAAATAGGCCTATCAATTTTTCATGAAGCTGAAGGTCAAGGACAAAGCACAAGAGAACATCAAAGAGGTGGACACACAAGAAGAAGGAGCAAGCAGGGAGCTCTAGGAAGTGTATGTCAAATTTTTAGAAGAAATCCCTACAAAAATAGTGATTTTCATCACTAAAAGCCATTGTAAATACCATTTCATATTTTTGTAGCTCCATTTTCTCCAAGCCAAGGAGTCTTTGAGCTTGAGGAGCATTAGAAGTACCTACCTATCAATTTTCATATTTTTTAGACTCCATTTGAGCCCTCAAATAGGCCCTAGAACCTAATTTTTAACTAGGCCAGACACTAGGTCTAGACAGGGCCAAACCTAGTCAAAAACTATAAAAAGACCTAGAGAGCTCATTTTGGGGGTTAGCTTGTTGTAGATTTGAGCTCGTATGAGAATTCTTGAGTAATCTAAAGAACTCTATTGTTTCTC
Organism: Ceratopteris richardii; assembly: GCA_020310875.1. Taxonomy (NCBI): domain Eukaryota; kingdom Viridiplantae; phylum Streptophyta; class Polypodiopsida; order Polypodiales; family Pteridaceae; genus Ceratopteris; species Ceratopteris richardii. Next base: position 155,667,731 of record CM035429.1, on the reverse strand, counting down.
TCTTTGTCTTACCTTGTGTGCGTGTGTGTGGATGTGTGTGCATGTTTGTGTGCTCACTCACTGTGTACCTAAGGAAAAACCTAGGGACTTGTGGAGAAAGAGACTATACCTCGATCCCCCTCAAGTGCATATAGTGGGGATTCACGCTTTATTTATCAATCCGAGGAGTATCAAAACCTAGCCGAGTGTATGAAGACATGCATTCAAATGATGATCAATGCAAATGAGCTTCCCAAAGAGTGCAAACAAGACCAAACCTAATCCAAACAAGCTTCAACTGTCAGTTATGGTGTCGCAATACTTGGAGTAGCAACCAACAGTAAATTGAGCTTTTCTCTCAGCTCCCAACTCTGAATATAGCAAATAGCATATGCCTTTCGAAGCTCTCAAGAAGACGCATCCAATGGTCATATTTTCACTCTTTTGACACTTCTACTTCAAGTTATGAGCAAAATACTGAGTCATGGGGATGACCTTCCTAAACTTCAACACTTCCTACACTTCACACACACCTTAACAATAGCAAACAAACACTTTCATGGATAGAGAACACTTCCTAACACTCTTTTCAAGCAACACATGCACACAAGCTCACAAAGAAGATGATACAGAGAGGAGAAGACACAAATTCGAAATTCTGTGCTCTTGATTCTCACAATGGCCAAAAGTCCTTACAAAGAGTCACAATTTGACTTATATACATGTGCCCTAAAAATGGTCCTTTCACACAAGAGACTGGCACTTTATTCACTAAAAGGTTAATTTCCTACTAATTTACATGGGTAAGAACTAATCTCCATGGGTATGCATCTAAAGGACTCCTCTAGTGTGTTTACAACAGAAAATATGTTACAAAATGGTTATGATACAAAAATAGAGTGTCCAAATCGAAAAAATTTTGGGGCCCATCTTTTTCTCTGCCTTTTGTTCTTCTTAGCTCTACAACACTCTCCCCCTCTTTGTCTCTATCGTCCCTTGACAGGCTTTACTTCTTGTCTGCACCTTGTCTAAGGCTGTTTCATATGTCGGGTTGGCTGTGTTAAGTCGGGCTGCCACGCATGCCACTAGTGGCTAAGAATGTGCTGTTCTTAGTTACCCTCTTCAACTTTTTAGCCTCTACCTCTTTCTAACTTTTGGTCTTCTGATTTGTCTTTGTCTTCATATATCTGACCTGCTGTATTGCTCTGAGCCTATTTACTTTCTTTTCCACCGCATGCTATCAACGGGAGGATTATTACCTGCCAATTATCTTCTTGCACTTCTTCATGGATACTTCCTGGCCTTGGTTCCTCCTTCCCACCTACGTGCTTTTCCTTGATGTGTGCCCCTGCGGGGCTCTGTGCAGAGATGGGTGTTGCGCGCCTGCGGGGCTTCTTGCAAAGATATATCTTCGAATGTAATCTTTTAGTGAAGCTTCTTTCTTTGTCTTCTTCTTTTCTTCTTTTTGCTGGACTCTCCCTCAACACTGCCCCCCTCTTGAACTCTGTCATCCCCGACAGGCTTTGGAAGTAGACAGGAGAATGTTCTGTACACTTTTTGCTCTGTTTCATTAAGCAGATTAGCTTCACGTATCATTAGTTGCTTCCACTATTCTGCTTTCACACCGTCATGTGGTGGCTGTCTGTGATCAGCAAAGAAGCTTTGTATGCCACCAATTTGGCATTCAAGTTGGATGACATCTTTAAGAAAATTTCTGAATCGATTTCAAAAAACCCTGTGAAAAAGGCTTCTTCGAATGTTCGCATATATGTACTTGGTAAAAACATAAGCCTAGAATAATATGCCATTATTGTGGGTCGGCTAGGCATAACAGACAAATAAAAAATGAGGATATCTGTTCCTTGATTAATACCAATGAAGTTTAAAAATGTATAAGCCGCGTGCTTGAACACCTTCAAAATTGTAAGGATCATGGTGAGAATTTTTGATAGTTAGATCGGGTACTGTTGCATAACAATGCAACCAAAACTCAATGGTTTTTACCATGTAATCCTCCGTAGGTAGATAATTATGGGGTGGACTTGGAAGTAGCGGATAGTTCAGCCACTGTTTATTGATCACACCATTCTTTTGCATGTCCAAAAATTCTCTTGCTTTTCTGCCACGGGGTGTTGGGCAAAATGAAGGGTTTACCTGTAATAGATATGGTGCTGCTTGCCAGTGCACCCGCAAAGTAGGATTTTTCTCCAAAAAATTTCTTCTCCAAACAGGTTGTGCAGCTTCAAATTCCTCTTGAGTGTAGTTTAATGTATTATCTTTGAACTACAGCTGTTCGTCTGGGTTTTTTTGTGTGAGCTTCTTTATGTATTGCCTTGTTCTCTCTTTCAATAATCCATATGGAATGTTGAAAGGCTTCATTATCGTATCCAAGTCTTTGCCCTTTATCTTTGCTTCCTTCATTAGTTTGATCACTTCATTTTCAAAATTCTCTGTCAATCGGGACACCAATAGTGCCCGTTCCTTCTGACCTATTTCTCTACCTCGTCAGTAGGATTCTCTTGTCTTGGCTCTACTGGTGTCCTGATGGATACTTTCTCTTCTGCTTTGGTTTCTAAGTGTGCAAGGCGTGCAGTCTTTTCTTTAACTTCTTGCATAGCTGCCCTGAGTACCTCTTTGGCTACAAGCAGCTCATTACCAATTTCTGCTACGTGATCCATGTTTTCTCTGTAGCCCATTGCAAGTTTTTCCTTGGCCGTGTTCAACTGTTTCTTAGGTTCATTGGTTTTGTTAACATACCTACATTCCCATTCTTCTCGTAGGCCTTGGTCTTGTTTCAGCAAATCTGCATATTTCTCAATATGATCTCTCAGTTCCTTTTGGTCAGGGACTGATGTTTCTGGTTTTTCTATAGGTTGGCCATACAGTAATGCCTTCATCAGTTCTTTGTTTCTGCTTCGTAAGTTATCATTCTCCTCCATATATACCTTAAGTTGTGTTTCGAGCAGATTGCTTCTAGCTTTCATCCTCTCTTTGTGTGCTTCGCTGGCTTCATGTTGTCTTTGTAACTCTGTCAGTTGTGTCTGTAGCTGATGATGTTGTTTCATCAATGTATTACATTGCTCTTTAACTGCGGTTATCTCCGTATTCTTAGCTGAAATTTCTTGTTGGGCCTGGATGAGCTGTGCGGACAATTGCTCACTCATTACTTGAAACTGATTCTTTTCCCGCATGGCCTTGTCGTAATCTACATCTGTTTCCATCATTTGTTGTTACGTGTCCATGGCCGTTTGTATCATTTGCTTGACCACAAGTTTTAATTGAGTGACATCAACATTTAGCCATGTGGTAGGGATGCTAGGTTCTTCACCTGTTATAACATCTTTTCCTTGTACAACATGTAGTGTAGTATCATGGGGCTGCCGAATATGGAGTTGTATCCGTGGCTTAGCCTCCTTGTGGTCAATCTTGCCTTGTGGCATATCGTCAGGTGCTTCAATCACCATTGGTTCCTTATTTTGAGGGAAACTGTCTCCTCTATCCATGCATGTTTGTATTTCTTCTTTTACAGGTGGTACTGCATCCTTATTTGTGATTGGAGCTTCCTTGATGCTGATTCTGGACTGATCGTTCAATTGAATAATATGTATTGTTTCACTGGGTGCTTCTTGGTTCCTTTCCTTTGATTGGTGATTGTCAGGTGTAACTTCGATCTGATCGATCTCTGTCCATTCCTCATTTTTCATTTCTGTTCTTATGTCAGTGTCTAATGTGTCTTTCTCTGGGCTGGATTCCTCATTAGAACTCGAATCATATAATCCCAGTGCTTTATACCTGGCAGCTTGTTCTGGGGTCAGTTCTTTATTCTTTTGTTGCTTGGCTTGGCTTGCTTGTCTGTATTGATGACCTATAACATTCAAGTTTACTTGCCCTTGCATGTATATATGTGTCTCCTCTAACACTGCTGAGAGGTCTCTTTTAGTGATTGGTGGTTGCATCATGGAATCTTTGGTAGAGTGTGTGTCTGCTTTGATTGTGGTGTCTCTTGAGCCTCTTCCTCTCTAATGCGTTTAGTCCCTCTCATAGGTTTCTTTGAACTGGTTCCCACTTCTTCAATAGAGGTGACTGTTTTCTTCTTCTTTGGAACCGTTGCTGACTGCATATTTTTCGATCTCGGTTGAGGTAGGCATCAAATGTAAGCAGTTCTTCATGTCAAGTGCCTCATGAATGAGTAGGGTCAAGGCCGAACTCCCATGCAGAAACTTTTTCTGACCCCACTTTTTCTTTGCTTCGGATAGGCGGTCTTGAATATACGGAGTCATATTTACCTTATTTCCGACTTGTCTCATAGCATGTGATAGTAATTGCACAACAATTTTTTGAGGTGCTGTGTATCTATGCATACTCGGGAAACAAAAGTGTTGGTGCACTAAACGAACTAAGTCTTCAATATCTGTTCTGTTGATTTCCAAAAACGTTCTCTTTTTTGGATCATGACATTCATCCTTGACGTTGGTCAGTCCATCTTGATTCCATCCAAAAGCTCTATTGATTAACTCATGAGTGAATTGAATTTTTTTCCATGTACCAACTTTGTCAAGCACTCGTGCCTTTGAGACTGATGGCTTATTCGGTGCCGACTAGAGTGTATTCGTCACTTGTGTACATCTCTGAAAGTCACGCAGATATATTGGAAGTCTTAGGAATGCATCAATTCCTGCTTGTGTCCAAACATCAGTCATGCGTGGTAATCCTTGTATGATAGTCTTGAAGTCTTGTGACATGATAGGAAAGTAATGATCCCTATCCATGATCTTGATGGTTGCCATAAAAAGAAGCTCAAACACTGGTTGATCATCAAGGAACCAATGACCTCTTGCCTTCGTGATTGATTCCAACAGAAGAAGCAGGACCTCTTCCTCTTGCGTAGCCTCGGAATTAGAGGATGCCATCTGCACTCAATATATAGCAGTAATCAGTGCAAGCTGGTATCAAGAATCATCCTTCACTTATCCTTCTTAAATTTGCGACTCTTCGAGTGGATTGTGTGGTCCCTTCCCCATGGGTGTGAGAAAGGTAATACCTGGGATTTTCCTTTTCATACTTATTTCTATAGTTTTTGTTTATGTCTGAAAGAAAAATAGAAAAGTTAGTTCATAGCCGAAGTGGTTATTGAATTATATGTTTTTTTTCTTTTTGATTATTTTACAAGTGCTCTCCTATTCCCCAAGAGGGAAATGTGCTTCACTATGTTGAAGTAGAAGAAGAATGTGCCGAATGCTTGGCCTTGTATTGTGGCCCTATCATGCATACTTTGGATTCTTGTGACTCCAAATGTGTGCAACTCGAATTACTTGGTTGATGTGTACAAATTGTCTTGCCTGTCGGCATCAAAATCTGCTTTACTCCCTTGGGATAGTCTATATCCCTAGCATTCTTGGAGAATGTCGTACTTTTCATGTAGTACTTTTGCTTCGTCTTCTGTTCAAATCTTTGAATGATTTTAGTTGCATCTTGAGTTTCCTGCTTGGTCTTGTATTGGTTTGTCTCCTGTCATTTTGCCTTTAGATCATACTGATTCTCCTTGTGCTTTGGCTCATCCTTTCATGATTGTCACTTGGGTACATGACTTGGGAATCCATATTTGCGTTTTGGCCGGCTGGGCGGCTATCACCTTCTTCGGATCCATACTCTAGCAATTCTTTGTGGAACTTTGTGTCCAATGTGACTTGCATTTTTATTCTGCTGTCGTTTTCGATGTCGATAGTGGTTCGTTTGTTGAAGATATGCTGCCACTTGATCTTTTCTGATCCAAGCCTGTTTAGTGTAAGGAATAGGGTATATTCTAAAGTGTGCAGATTCGTAATAGTCTTACTGACTAGTCTCTCTTGTGCTTGGTTCCTCATTGAGGTTGGTATTGGATAGAACACTAATTATGTGATTGACTGGATTAGAAGATTGTGTGAGAGTAAGATTTGGTGCATTCTCACAAAAAGTATTTGGTGGAGTGATTTCCATAGTGTGAGTGAACATGCATTCATCATCACGCTCATTTGAGTGATCTCTTGGGTCTATACATTTGGCTTTGACTAGTCGTTCATCTAACATGCTGAATACCTCACAATGTCCTATCTTGGCCGAGATGTATCCTAGGGCCAATTGAATAGTCACTTCATATTCGTATATCCAATCTTGCCCTAACACGAGTTCTTCTAATAAGTCCTGATCATGACATACTAAGAGTTTTTGTTCCATCATGTTGTTTCCGAGATGTAGGGGTAATGTGATCTCTCCTATACATTGAGTAAGTTTTCCTCCAATTCCTATCAGTTGTGCCTTAGAAGGGCGTAATTCTTCCTTGAGTTTCTGGGTCAACGAATACTTGATACAACTTATGGCTGCTCCTGTGTCAATGAGAGCGTCCACCAAGTAGTATTCTTTTGTTCCAGCACCCAAATTCAAATAAGGTTGCTTCATTTGCTGACCTAGGTTTTCAGTGGCTCTAAAGTTAGCCATTGGGATGAGTTCTTCTCCTTGTCGATATCTCTCATCTCTCTCTCATCCACTCTTTTTGTTTCCTGATTCACTCTAGCGCTTCTTGTCTAGCTTCTCTCGTATTCTTTCTTCCTCTATATGCCTATTTTTACCCATTATTAGTCGTGACATTATTTCTTCAGTCAATGGCTCCAAATATTTTTTTACTCGGCAACCACTGATATAGTTTGGCAGTACTTCTCCATCTAGGGTTGCTAAGCTGACGGCTCCGCTGGTAGATATACGATTGATGATCAATGGGCCATATCCCCTTTTTTTTTGCAGTTTCTTCGCGTGTTGTTTCAAAGTATAAACCAAAACTAAATCTCCTTCCTTCAAATTTTTGTCTTTAATATGAGCATCAAAATATGCCTTCTGTCGCCTTTTAGCAGCATAAATCCCTGCTACTGCTTGTAACCTAGTTTCGTGTAAATTTTCTATTTGATGCAATTGTGCTGACAATTCATGTCCAGTCCGCTTGTAAGTTGTTGCTACTCTGAGAGTGGGTAGTAAATGCTCTGGCACTCATCATGGGTTTCAACGGCATTTCATCTCTTCTAATTGGATATTTCATTCGTTGACAGGTATCACAACGTTGAACATATGTGGTTGCATCTTGATGTAGAGTTGGCCACCACATTCCAGCAAAGAGAATCATTTTTGCAATTTTATCTGCAGAGAAATGTCCTCCTGCAGCTCCTGTATGTGCCATCTCTAGAACAGCAAGATATTTGTCTTCATGAATACACATTTGTAATTGATTATCTCTTCCTCGCTTAAAGAGTTGTTTTCCTATGAGGGCATAGTCCTTGCTTTGTTCTGTGAGTGCACGTTTCCTTGCTAGAGTGGCTCCTTCTGGGTACTCTTGGGTCTTCAAGAACTTTACCACAGGCATGCTCCACCTCGGTGCTATGGTGGAGTAGCACAGACTAGAGTTCTCTTTTGGATTCCATTCTTGACAAATTGTGCAAGCTGATACATAGTTATGTGTATCCCTCTGCATGGTTGGCCAATATATGCCTAATCTTTTCAGTGTTTGCCATGTTCCGTTCGCATTTAAATGAGTTTTCCATTGATTTACATGTGCTTTTTGAAGCCACATTTCTTGTTCCTCTTCTTCCACGCATCTCATGAGTAATCCACTTGAGTCTTGGTGATATAAACTTCCAGCAATTATATGAAGGTTTTTAGTCTTCCATAGGTCATGGTTTCTTTTTGGTGAGATCCCATGTTTAGGTCCATATGTGAGTATTGGGAACAACTTTTCTACCCATTGGGGACATACTTCGAGATTAAACAAATAGGTATCTGGCAGATCATCTGGTACTCTTGTGGGGGGTTCTCCATGTGTCATTCTTGATAAGTGATCTGCTCTGATGTGTGTATTCCCTTTCTTGACTACTACTTCAAAATCAAATTCCATCAACAATAGAAACCATCGTACTAGTCGTCCCGTATTACAAGGCTTATTGACTAAGTACAGTAGAGCTTGATGATTGATGAAGAATTTGAATTTATTTTCCAATAAGTGGTATTGAAACTCCTTCACTGCGTACACCATCCCTAGACCTTCTCTCTCGGTTGTGGTATAATTTCACTCTGCTTGATTCAACTATCTACTGGCATAGGCTATAGGGTGGTCTAACTTCCCTGTATCTACAGGTTCAGCTAATATGCAACTAATGGCAAACTTGGAAGCATCTACATGAATGTGAAACGGTTTGTTCCAATGAGGCACTCGAAGGATTGGTGCTGAACTTAATCGATTCTTTAATTCGTTAAAAGCTCTTTCACATTCTTCTGTCCAATTGAACTGAGACAATAATGCATAAAGAGGTCTAGCAATTATGGCATACATATGTATAAATCTTCGGTAGTATCCGTAATGTCCCATAAATGCTTGTACTTCTTTCGCAGTCTTTGGTCTTGGCAAATCCAGAATCACTTTGATTTTGTCTTCACCCGTTGAAATTCCATTTTTAGAGACGATGTGTCCTAATATTTTCCCTTGTCAAACCATGAAGACGCACTTTTCTGGATTGAGGCATACTCTATATTGTCGACACTTGGCAAAAATCTTGCCTAGTTCAGGGATATGTTCTGATCATATAGCTGAATAAGTGCATAAATCATCCACGTACACCTCCATGCTCTTTCTCAAGAACTCTTTGAATACATGACACATCAATCTTTGGAAAGTGGTTGGGGCATTGGTTAGACCAAAAGGCATAACCCTAAAGGCGTACACTCCCCATTCAGTTGCAAAGGCTGTTTTATGTTGGTCCTCAGGAGCAATGGCTACCTGATTGTACCCTGAAAAGCCATCCAGGAAACTATAAACTTCCTTTCCTACCACTCTTTCCAAAAGATGATCCGTGATGGGTAATGGGTAACTATCTCTTCTGGTGGCAGCATTTACTTTTTTCAGATTAATGCATACCCTTAACTTGCCATTCTTTTTTGGTACGACCACCAATGGTGACACCCATTCCGTGTGTTCGATCTCATAAATGAACCCAACATCTAACAACTTATCTATCTCTTTCTTGATTTTTGCTGAGTAAACATCGTTATATGTGTATGGTCTTTGTTTGGAAGGTTTAGCTTCAGATGTCATAGGGATTCTATGTGCACAAATAGAAAGATCTACTCCTTTCAAATCTTTATTTATCCAAGCAAAGACATCCCTGTATTCTCGTATGAGTCGTATTAACTCTTGTTCTTCTTCCATTGAGACATCTTGTCCTATAAAAGTACATCGTTCTTCTCCTTCCTCTAATGTTACAACTATTTTCTTAGTTTGTTCCTTGTTGTCATAGGCTATTCTTGGCTGTGCTTCTCGTTTCAGCATCTGAATAGCAATTCTCCTTTCTTCTACTTCATATTTTTTGAAGTGGGCAGGCACTTCAAATTGATCTTGAGGCTTGTTTTCTTCATCATCTTTTTCTTTATCTAATCCAAGCTCTTCTTCCTGTGTCCTTTCTTGGTTTATTTCATGAGCTATGACACTTACTTCTTGATTTCCACTTTCTGTTTCCATTTGCTCTTGCTCCATTTCAATGCTCTCATAATCCTCCTTCCATTCTTTTTTGATTACTTCTCCTTCTTTCGCCTCTTGAAAAACTACCACGTATAGACTAACATCATATCCTTCCTCGTCAATGCATTCATTCATAGTTATCACTTCTTCGTTTACACACACATCTAGAGTAGCTAAAATCTCCATCCAACCATGAGGTTAGAATTCTTCATCTAAGAATATTTGAGGCATGTAGGCTGGATCTTGTACAGACCTAGCAACTCCTTGCCCTTGCTGCCATCCTTTCCTTCTATCCTCTTCCTTTTTTGCAGTTTGGCATATCCATAGATGAGTGTCTTCGTTCATCCACGATTGGTCACTTGAAGCTATACTGTGAATAGATTGATTGTCTTCCTCCTTATGAATCAGATTCCATTGCAAGGGGGGAACATCCTGATATGTGTATGTGTGGAGATTTATTCTTGTTGTGGTTCCTTCATGCTATAAGTATACTGCGTCTTTTCCCCAATCTTGCACTACCTTTAGCTGTCTCATGAAGGGTCTTCCAAGTATCATCTCATAATTGCTGGCCCTTTCAAATTGACAGATCGCTAAGGTGTGCTCGAATTCAACTCCGCAGGTGGTAAAAGTTACTTTTTCCAGTAATCCCAAGGGTCCTTCAGTGTGTCCATCTGCCATTTGTACCTTCTGCGTGTTGGTCTTAGAGCTGGTTTTCCCCATTTCTCCCATATTTCCTTAGTAGCGATTCCTACTCCAGCTCCAGAATCTAAGATAGCTTTAACCCCTATAGGTAATTGGGAGGCATGTGTTTCCTTCATCTCCCTCACTGAAATCTCCAACCTTATCTACTGGGATTTTGACTATGGTTGCTTCATCATGCATCTCCTTCTCTTCTGACTTGATCTCCAATTGACTGGTTAACTTTTCCTTCAAATATGGTTTTATCTTTAAAAGTTCTTCCAATGTTAGAGTACAAGGGATTTTTACCTTTCTAAGGTGTTATATGATGTCCGATGTTTGAATTGAGGGGTTCTGCTCTTTTTTTCTTATTGAGGGAATGCATTATAATTCTGAATTATGTTCGTACTCCCTTGTGTAATTTGGCAAAACCTTCACACTGTCATCCTCCTTGTCGCTCTTCTCAAATTGTACTAATCCTTCTGAATTCAGTTCAAGTATTGAATCTTCTATTTCACCTTCTGCTTCTAGCTCTTCAAAGGGTGGTTCAATTCCTTCCACTTTTTTCCATCTGTCTTCTTGGACTCTTGCCCACAAGTCTTTAGGCCATTCCCCATCTACTTCGGGGATAACGGATCCTTCTCTTTTATCCTTGTGGAAATTTCCATTACGTGTCTCACCTTCTTTGCCTTTCTCATGATCATTAGGGATGACACACTCTTGGAATCCTTTTTCGGGAATTCGTGAATTGGGTAGTGGAGGAACATGTTTTTCTAGGGTTTGGTGAGCTACTTCAATTAATTTTTTGCATATCTCCAACCTTTCCTTCTCTAAGTCACCTCTAGGATATTCTTTTTCATGTTGTTCAATGGTTGGTCCTGCTCTTATTCGTGCTTGGTATGTCTGAATCCACATGGCTAACTGTAGCTCAGTGATGAGTAGCACCTCCTTTAATGTCAATCCGGGAAGACGTGAGGATGGTATGATGACCTCGAGCAAGTGAAGGCACAAGTGCGTGAGTGAGAAGCACACAAACATGCACACACACACACACACACGGCAAGACAAAGAGAAAGATAATGGAGTTCTTTTAGATTACTTCAAAAATGCTCATACAAGTTCAAATCTATTACAAGCTACCCTAAAAAATGAGCTCTCTAGCTCTATTTATAGTTTTTGACTAGCTTTTGGCCCTGTCCAGACCTAGTGTCTGACCTAGTTAAAAATTAGGTTCTAGGGCCTATTTGGGGGCTCAAACGAAGTCTAAAAATTATGAAAATTGGTACGATGCTACTTCTAATACTCCTCAAGCTCGAGGAATCCTCGGCTTGCACAAAATGGAGTTACAAAAAGGTGAAATGGTATTTACAATGATGTAGAGTGACTAAATTCACTATTTAGGAAGTATTATTTCATGGAAAATTTTGGACGGCCTACTTGCCAGATCTTCGTTGACTACTTTGTCTGCTAGTGCTTTCTCTTCGATTTGAGTCCCTTCTTTGTCTTCCTTGTCTTGTGAGTCCTTGTGTACCTTGACTACTGCCAACACCCCCCCCTCTCTCGCGTCTGTCGTCTCTGACAGACCCTTGTTGAGTGGGTCGTTGGATGTAGTACTCCACAATGTCTGTGGCTAAATGATGTTCTGCTATTCTCAACCCTTTGGCCAAATGAGTGAGTAGGGCATCCCAGTCTACTAGCCCTGGAACTTCTGGATGTGGCATATGTAGCTTTTCTGAATGTAGAGCTTGTTCCACCGCAAATAACTGTAATAGATGATATGGTCTGGGAATGAATATCTCTGAATGATATTCCCAGAACCCTGTGATAAACATTTCTTCAAACGTCTGTTTGAAGTAGGTAGGTAGATACTTTATACGAGCATGCCACGCATATACAACGTTAATGGATGGTGTGGTGCTCATATCGTAGACCAGGTCCTGATTCCCTTCATTAAATCCAAGAGCCGAAAGATGAGGTTCTTTGATATTCTTAAATGTCCTGAATGTGACCAGCATGAGCTCACAAATTTTGAGGCACATCTGTGCCATGCCATCTGGGACATTCTTGAACCTGACTCCCCAATGCCGAATCGTCAAAATCATGTATGCTACTGTGGGTTGGCCTTTAGGTGGGGATAAGTAGACATAATTGAGCCATTTTTCACATCCTTTGACTCTCAGCACTATTTTTGTGTACTCCAGCCAAGACCTTCTTCGAAAGACAGGGCAGTAGCAGGGATTATACTTGATATACAAAGGCATGTTATTCCACATGCGTACCATCTCCGGGTAGGTTTCAAGCAGACGGATCCTCCATGTAGGTTGAAAGATATTCCCATGCGTGGCACTGGCAGGGCTGTCTTCTGGTGCAAACTGTGTCGCCGAGGTTGGTTCCTTCGTTGTGTGCTGCTTGATTTTAGCATTATAATCTGCCATTAAGACACAGAATGGAACATACAAATCATCGGATGTGCCAATCCACCGATGATGGGAGAGGTTTCTGAAGTAATCTAATTTAATGACCACTTCTTCCAATCGAGACATAGATGCTATCTGCACTGCGACTCTCTCATCATGGGTTGCAACAACCTTTTCTAACCTCTGCATCCATTCAGGGGCTTCGATCTCAATCGTATCCATTCCTTCTTCTTTTTGCTTACCTCCGGGTGCTAGCATGGGAACATATGGGTCTTCAAAAGTTTCTTCCACTTCAATTGGCATTAAGTCTTCAGGTTCCGGTTCCACCAGGGGAGAGGGTTGACGCTCGTATTGAAGAACTTTACTTCGTAGTTCTTCTAGTTCTGCTCTGAGTTTGGAGACTTCTTCAGATGTGTCGGCTACGGTTGTGACTTTGCTTGGTGACTCCTGTTGAGTTGCCACTTGCTTTAGTAGGTCATCTCTTTCTCTTTCTAATGTTGCGTGGGCTTCCAGGAGGTCGGCATGGGTTTCCAAGACAATTTGCAGATTTTCAGATGGGATAGCCTTGAATTTCTCTGGTTCAATTTCCTGCGGTGAACCCTCCATTGCTGCTTCCAGGTTTTCCTCGTTCTGTTTCTGTAGTCGTTTGTTTTCTTCAAGTGTTGCAGACATGTGCTTCCGTAATAAGGCGAGGTTGCGTCGAAGCTTGAGATTGTCCGTTATCTGGGCATGTAACATATCATCAAGTTGTTGTTTTTCTTCAGTATCTGATTGGGGTGGATTGGCAACTAATTGATCATGTTGTGCTTGCAATGTAGTATACTGCTGTTGTAATAGCCGCTTCTCCTTCTCTAAATCAATGAATCTTGCTTGGAGCATTTCATGGTCTCTGAAGAGGCTTGTATGCTGTGCGTCTAGGTGCTGGTAATGCTATTGTAGTTGAGACATACACTGGTACATATTATTAAATATATTATTAATGGGAGTGGATGCGGGAAAGGTGTTGAATGCAGAGGGGAAGGGAAAAGGGAGTGGGAGGGTGTATGCTGTGCTTGAAAAGGGTGAAGTTTGTGGTGGGGGAATGGGAGATTGTGGACGTATGGGGGGAGGGAGAGGTGCGGAGGTGGGTGATATGTCCATGAAATCAAAAGTGGATGCAGTCGTGGGAGTGATTGTGAACATGGGAATTGTGGGTGCGGTGATGGTGGTGAAGGTGTAAAGTGGTGTGTGTAGTTGTGAATATGAACCGCCAGGAAGTGTGATCGGGGGAACGGGGTTTTCCATCGCTACAATTAGAATTACAGTGTTAGTGGTAGTGTATACAAGAGAGGTGGTGCTAGGTTGTGCAGGTTGTGCGGGTTGACTGATGGTTTGTGCTTCGGTATGGGAAGTGGACCCTGAGGCGGTGACAATAGTGGTTTCACTGGTAGTGGGAGGTGAAGGTGGTGGAGTTGGAGGGAGAGGGGGTAAGGGGGGTGACGGGGGTGCACTGGATGTATGGGCTTCCTCAGTGTCATGAATGGTATGAGCTGTGCGCGTGGTTGTGGATGTGCTGCCCTATGGTTCTGATACTAATACATTCATTTGTTTTCCTGATCGAGGGGGGCGTCTGCCATATCTTCGCTCTGATCTTCGCGAGTGTGCAAGGGCGGTATGCACCGTTTCAGGTACCCCCAATGCATCACCAATCATATCAAGGGTTGCCCTATATTGCTCATCTATGCCTTCGTCTTCTAGGATTTGATTCATCAGGGCCTTCCCTGCTGCCAAGGATAATTTGTGTTGTTCTTGAACTCGATTGATGGTATCATATAGTCTCTTTAATTGCTTTGTATAAGCAGGGGCTCCTTCAAGTTCCTGTACCACTTCTTTCTCATATTCCTGCTCTTCTTTGTCGGACAGTCCATTTTCATCCTCTTGCTCTTCTTTTGCCGTCTCTTCTTCATCTTGATCGACTTCGACTATGTCTGGTTGGACTGGATGGGGTTGGTCGGTGACTGTCTGTTGCCCACTTGCCTGTTCTACTTCCATTTCTAAATTATAGCATTAATTATCCTTGCCATCTCCTCATCAGTTAGATCTTCCAATGTAAAGCCATGAGGGAACTCTAAGTCGGTTGGTATATGTGGAAACACTAGATTCGGTCCTTTCGCGCTATGCCTCGGTAACCTGATAGTGAATGGCTGCACTCGCTTTGGAAGCCATGGAGTGGTTTCTGGTGTCAGTGTAGCACCTCGGGCTTGGGCACAAGGCATCTGAACTGCTCCTCTCATTTTCTTGGCCCTGTAGTTGATAGTCTGTGTTGAAATTCATTGCACCCTGGTCCAAACAAGTGCCCGTTGAATTGGCACATCATAAGCCAAGCATCGGTAAACAATCCTTGTGAGAGCACAGCATCCATGAAGCACTGACTTTTGCTTCTTATACCACCGTTGATGCGCTAAGTGTATCTGGTCAATAATCCAATGTGGCATGTTGATTGTCAAACTGAAAGCATCTGCTAAGTATAGACTGAACCAAATCTTCTTGGGTGGCATTGTGAATCTCTCTTGAGCCGGGAACGCGAAATGCTGCATGCACATTCGAAGGTGAATGGCAATAGTCGGCATCATTGCCACCATGTCCTTTAGTTTCGTCAGATTCCGGTTCTTCATGTTGTCGGGGACCATAGTCTCTTTCTCGGTGGGGATATGCATGCCTTTCATGTCGAGAGCTTCTCTTACCAAATTGTTCGTCAACTTGAAGCGCTTTAGCTCATTACCTCTTGTGAGAGATGGTTAGACAAAGGTGCTATACCCCTTTTTCTCTTTACTGGGAGTGAGGGTGCTAATCAGATATGAGCATCTTAGAAAGTCGGGCTTCGGTAACTGGGCTTTGAAGTAATCATATAAGCCCGCCTTCTTCCATATCGGTTTCAGCCCTTCATTATTTTGAAGTCTCTCAAATTCCCTGGTGAAGAAGTGATACCTGCCCCAACACCCGTTGAACTCTATCTCTGCCTCCCACAGGTAAGTGCCTTCTCCCAGAGGTCCTGCCACCTCACTGAACCAATGTGAGTTTTTGCTGATTGGCATTGTGTGCCCCTGTGGAGGATTCTGAATTGGTATGGCATGTAATGCTCTCAATGCCATTGGGTGCTCCTTCAATTCCTCCTCAATGGGAAGACTTTCAATGTCCACGATTTGAGGGTTGGTGCCTGCCTGGGAACTAGGTCCTGCTGTATCTGCTATGTTACTGCTTGCTTGCTAGTTATGTGAGAATATAGAATCATGTGTTAACATTGTAAAGGACAAGGTAGAACAATTTTTGTCCCCAGTACAACATTAACATGAGGTGAATGATGAGTTAGTCGATCAGTGAGTGCTCGATGATTGTGCGTGTTGTTAGTCCTATGAGCTAAGTGAAAAGGTGTAGTGTGAGAATGATGCAGTTAGTAGGTGGAGATGAATGTACAAATGGGATCGGGGGGTTTATGACAAGCTTTGGGCTGCCAAACACAGGGAATGACTTTATGTTTTGGTTTTGTGGAGACTCTAGAGGGCTTTATGATGGTATCTACGTGGAAATGACGCTTTATAGGGACCCATTTGCAAGTGATTCCGCTTGTGCTCATGTGTAAATGTGTGTTTATGTGTATTGAATGAGAGTGGCCATCGGCTCTTTGAGTGAGTGGACCCTATTGTACATGGCGCGATTTGTGTGTGACTAGTTGAGCCCGCAAGCAAGCCTTAGGCACCCAAATTTGTCTTAATTGTGGGCCAGCCTTCATCGACTTCTTGGGTACCCAGATAGATTTTACTTTTACAGACAAATTCTTGGAGGACTTCTTATTAGTGTCTGGTCGTGGATCACTAATAGGAAGTTGAGCTAGTTGTTGTGGCTTGACCACAATAGGACGCTCGCCTTTCCGCACCCACACTTGGTTTGATGGTTGAGACACCGTGCTTCGCATTTTCTTTTGGCTTCGAGCAGAAGTGGTCTGCTTCTTCTGCCTTTTATCTGTCTTTGGTTGCTGCATCCAGGAGTTTGTGCCTTTCCTAGTTCCTTGAGTGCTTCATTTTCTAGCTCAATTGTAATACGATTCTGATTTACCCAGACCTGAAGAAGTCCACATCTTAGGTTTAGGTTGACTGCATGATCATAGATCCAGTCTTGACCCAAGACAAGAGGCTCAGTGAGATCCTCGTCTTGACACACTAGTACTTTAACTGTCATTAAAGAATCTTGAATGTAGAGGGGAAGTTCCACCTCACCCATGCAAGGGGTTTCCACACCTCCCAATCCTATGAGATAGGCTTCTATAGGATTGACACTTAAATTCAACTCTTGACAGTATGAAAGTTTAACAACACTAGTGGCTGCACCTGAGTCAATCAAGGCTCTTACAATCCTTGCACTCGTCCCTTGTCCTAGCTCTAAGGTCACAAAAGGACGCTGATCAATTATTCTATGAGATCTAATACCTGAAGCTTCACACATTGCCATATGATACCCTTGGTCTGCATATGCCTCTCTCCTAGGCTGATCTCGTCCTTGTCTTCTCATCTTCATTTTTCGGATGCGTTCCAAGGCTTCTGCCTGTGCTTCCTCTCGAACTCGTTTTTCCTCCTTTACGTTTCTTGGCAGTGTTGAGTCGATTGAGCATTTCCTCAGTGAGAGGTTCCTGATATAACTTGACTCTACATCCGCTTATGTAGTTAGGGAGAATATCGCCTTCGAGTGTGGCTAATTGGATTGCTCCACTAGTCGAGATCCTATTTATGTCATAGGTCCATAGCCTCTCTTCTCTAATTTTCTTGCATGTTGTTTCAGGGTATACACCAAAACTAAGTCTCCGGCCTTCAATCCTTTATCCTTAACATGGGCATCAAAGTACGCCTTCTGTCATTTCTTAGCTGCATATATTCCTGCAGCAACCCTCAGTCTTGTTTCTCCTAATCGCTCAAGGTCAAAAATCCTAGAGGAGAGCTCATGGCCCGTCCACTCATGCTCCTATGCTATTCTCAATGTAGGAATCAAGAAGTCCAAAGGTAGCACCGCATTTTGGCCAAATACCATCTGAAAAGGAGTGGCTTGGAGTACCGTTTTATAGGCAACTCGGTATGCCCAAACAGCGTGATGTAGCTGGTTGTCCCAATCAGAGCGTTTATTATTCACCAATTTAGTCAACACATTGCATAGAATCTTATTTGTGCTTTCTGCTTGCCCATTAGCTTGTGGATGGTAGGGGGCAGACTTCTTGTGTATAACCAAGAACTCTTGGAGAAGATTTTCGATAACTTCATTCAAGAAGTGAGTCCCTCTATCACTGACTAGCTCTATAGGTAGCCTGTATCGTGTGAATACATTCTCAAATAAGAACTTGGCGGTTGTCTGGGCATCATTCTTAGTCATGGCTTTCACTTCTACCCACTTGGTTAGATAGTCTGTGGCCACAATAATATACTCTGCATGCGAACCCTTAGCTGGGGTATTAATAGGACCTACAAAGTCTATTCCCCACTTAGAGAATGCACGTCCACCCATCATAGGTTTTAGGGGCATCTCATCTTTGCGTTGTCGGGTCGTGTAGATGCTCGGATGGTGGATAAAGTCATCCACCAAAGTCGATCGGCACACGCGGGGTGCTTGGAGGAATCTCAGGTGGGATGAAAATTCAAAGAGAAACTCAAACTCAAAAGAATGAATTAGTTACACTTTCGCAAATTTGACTCACATAAACGGTTTCATTCACATCAAAATTCTCAAATTCACTCAATCCTTGTTTATGGGTCTCGCTGTTTTAGCACTCCTACGTGTAATTTTAAAGTTGTATTTGACAAGAAAAACCACTTTCCGTTTCAAAGTCTTATAGTTTTTGCTTCGAACATGAAGCGCAATTAGCTTTTTATGTGAAAAAATAAAATGATGAAAGCACTACACCATGCATACATCTCTGAAGACGTTAACCGATCTTACAGGAAAGCAAATCCAGTGTATAATGGATTATCAAATTTTAAAAAACTGAAGATTTCATGGTGCTATGTTGTAAACATTCCATCAGACGATGGACTTCCTGGATCAAATGCGTAAAGTGTCACATTACACCAAATAGAGCATCCGCGCACTAACGATATGTAGTCAGCGCTATACAATCATAGTTACGATACATGTAATTTGAAATTTTTCACAGTAGATTAGAACCCCATAACTTATACCGAAGTAGTTCTAAACTTTATAGCTATTAGTTCTCAACAATCCGGTGCATAATTTAGATACTGTCGTACTAGAAATTATAAAGAAAACTATTACTGTTGATGTTGCTCATTATTTTTGAACGTAGCTTATCATTAAATCGATGGTCATTGTAAAAGGATGTCAGACATATGCAGAACGCATCGTAGTCGGATGAAAACTCAACGTGAATTCAGCCTCAGAGAATTAGCATTAGAGAACAGAGAATCAATGCATTTAGAAGAGCGCTGCCTTCATGAGCTTCAAAGAACAGATTGTTCTCGGAGTCATCACAGCTTATGCGCAGTTGGGAGAGCTTCACATCATCATAGCTCTTCGTCATAGATCGCATCGCTTCCGCATTGATCAACACGAACAATTCAGCATGTATGGCAGAGCGTTGCTGGAAGAGAGAGTGTACGGATCAAGTGTTGTCGAGATCAAGCACAGATCGTAGCCTAGAGCATGGATGTAAGATGATTCATAGGAAATAGATAGAATCGCACGTCAGAATTTATAGAGCTCTATTCGAAGGAGATGTTGGATGAACTTCAGAGATTGTCATGGTGGAATCGATCACGGAGCATAGCGCAATCAGGTGAAACTTCCGCCTATCTTGTAAAGAGATTGTCATGGTGGAATCGATCACAGAGCATAGCGCAATCAGGTGAAACTTCCACCTGTCTTTCTTTGCAGAGCACAATAAACTCAGAACATCAGTGCATCATCAAAGTGTAGTCAACATCATATAAGAGAGTTAAGTGTGCAGTTCGGAATATTTCAGATCATAGCTCTGTTGACATAAGCATCAGAGTGTCATCGGTGTATATCTCCAGCTTCGTGAAGTAAAGAAGTCCGCTTCTCTCACATGTTTTCCCCCCCCGTTATGGCATCACGAATCATGAAAAAAAATGGAGTCGGATCTTCGTGACAGAGTTTTTCCCTTCCTGTACGCAGGTGCTGCCTCCTCTCTTTCTCTCCTCTGCTAATCTGCCTGAAAAGAACGATGAATTGGCCTGCCCAAAAAATATTAGGAGATGTTGGATGAACTTCAGAGATTGTCATGGTGGACTCGATCACAGAGCATAGCGCAATCAGGTGAAACTTCCACCTGTCTTTCTTTGCAGAGCACAATAAACTCAGAACATCAGTGCATCATCAACGTCTAGTCAACATCATATAAGAGAGTTAAGTGTGCCGTTCGGAATATTTCAGATCATAGCTCTGTTGACATAAGCATCAGAGTGTCATCGGTGTATATCTCCAGCTTCGTGAAGTAAAGAAGTCCGCTTCTCTCACATGTTTTCCCCCCCCGTTATGGCATCACGAATCATGAAAAAAAACGGAGTCGGATCTTTGTGACAGAGTTTTTCCCTTCCTGTACGCAGGTGCTGCCTCCTCTCTTTCTCTCCTCTGCTAATCTGCCTGAAAAGAACGATGAATTGGCCTGCCCAAAAAACATTAAGAACCCCCCTCGTTATGCCATCACGAATCATGAAAAAAATGGAGTCGGATCTTCGTGACAGAATTTTTCGCTTCTTGTACGCAGGTGCTGCCTCCTCTCTTTCTACAGTGCACGCCTATTAATAGCAGTGATCAGCCCTCCAAAAATAAGCGATTTCCCCAACTAGATCATGTTTCCATTCTCCATCGAAGCTTCTGCCATAAACAAGCCATCCTTCTGACAAAAAAATCTCAGAGTACGTGAGCTCCTCTCTCCGAGTAGATCTCCTCTAGTCATACAATCACAGCAGTTCACCCTCCGTATCTTGCCTGCTAAATTCCCGTTTTTCTAGCCTCCTTCCTTCTCCGCCGTCTTCCCCTCGATCCTTCAGTTCCACTCTTTTTTTCTTTTAAATGCGCGCCCCTCCTTTTGATGAAAAAGATCGTGGAAAAGCAATCACATCACTATTTGGTTCCATTCGTTTGTTTCTATTTATATACTTTGATATACGTTGATTATGAAATTTATTCTCTTTACAATGTGCGCTTTCACATTACAAGGTTCACATGGCTTGAATACAAACAATGGTATCTTCACAACCATAATACACTCACGTAAGCCTTTCCTAATGACCATTGAATCGGTGATAAAATCTTCTATTTGTGAGATTCGCTGACATCCGCAAAGAAACACTATATATCAAGAAAATATCATGCCAATCCATCAAATTTGCTCGAATATAATACGATCATCCTTCAAATAGAAGTTTGATTGTTCTTTTCGTCAAAGATCATACTTTAGTAAGAAGAATAAGGAGAGTAAATCTCTCCGACAGCGTATAGGATATTGAGTTCGCTGACAGACATCACACCTCTTCACATAGGTATGTGCATCCATGTGAAGGGTCGGCCACCAAAGACCTGCAAATAATATTGCCTTGATCACCCCATCTGGTCCAAAATGTCCTCCTGCTACACCCTGGTGAGCAGTTTCCAATATCTTGAGGTATTCGCTCTCATGGACACATAATCTGAGGTAACCATCGTTACCACGTTTGTATAGATTATCACCAATGAGTGAGTAATCTAGGGCTTCTTGTTCTAAACTTCTTTTTCTAGCCAAAGTCATATCTTGAGGGAATGTTTTCGTCTTCAGGAAGGCTACTAATGGTTAACTCCAATCTGGCACTAAAGACACTTGATAGAGAGTGGCATGCTCCACGGGTGGTTTAGTGCAACAGATCGGGCATTCTTTACACAATTTATGGACATCAGCTTCCATACTCAGCCAATGCACTCTGAGTCTCCTTAGTGTCTGTAGGGTTCGTTGCTTTGAGTAGTGTTGCTCTAGTGCACCTACATGTGCTAATTGCAACCATTTAGCGTACTCGTCCTCTTCCACACAACAAGCTAGGATCCCTTGATTTGTCTGTTTGTACATGCTTCCTGCCATGATGTGGTACTTCTGGGCTTTTACTACCTCTCTATCTTGAGTGTTTATGATTGGGTGGTTAGGCCCGTATGTCAATACTCGCACTAATGGCTTAGCCCACTGAGGTACAACTTCCAAATTAAACAAGTAAGCATCAGGAAGGTCATCTGATACTCCTTGAACAGCTTCTCCAGAGGTGAGCCTAGAGAGATGGTCTGCTCTCAAGTGAGTCTTCACTTTCCTCACCACAACTTCAAAGTCATATTCCATTAGCAAGAGAAACCATCTTACTAATCGGCCTGTATTGCATGGTTTGTTTGCCAAGTACAATAAAGCCTGATGATCGGTAAAAAGTTTAAACTTATTTGCAAGCAAATAGTATCTAAACTTTTTAACTGCATATACCATGCCTAATCCCTCTCGTTCAGTGGTGGTATAATTTCGTTCAGCTGCATTCAACTGTCTACTGGCATAGGCAATAGGAAGATCCATATTACCTTCACCAGTAGGTTGTGCAAGTACACATCCAATAGCATAATTGGATGCCTCCACATGAACATGGAAGGGCTTATTCCAATCTGGTGTGGTCAAGATTGGTGCTGAACACAATCTCCTTTTGAGCTCATTGAAAGAGTCCTCACATTCATTAGTCCACTCAAAGTTGGTCAAAAGGCCGTACAATGGCTTGGCAATGATGGCGTACATGTGTATAAAGCGTCAGTAATAGCCACAATGCCCCATGAAAGCTTGTACTTCCTTGACATTCTTTGGCCTAGGTAACTCTGCTATGGCTCTTACTTTCTCTTCATCAGTGGATATGCCATTCTTTGACACTATGTGTCCTAGAATCTTGCCTTGCCTCACCATGAAAACACACTTTTCTGGGTTCAGGCAGACTTGATACTCTCGACATTTGTCAAAGATTTGTCTGAGTTCAGGGATATGGGTTTGTTTGATGTTGGAATGAGCACAAAGATCATCCACATAGACCTCTAAGTTCTTCCTCAAGAATTCTTTAAATACATGGCACATCAATCTCTGGAAGGTTGCAGGGGCATTGGTAAGCCCAAATGGCATTACTCTAAAGGCAAATATGCCCCATTCTGTGGCAAAAGCAGTCTTATGCTAGTCCTCGGGAGCAATGGCTACCTGATTGTAACGAGAAAATCCGTCAAGGAAACTGTATACCTCCTTGCCTGCTACTCTTTCTAAGAGATGCTCAGTGATAGGAAGCGGATAGTTATCTCGAATAGTGGCTGCATTAACCTTCTTCAAGTTAATACATACACGTAGCTTTCCGTTCTTCTTAGGCACCACTACAATGGGGGATACCCACTCAGTGTGCTCAATTTCATAGATGAATCCAACTTCAACCAAGCGATCTATCTCCTCCTTGATCTTAGCAGCGTAGTTATCGTTATAAGTGTATGGCTTCTGTTTGGAGGGTTTAGCATCTGAGGTCATGGGGATTGTGTGTGAGCATATGTCTGGGTCAACACCCTTCAAGTCCTTGTAACTCCAAGCGAATACATCTCTGTATTCTCTTAGCAAAGCTATTAACGCATGCTCTTCTTCCTCTATTAGGTCATGGCCTATGTACGTGCATCTTTCTTCTCCTTCTTCAACGGCCACAACCACTTTCTTGGTGGTTTCTTTGTTATCATAGGCCTCTCCTGATTGAGCCTCACGTTTTGGCATCCTTACCATGACTCTTCTATCGTCTATCTCATACTTTTTAAAATTTTCAGGGACCTCAAACAAAGATTCTTCCTCTTCTGGTGTTACTTCTCTCTTCTTTCTTTTCTTTCCTTCATCCTTAGGGTTCACTTGTGTGGCTAACCTTACATAATTTGTAAGCTCTCCATGTCTCTGGGGTTGAAATTCTACTTCATAGAAGTATTCTTCATCTGATGCAAAAGGTGGGTCCATAATGATTGACTCTAGATCGGAGTCACTTGCATCCTCAAATGCATCAGGGCTAGGTTTGCATTCTTCTAAAACTGCATCTCCCATGATTGGCTCTATTGAGAAGACTGAAATGTCATAGCCATCCTCATCACAGTGGGGTGTCCATTGTTCCTCATTGATGGCTACATCCATTGTTGCTAAAATTTCTGCCCAACCGTGAGGTTCAAATTCTTCATCCGGAAATACTACAGGTGCATAGGCTGGGTCTTGAATTGATCTATTGGTTTCCTTCGCACCTATCTCTCTGGCCTTTTCTCTCTTCTCTTCTTCTATTGCCACTTTGCACATCCACAAGTGAGTGTCTTCGTGCATCCATGAGGATCCTGATCCTATGGAATGCACAGACTGAGTATTATCTTTGGCTCGAAGATGGGATTCCATTGGATAGGAGGGACATCTCTATGAGAGTAATCCTTGAGATTGACTTTGGTCGTAACACCTAAGTGTTGCAAGTACAATGAGTTGGTTCCCCAATCCTGTACCACTTGCAATTGTCGCATAAATGGTCTTCCCAAAATCATCTCATAGGCATGGTTCTTGCTAAAATCACAGATAGCAAATGTATGCTCAAACTCTACACCACATGTAGTGAGAGTTATTCCTTCTAGCAAGCCTAAGGGTCTTTCTATGTGACCATCGGCCATCTGCAATTTCATTCTCATTGGCCTCAGTGTTGGCTTGCCCCAACGCTTCCATAGGGAAGTGGTAGCAATTGCAACTCCTGCACCTGAGTCCAAAATTGCTTTGGTTGTGTGTTCCTGATGGGTAACTGGGAGATAGGTATTTCCTTCTTCTCCTTCACTTATATCTCCTATCTTATCCAATGGTATTTGTGGCACTGTTCTATGTGATCCTACCTGGGAACACGATTTCGCTATGTCTGGCACTTGTTTGGCTACGTGTTTCCACACTTCTGGCTTAACTTTGAGTAGCTTTTCTAAAGTGAGGTTGCACTACACTTTAGTGTTCTTTACTACCTCAGTATTCCTAGGTATGATCGAATCTTCATTTCTTATCATGACAGTGGGTGCTCTCATGCAAGTTGACTTGGTTTCTGTAGCTCAAGCGTAAGCACCACCTCCTTTACTTGTCAATCCGCGGAGACGTGAGGACCGGTATGAAGACCACGAGCAAGTGAAGGCACAAGTGCTTGAGTGAAAGCACACAAACATGCACACACATACACACACACGCGCACAAAGTAAGATCAAAGAGAGGAACAATGGAAAGCCTCGATTGCAAAAGAGTTCTCTTACAAAGCTCTATTCTCTAAACAAGCTAACCCCAAAAATGAGCTCTCTAGCTCTTTTTATAGTTTTTTGACTAGTTTTGGCCCTGTCCAGACCTAGTGTCCGGCCTAGTTAAAAATTAGGTTCCAGGGCTTATTTGAGGGCTCAAACGAAGTCTAAAAATTATGAAAATTTGTACGATGGTACTTCTAATACTCCTCAAGCTCGAGGACTCCTCCGCTTGAACAAAATGGAGTTATAAAAATAGATAATGGTATTTACAATGGTTTTTAGTGATGAAAATCACTATTTTTGTAGGGGATTCTTTTGAAAATTTGACATACACTTCTTGGAGCTCCCTACTTGCTCCCTTTCCTTGTGTGTCCACCTTTTGATGTGCTTCCATGCTTTGTCCTTGACTTTGAGCTTCAACACTCCCCCCCCCCTCTCGAGTCTGTCGTCCCTGACAGACCCTTGTTGTAAGGGTTGTTCCATGTAGTGCTTTGAGAGGTGGTGTCCATCCTTTGTATGAGCTTGTTTCTTGGATTCCAGCAAGAATGTGTCATTGTGAGCTTTCAAAACTGCAAGTTTCTCAAAAGAGGTTGTCAAGATTGGTTTGGAGCAACTACTGGCTTCAATTTGCTTCCGAGATATAGATGTTGTTCCCATGACGTCCGCTAGCTCTTCCAAAGATGATGTTGAGAGCAGTCATGCCAACTACTCATAACCCATAATGAATGATTACTTGAAAAATGCATTGGAAGAAGTATGGTGCAAAAATTGCGGGTCTTGAGCTAAGTGCTCAAGGGTATGCTGACGAAGAGGTTTCCTAATCTATCATGGTTATGGTGTTGCCAGAGTAAAGATACTTACCGTGGTGAAGGGTTGATTGATGTCTGTCTCTTCATGTTGTATACCCGGCATTTGTGATGGAACATTGGCGATGAATGTCCATGTTGCTGGTCCATCGAAAAGTGTTTTGAGTTCCTGGTTCGATCTTCTCGTTTCAACGCAATGTTTGGCAAATACTGAGAATTGAATTTCTTTATATTCTTTGACAAACAACATTGGGTAACTACACCAAGCTTAGTTTCACATATTCTCTTTAGTTCACCATAAGCAGGAGTCTGCTCATCTAGTATACAGACAAGGATTTTCGGGGTACCAAGCAAACTCTTGCAAATATCTCCTTGGAGGCTCTCATACATACAGTAGTTAAGCATCACTCAAGTTGTGGACCTTCAAGATCTTCACTCCCACCATGGTAAGGGGAAACCATAGGTGCGGATGCCATGTTCATGCTAAGTTCTTGACATCTACTAGATAAGACAACAATAATATCATTTGCTAGCCGAGACACACTTCTATCCCAACTGATAAATGCCCAGTAATCAATAGTTCCAGCTTCAACTAAGCATGTCTCATTCATGTTCTATGAGCGAAACCTGGGAATAAGTTTTGACTCTCTCTTTTTTTTTTCTTTTTTTTTTTTGGAACAATGTCACCAAACAAGAAGATAGATGTTAGTATCAGAAAAAATAGTTGACATATGTCAATGTGCTCTTGTGCATGGGACTCTCCAATGTGTCTATGCACGGCCGTGTAATGTGGCCCTATATTAATGCATACTTTGGAAATGCATGACCTGAATGGTGCAAAAGATAGGGTTGTGCAAGGAGCACATGGTTGTCGCTCGTCGAGGCTTGATGTTACTTGCAGATGTTGACACCATCTTTCTTGGATGTCTCCATGGGATCACGAGATGATGTAATCCTCCTTATTGGAATCCATTTGAGAACAGCATTTGGCACAGTAGAGATCACTTCAGGCGACTTCATCTTTGGATGCTTTCTGAACTGTGGTATCCAATGTGATTGGCCCTTTGGTTCGGTGTAGGCTACTTGTACTTTTGGCTTCCAAACCCATACCCTTTTTGTATATCTTCCTTCTATGGTTGAAGAGGTGATTTGATCTTCTTTCCGTCTCTATACGCAGTTCTTACCCTTTTCTGATTTTGGCTTCTTTGTTGAGACTCTTTGCATGTGCGAGAATATAGGTTGTTGTGGATGTAAGAGCTTCTTAGGTACCCACATCTGTAATCGCCCTTGTTGGGCTGCAACTAATTTCTTAGGCACCCAAACTTGTTGGATACCTTGTGATTGAGCTTGTCCGAGCTACTTCCTTCATCTTCTGACCTGGTTGGCTTGCCTGGATGGGATTCGTGGGGGCAAGGCTGGTGGTTTCTCTCCTTTGCGTACCCAGATCTGCATCATGCTCGGAACTGCTTTCTTATCGAATGGTGTCTTTCTGTTTGATGTAGCAATTGTCGTGATCGGTTGTGTTTGCCTCTGTGATGGACTTACTAGTGTGGCTACTTGATTCTTTGGAGAAGAAGAAAGATCCAACCGCCTTCGAACCTGTTCTTCCACGATTGACTCCTTCTGCATCATAGAGCTTTTGACACATACAACATCTTCTTCCATATGATTAGTCTTAGAAGAGCTAAGAGAGTGTGTGGTGTTATGATCTAGGAGCATGCAGTTCTCTAATTCTAATGTAATGCATTGTTCATGTACCCACACTTGAAGAATTTGACTTCTTAGGTTTAAGTCGATTGCATTGTCATAAATCCAATCTTGTCCTAAGACAAGTGGTTCTGTAAGGTTCTCATCTTGACACACTAGCACTTTGACTTTCATTGGAACATCTTGCAGGTAGATGGGAAGTTCCACCTCGCCCAAACAAGGGGTTTCCACACCTCCCAATCCTATGAGATAAGCTTCTATGGGATTGATGTTCAACTGCAAGTCTTGGCAGTAGGAAAGTCTAACTGCACTACTTGCTGCACCTGAGTCAATCAATGCTTTCACCGTCCTTGCACCCTTCCCTTGTCCTATCTCTATGGTCACAAAGGGTCTTCGGTCAATGAATTGAGAAGTCACTATGCCTGACTTTTGGCACATATCCATGTGATATTTTGGGGTTTTTGAGTTGACATCTAGGCCTAATCGCCTTAACTTATTTCGCCTAATATGCTCTCTGGCCTCTGCCTGTGCTTCTTCTCTCACTCTTAACTCTTCTTCTTTTTGTTTCTTAGCAGTGTTGAGTCTCATTAGCATGTCCTCTGTAAGAGGTTCTTGATATAACTTGACCCTACAACCACTAATATAGTTTGGCAAGATATCACCTTCTAAAGTAGCCAATTGAACCGCGCCGCTAGTGGAAATTCTGTTAATGATCATGGGTCCATATCCTCGTTTTTCCAACTTACGGGCATGTTGTTTTAGTGTGTAAACCAACACTAGATCTCCCTCTTTCAGTCCCTTATCCTTAATGTGTGCATCAAAGTATGCCTTTTGCCTTTTCTTTGCAGCGTAGATACCTGCAGCCGCTCGTAGCCTTGTCTCACCTAAGCGTTCTAGATCAAAGATCCTAGATGACAATTCATGTCCATTCCACTCATACTCTTGTGCTGCTTTTAGGGCAGGGATTAAGAAATCTAATGGTAGCACAACGTTTTGTCCGAAGACCATCTGAAATGGGGTGGCGTTGAGTACCGTTTTGTAGGCAACTCGATAAGCCCAAACAGCATGATGAAGTTGTTTGTCCCAATCAGAGCGTTTATTATTTACCAGTTTTGTCAATACGTTACAGAGGATCTTATTGGTGGTCTCGGCTTGTCCATTAGCTTGTGGGTGATAGGGGGCAGACTTCTTATGTATCACCAAGAATTCTTGAAGAAGATTTTCAATGACTTCATTTAAGAAGTGGGTGCCTCTATCGCTTACTAACTCTATTGGTAGTCCATATCTAGTGAACACATTCTTGAATAAGAACTTAGCCGTCGTGTGAGCATCATTCTTTGTTGTGGCTTTGACTTCTACCCATTTTGTAAGGTAATCTGTGGCTACAATAATATACTCTGCATGGGAGTTTCTAGCTGGGGGGTTAATAGGACCTATGAAGTCTTTGCCCCACTTGGAAAATGCACGCCCTCCCATCATTGGCCTCAAGGGCATCTCATCTTTTCTAACTGGATATTGTGCACGTTGGCATGTGTCACATTTCTTCACATAGGTATGTGCATCCATATGAAGAGTGGGCCACCACAGTCCTGAGAAGAGAATGGTCTTGATCACTCGATCAGGACCAAAATGTCCACCTCCAACACCACTGTCTGCAGTCTCTAAGACCTTTAAATAGTCTGATTCATGAACGCACAGTCGTAAGTAACCATCTTTGCCTCTTCGGTATAGGTTCTCTCCTACTAAGGCATAGCCTTGAGCCTCTTGCTCCATGCTTCGTCTTCTTGCTAGACTAGCCTCCTTGGGTAACCTTCCCGACCTCATAAACTCTACCAATGGAGCACTCCAATCTGGAATTAATGACATTTGATAAAGGGTCACATGCTCCACTAGGGGTCTCTCTCTCTGCACATTGGACAATTCTTAATCCACTCATGTATTTCTTTGTCCATGCTAGGCCAATACACTCCTAGACGCTTCAGATTCTGCAATGTTCGTTGTTTAGAATAGTGATTTCCTAGCAATCCTTCATGAGCTTGCTGCAACCAACTACTATGTTCATCATCCTCCACACAACAAGCTAATACCCCCTCAGTATCTTGTTTGTACATGCTTCCTGCCAGTATGTGATATTTTTGTGATTTTACAATTTCTTCTTGTGATGTTTTCACGTTCTTATTTGCAGGGCCGAAGGTTAGGACTGGTACCAACTTATTTGCCCATTTAGGAACAACTTCTAAATTGAACAGATAAGCATCGGGTAATTCGTCAGACACTCCTTGCGGTGACTCTCCTGAAGTGATGCAAGAAAGGTGATCTGCCCGAAGGTGGGTTCTACCTTTCCTGACAACAACTTCAAAGTCATATTCCATTAGTAAGAGGAACCATCTTACTAAGCGTCCAGTATTGCAAGGTTTATTGACCAAATATAACAAAGCTTGATGATCAGTGAAAAACTTGAACTTGTTGGCCAATAAATAGTGTCTAAACTTCTTCACAGCATATACCATGCCTAAGCCCTCTCGCTCAGTTGTGGTATAGTTCCATTCAGCTGTAGTGAGCTGTCTACTAGCATATGCTATGGGCAAATCTAAGTTTCCTTCACTTGTGGGTTGTGCAAGCACACATCCTATGGCATGATTGGATGCATCTACATGGACATGGAATGGTTTATTCCAATCAGGAGTGGTCAGTATTGGTGCCGTGCACAAACGTTTCTTCAGTTCGTTGAAAGAATTCTCGTATTCGTTGTTCCACTCAAAATTAGACAACAAGGCATAAAGGGGTCTAGCTATGATCGCGTTTCATGTGGATAAACCTACGGTAAAATGGCCCATAAAGGCTTGTACCTCTTTAACATTCCTTGGCCTGGGTAGCTCCGCTATGGCTCGTACCTTATCTTCATCTGTTGAGATTCCATTCTTAGAAACAATATGACCTAAGATTTTACCTTGACGCACCATGAACACACACTTTTCTGGGTTCAGACACACTCGATATTCTCTACACTTGTTGAAGATTTGTCTGAGCTCAGGGATGTGAAACCTTCTTTCTTGGGAATGAGCACATAAATCGTCCACATACACTTCTAAGCTCTTTCGTAAGAACTCTTTGAAGACATGACACATGAGCCTTTGGAATGTTGGAGGTGCATTGATGAGCCCAAATGGCATCACACGAAATGCAAAGATTCCCCACTCTGTGGCAAATGCCATTTTGTGTTGATCTTCTGGGGCAATGGCTACTTGATTGTAACCTGAAAATCCATCAAGGAAGCTATAAACTTCCTTGCCTGCAACACGCTCCAAAAGCTGTTCCGTGATTGGAAGTGGATAGCTATCTCTGATCGTAGCAGCATTAACTTTTTTAAGGTTAATACACACTCGCACCTTCCCGTTCTTCTTGGGCACCACTACAATGGGAGACACCCATTCAGTATGCTCAATCTCATAGATGAATCCAACTTCAATCAACCTATCAATTTCTTCTTTTATTTTGGCTGCATAGGTATCATTATATGTGTAGGGCTTCTGTTTGGTGGGCTTGGCATCAGCAGTCATGGGGATAGTATGAGAGCGAATTCTTGGATACACCCCTTTCAAGTCTCTATAGTGCCACGCAAACACATCCCTATATTCCCTTAATAGCGCTACAAGCTCCATTTCTTCTCTTGCACTTAGGTCATCTCCTATATATGTGCATCTCTCTTCGATGGTCACTACAATCTTCTTGGTCTTTTCTTTATTATCATATGATTCTCCTATGATGGCCTCTCTCTTAGGCATTCGTACCAAAATTTTGGGGTCATCAACTTCATATTTCTTGAAGTTTTCTGGTACTTCAAACAATGATTCCTCCTCTTCTTGTTTCACTGCTTTTCTTTTCTTTTTCTTTTGACTACTCTCACTTCCATCCTTTGAATTTACTGTTTTAATACTTGTGAGAGGTTCTTCTTCTTTTGGGGTGAACACTCCTATATCTTCTAGATAGTGCTGCTCTGAGTTAAAGCAACTATCCATCACAATAGACTCCAGATCATCGTCATTCTCTTCTTCTTCTATGACATCACTAGGGTCACATTCTTCTATCAAGGGCTGACACATGAACACTGAGATATCATAACCCTCCTCATCACAATGAGGTGTCCATTGTTCTTCATTGACAGCAATGTCCATGGTGGCTAAGATTTCTGGCCAGCCATGAGGCTCAAATTCCTCATCTGGAAAGATCATCGGTGTATAGGCTGGGTCTTTAATTGGTCTATCTCCTGGCGAAGTTCCTTCTTCTCTTTCCTTTAAACGTTTTTCCTCTTCCTTTGCGACCTTGCACATCCACAAATGAGTATCTTCATGCAGCCATGATGGATCAGGTGAACTTTCAGAATGCACAGAGATGGAATCTTCTTTCGCTTTGTGGATAGAATTCCACTGTAGGGGTGGTACATCTCTAAAGGTGTAATCCTTCAAATTGACCTTGGTGGTGACCCCTAAGTGGTGTAAGTACAAGGAGTTAGTTCCCCAATCCTGTACTATTTGCAATTGTCGTAGGAAGGGTCTTCCTAGGATCATCTCATAGACATTATTTTTCTCGAAGTCACATATAGCAAATGTGTGCTCAAACTCTACACCACAAGTGGTTAGAGTTATCCCTTCGAGCAATCCTAGAGGTCTTTCAAAATGGCCGTAAGCCATTTGAAGCTTCATTCTGGTTGGTCTTAATGTGGGTTTGCCCCATTGCTTCCACAAAGAGGTGGTCGCAATAGCAACACCCGCACCTGAATCTATGATTGCTTTGGTTGTGTAACCTTGGTAGGTGATTGGAAGATAAGTATTACCTTCTTCACCCTCACACATGTCTCCTATTTTATCAAGAGGTATCTCTGGAACTTTTTGCTTACAGCCTGTTTTTGGCATATTGGAATCAAGTTCTAGAACCTGATCCTTCACATGATTCCATAGCTCGGGTTTTGCTTTGAGCAGCTCTTCTATAGTGAGATGACACTGAACCTTAGTGTTCTTCACGACATCCGTGTTCCTTGGAACCACTGAGTCTTCATTTCTTACTAGTATTGTGGGAGCTCTAATCTGGAGAGATTCAGATTCCCATGGGCCTGGAAATTGAGGCAGTTCTTCTAGGATATTAGATTCCAAATCTAATCTTTCATCTTCTTATTGTTCTGCTTCATCTCCGTAAATAGATGGAATGTCTTGGGGAAATTGATCATGAAGATCATCAATCTCAAGAATAGGAGGGGAATTACCCTTCTCCTTGGCCCATTTCTCTTCTTGTATTTCCCGCAAGAACTCTTGAGAATACTGTTGAATTGAAGGAGGTATTCCAATATCTATGGAATTAGGAACATAAGCTCCCATTGGTGGTGAGCTTCCTCTTTCAATAACTGGTTGAGCCTGTGGAGGTAAAGAAACTTGTGGTTTGTTTACCAACTGCTCTAATCTTTCTAGTAACCCTTGGAAATACAAATCTGGTTTGATAGAGTTTGTCTGATTGAACTTTTGACTAGTCTCAAGTATAGCTTGAGCTTGTTCTACCATTTTCATGCACATTTTCATTCGTTCAATCTCTAAATCCGCTCTAGGGTAACTCTTGTCTAGATTTGCAGCTATTGGCCCTTCTTGAAGACGAGCCTGGTAGGCCTTGAACATCATGTCCAAGCCTTCTGGGGTTGGATCTGCAAGAACAGACCCTGGTTGTAGTCTATTTATAATGGGTGGTGGGGTGGGATGAGGTGGAGTGGATGGAGTTTCGGCATGCGATGGGCTTTGAGATGCAATGTCTTCTATTTTTGTTTTCGCTTCTTTTAAGCTTTCTTCTAGTTCCGATAACTTTTTATTCCACTTGCGATTGGCCTTCTCTTTGGTATCCTTCCATGTTCTTGTTTTCCTCTTACTAGGTTCTCCTGATTCACTTGACTCTGATTGTTCTGCTGGTTTATCCTGTTTTAAGGCTTGTGCTCTAGTGACAACTTGTATAGGAGCCACATTGCTACTACTTGAACTTGAATCCGTCACTAAGCCTACCACATTGATGGGTGTAATCTTGGGTGCACTAGAGGGGTTTCTTGGACAATCTCTAGGGAGATGGTCTTTGCCACAATCAGGACAAAAAGCCTGTATTGTGATAGCCTGTCCTTGACTCGGAGATGGTGGGTGGGGACAGTCACGAATGAAATGATCACCTTGACATTTGAAACAAGATCCTCTAGGGGCTTGTGGTCTCATTTGTCTCAACTGGGGCCTAGGGTTAGGATTTGTGTACATGACATTGGAGTATTCTGGCTCCCAATTTTGCTCCATAGGTGGTGCCTCATATTGATACGAGTAAATCTCACTATGTTCAGGTGACTCTGTGTAATAAGCATGTGGACTACCTTCATGTGAATAGTCTAAACTATGAGCATGAGAGTCATTATCTGGTATCAATGGGGTTAGTGGCACCAAAGCTCTATTTGGATTTTCCTCTCCCACAGCATATTTGACTGGAATCACGTTGGCAGGAGCTGGTGGTTGGTTTCCCAAGACTGGTTGTGGCCTATATGGTGCCTGATATTGCTGTTGTGGTCTATAATATGGCTGTTGGTATTGGTTCTGATACCTACCTTGTTGGTAAGGTTGCTGATAAGTTTGTCTAACAGCCTGCCTATTATAGGGACAATCTTGAGTCGTGTGGTTTGTATATTTTCTCTCAATAGTGCAATATGAAGCATTCCTTTCTCTCATGTTCTGGTTGTGCAATGGGCATACATTAGCCATGTGGTTGCCTCCGCAAGTATAACACCGATTCACTGGAGTGACGCTCTGTGTTTGTTTATTTTGGACTCCCAGCTTCTTGGCAACTTGCTCAGCTATCTCCTCTATTTCCGTGGAGATTTTTGAAGTATGACTAGTAGAACTATCTGAATCCTTATAGAGTTTGGATAATCCTAACTCCTCACCCAAGTTATCTTCTATGTCAATGCATGTCCGCACGCACTCTTCTATGGATCTAGGCTCTTTCAAGTATACATATGATCTTAACTTTGTGCTCAGTAAGCCATCTAAGAACAAAGCCACTTGTTTGGCTGGTGTGGGTAGCTCTGGAGTAGGGCATCTTTCTAGGTACTGTCTGAACCTTCTACCTGCTAGTCGCACTGTTTCTTGGGGTGTCTGCTTGAAACTGTGGATCAAGGATGATGTGTTATGCCTGATACCACTCTTGGAAAATTCTACAATGAATTCGTCTAGCAGTTGACCTATTTCACGATAATTGCGACTACTCAGTGGTTGAAACCAAGCTAAGGCAGTGCCCTTAAGAGTCAGACCAAATGCCTCGTACTGGGTGAACAAATCCTCAACCTGTTCCGCTCTTAACACTTGTTTGAACTCGGCCACATGATCATAAGGATCTCCTGACCCGTCAAAATAATTCTTCATTGCCTTGATCACTTGAGTGGGTCTAAGGGTTCTTGGGTGCTCTCGGGGTCTAGGCAATGGAAAATCATGTTCATCTCTTTGTTGCCTATGTGCTTGATGTCTCTCTCTTTCAGGTCTTTCATTTTCAAATCCTACTCTATTTCTGCCCACCGTGTGTACAAAACTTACCTCAGGTCTCTCTCTAGTTCTTTCTCTCTGGGCTTCATGAGCTTGGGATGATCCTACTCCTTGGAGGCCATGGGAAACATTGGATCTTGGTGGAGGGAAAATCAATTCATTCTTCCAAGTATATGCATGTCTATCATGTTCTGTTACCAAGAATATCTTCTCTGATGTGTTATCCAGGTAGACAACTTTGCCTGGTATCTCAGGATCTTTGAATTCATAGATGATAACTATGCCCAATTGGCTAGGTTGATCTGGCTTGAATCTCCAAAAGGCTTCCTCTGTTTCTCTATTCAAGAAGAGTTCTATGCTTTTGTTGTCTTGAGGGATCCAATCTGGTGTGATCACTTTGGTCAGGACTGACTTACCTCTAGGAGTATGGGGTCCTTGTCCTACATTTCCTTGTTCTAGGTCTCCTATCTCATTCTCATGAATGACATTTCCAAACTCATCGGTCCTATCTGGTTGGTTGGTAACCACATACATGGTTCCTTCCTTATCAATGTATGAACCCTCTTCGAACTTGACCACCAGGTGTTAAAGTCCAAAGGATTGATATGGATTTTTGAGTTGGACCACTGATCGCCTCAAGCCATCCTCATAGATGCGAGCACCTAATCGGTTGGTCCGAATATATTCCAACTGTGTCTTATAGGGACCTTCTGGTGTTTGTAGATGGGCAGTCCCTGAGCCACCTGCAGGTTTCCCCATGCTAAAAGACATTTCTGAGTCACTTGTGTCTGAACTTAGTCCATAAGGATGACCACTTAGTTGTTGTGCCCAAGACTTAGCTGTATGGTTGACACTGGACTGAGAAGATCTAATGCTTTGTTTATCCTTGCTTAAGTGTCTACCAGATCTCAGGTGCATAAGCTTTAGTCAAGAGTCCAAATTTTCCCTTTGGTATGGTTCAAAATTCTTTGGAGCCCCCTTGGTTCCCTAGTCCCACTTGAGGGTCAACTTCAAATTATCCTATCTCAAAATCAATGCGTTATTCTTGAAAGAAAACAGTTGAGATCGTGTAGGATTTGAAACGAGCTTTCCAACGAGCTATAGAGCTCAAAAAATGGACTTTGGATGAAAAAGTTATGTCAATTCAGGCTCCTGGGGGTCAAAACAGGCAAACAGGACCTTTTGGAAAAATTCGCGATTTTGTGAATCTCAAGAGAATCGCGATGTTGAGCACAAAATCGTGTTTCTAAAAATCGCGATGTTGAGCACAAAATCGTGTTTCTGAAAATCGCGATGTTGAGCACAAAATCGTGTTTCTGAAAATCGCGATTTTGAGCACAAAATCGTGTTTCTGAAAATCGCGATGTTGAGCACAAAATCGTGTTTCTGAAAATCACGATTTTGAGCACAGAATCGTGTTTTAGAGAATCGTGTTTTTTGACATGAAAATCGCGATTTTGAGCACAGAATCGTGTTTTTAGAAAATCGCGTTTTTTGACATGAAATCGGGATTTTGAGCACAGAATCGTGTTTTTAGAAAATCGCGTCTTTTGACATGAAAATCGCGATTTTGAGCACAGAATCGTGTTTTAGAAAATCGTTTTTTTTGGCATGAAAATCGCGATTTTGTCTCAGAGAATTGTGTTTTCACAAAATCGTGTTTTTTGGCTGAAAATCGTGATTTGTGAGAATCGCGATTTTGAGCACAACCACAGAATCGCCTTTTTCACAAAATCGTGTTTTTACTGAAAATCGTGATTTTTTGCTCAAAATCCTGATTGGTGAGAATCGCGATTTTGAACACAATCACAGAATCGTGTTTTCTCAAAATCGTGTTTTTTGGCTGAAAATCGCGATTTTGTCTCAGAGAATCGTGTTTTCACAAAATCGTGTTTTCATAAAATCGTGTTTTTCACAAAATCATGTTTTTTGACATGAAAATCGCGATTTTGTCTCAGAGAATCGTGTTTTCACAAAATCGTGTTTTAGAGAATCGTGTTCTCACAGAATCGTGTTTTTGACATGAAAATCACGATTGCCAACAGAAAATCGTGTTTTCACAGAATCGTGGTTTGGCTGAAAATCGTGATTTGTGAGAATCGCGATTTTGAGCACAATCACAGAATCGCGATTCTGAGAATGACCACAGAATCGTGATTCTTTCAGCCAACTTTTAGGCGGGAAAACAGAAAATCGTGATTTTTCAAAAAATTTTGAATTTTCACAGAATCGCGATTTTCATCACAGAATCACATTTTTTTGTGGGAAATTCAAATTTCTGAGCGCCGGCAATGGCGAGCTCCGTATGAACAGAAAATCATGAAAAAACACAGCGCTTGCTCTCCCTTGCACCTCCTAACTCCTTCCCACACAATAATGCATGAAAAATGGTATGAAAATGGTGAAAATGCACTAACAAACAAGAAATTTCTATGAAGAAGAAGATGGGAGAAGGTGGAGATGATGATGATGAAGATGAAGAGAAAAAATAGAAAATGAACTGGAATGACAGTTTTTTTACCTTCCAACATCGCAAATCTACGATCTTCCCATCACAACGCTCGTCCTCGAAGCTCTCTCCCCGGCAACGGCGCCAAAATTTGGTGTAGCTCAAGCGTAAGCACCACCTCCTTTACTTGTCAATCCGCGGAGACGTGAGGACCGGTATGAAGACCACGAGCAAGTGAAGGCACAAGTGCGTGAGTGAAAGCACACAAACATACACACACATACACACACACGCGCACAAAGTAAGATCAAAGAGAGAAACAATGGAAAGCCTCGATTGCAAAAGAGTTCTCTTACAAAGCTCTATTCTCTAAACAAGCTAACCCCAAAAATGAGCTCTCTAGCTCTTTTTATAGTTTTTTTACTAGTTTTGGCCCTGTCCAGACCTAGTGTCCGGCCTAGTTAAAAATTAGGTTCCAAGGCTTATTTGAGGGCTCAAACGAAGTCTAAAAATTATGAAAATTGGTACGATGGTACTTCTAATACTCCTCAAGCTCGAGGACTCCTCGGCTTGAACAAAATGGAGTTATAAAAATAGATAATGGTATTTACAATGGTTTTTAGTGATGAAAATCACTATTTTTGTAGGGGATTCTTTTGAAAATTTGACATACACTTCTTGGAGCTCCCTACTTGCTCCCTTTCCTTGTGTGTCCACCTTTTGATGTGCTTCCATGCTTTGTCCTTGACTTTGAGCTTCAACAGTTTCCCATGGGCCTGTGAAATGGGGTAGTTCATGTAAGGAATTAGACTCGAAGTCTAATCTCTCTTGAGATTGGGCGCTCTCCTGCTCTTCATAACTAGAAGGGATGTCTTGTGGGAATTGATCATGTGCATCATCCACAAGTTCAATGGGAGGAGGGACTTCACTTTCCTTTGCCCATTTCTCTTCTTGAATTTCTCTCAGGAACTCTGGTGAATACCTATTCATAGAAGAAGAGGTGTCTGGTTCAGTGGAGTTAGGCACATAAGCTTCCTGGGGGGGAATGCTTATTCTATCACTTACCCTCTCCTTAGCCTGGGTGGTGGCTCCTTTTCCAAACTTTATAAGTAACCTCTCCAATCTATCCAACAGACCATCAAAATGCAATGGTGTTCTAGTGGAGCTAGAGCCATTGAACAAGCGACTGGCTTCAAACATGGCTTGCGCCAATTCGACCATCTTAGCACAAAGCTTTGTTCGCTCTATCTCTAGATCGGCCCTAGGGTAACATTTATCATGATCTGTCACGTTTGGCCCTTCCTGGATTCTGGCCTGATATGCTTTAAGCGTCATGTCTAGTTCCTCAGGAGTAGGATCGGCTAGGACTGATCCTACTCTGGGTGGTGGGTGGGCGATGTATGGTGGATTAGAAAGTTGGGGGATGGAAGGTGATGGGTTGGAGGGAGATGGAAAGGGTGGTGGTGGGGTAGTGTGAGAGTGGTTTTGAGATGCGAGTTCACTTATCTTTTCTTTGGTTTCTCTCAAGCTCTCTTCAAGTTCGCTCATTTTCTGTGACCATTGTCTTTTCATTCTCTCTCGACTATCTCTCCATGCTCTTGTTCTCCTCTTGGTTATACTCTCTGTCTCACTAACCTCAGAACTCTTTTCCTGCCCTACTCGTAGGGTTTGCTGCAAGGCTTGAGCTCTAGTGACCACATGCACTGGGGCAGTGGAAGTTACACTTTTTGTAGAGTCTACCACTAACCCAATGACGTTGATAGGAGTGATTTTAGGCATGTTATTAGGGTTCTTTGGGCAATCTCGTAAGAGATGCTCTTTTCCGCAGTCTTGACAGAAACCTTGAATTATCACTGGTTGGGGTTGCGTAGGGGCAGGTAGTGAACAATCACGTATGAGGTGATCTCCCTGACATCTAAAGCAAGGTCCTCTAGGAAATGGCGGTCGTACCTGCCTAGGTTGAGTTCTAGAGTTGGGGTTTGTGTACATAACATTAGCATACTCAGGCTCCCCACTATTTTCACTTGGGTCCTCATAATAGTATGACTCGTTATGCTCGGGTGACTGCATGTAGTAAGCCTGTGGGCTATCAATATGTGTGGAGTCAAAACTATGGTCACTTGGATCACTGTCTGATAGCAACGGGGTGACTAGGACTATGGCTCTGTTCGGATTTTCTTCAGCAGATGCATATTTCACTGGGATTACATTGGTTGGAGCAGGGGGTTGCTGGGCAAGGACTAGTTGAGGTCTCTCTTGCCCTTGATAAGGTGGCTGATAAGGTTGCTGTGGTCTGCCGTGTTGCTGTGGTGGGTACTGATTCTGGTATCTACCCTGTTGTGGATATGGCTGAGGGTAATTTTGCCTGATAGTTTGTTTGTTATAAGGGCAGTCTTGTGTAGTGTGGTTGGTGTACCTCCGTTCTATGGTGCAGTACTGGTTACTAGGATTCACTTGGGGTTGTGCCATAATGGGACATACGCTTGCCATATGGTCACTCCCACAAGTATAGCACCGCTTAACTGGGGCAAATCTTGGGATTTGTTTGCTAGAGACTCCTAGTTTTTGAGCTACCTTTTCTGCAAGTTCTTCAATGGATGTGGATTGACCCGACATAAGGCTACTAGAGCTATCCGAATCCTTGTAGATTTTCGATAGCTCCAACTCCTCGCCTAGATTATCCTCAATGTCTATGCATATGCGTACGCATTCTTCTATAGTTCTGGGGTCCTTCAGATATACATATGACCTGAGCTTGGTGCTCAACAATCCATCTAAGAACAAAGCCACTTGCTTGGCTGGTGTGGGTAACTCAGGCATTGGGCACCTCTCTAGGTATTGCCTAAACCGTCTTCCTGCTAGTCGGACCGTCTCTTGAGGTGTTTGCTTAAAGCTATGAATCAGGGAGGAGGTATTATGCCGTATGCCACTCTTAGAGAATTCAGTGACGAAAGCCTCTAAAAGTTGGTCCATGCTCCTAAACTGCCTCTCGTTCAGGGGTTGAAACCATGTAAGGGCAGTGTTCCTAAGGGTTAAACCAAAAGCATTGTATTGCGTGAATAGGTCCTCCACTTGTTCACCTCTCAAGACTTGTCTAAATTCAGCTACATGATCATATGGGTCTCCTGTGCCATCAAAATAATTCTTCATGGACTTCACCAGTTGAGTTGGCCTCACGGTCCTAGTGTGCTCTCTCGGCCTTGGCAAAGGGAAATCATCAGCATTTCTTTGGTTCCTTGGAGCTCTAGGTCTCTCAGTTTCTTCTCTATCCGTTTCTGTTCTCAACCTTTCTCTACTTCTATCTCGTTGAGCTCCATGAGCTTGGGAGGTCCCAGCTCCTTGGTGGCCATAGGACGCATTAGATCTTGGTTGGGGAAAAATGAATTCACCCTTCAAAGTGTAAGCATGTCTACCATGTTCTGAAACCACAAAGATCCTCTCTGAAGTATTGTCTAAATAGGTCACTTTTCCTGGGCTATCCAGATCTTTGAATTCATAGATTGTGATCGTTCCTATCTCATTCGGCTGAACAGGCTTATACCTCCAAAAGGCTTCATCGGTCTCTCAGTTCAAGAGCAGGTCTATGCTCTTGTTGTCCTGGGGGATCCATTCTGGTGTGACAATTCTAGTGAGAACTGATTTGCCTCGAGGAGTCTTAGGTTCTATACCCATGTTCCCTTGCTCTACGTCACCTAAGTCCGTTTCTGGGATCACACTTCCCAATTCATCTGTCCTGTCTGGGTGACTAGTGACTACATATATGGTTCCTTCTTTCTCCAAGTATGCTCCATTTTCAAATTTGACTGCTGGACGTTCTAGTCCAATGGGTTGGTCAAGATTTTTAATTTGGACCACGGACCTTCCTAGGCCGTCCTCATAGATGCTAGCACCTAATCGGTTGGTCCTAAGGTATTCCAGCTGCATCTTGTAGGGGCCTTCTACCCTATGTAAGTATGGCACACCTGAACTTCCTGTGGGTCTCTCCATACCTTGAGACATCTCTGACTCACTAGTCTCAGAGCTAGGATAGTACGAATGATGGCTCAACTGTTGGGCCCAAGACCTAGCAGTATGATTGACACTAGCCTCTGAAGACCTAAGACTCTATCTATCTTTCCCTAGGTGTCGTCCTGATCTAAGGTTCATATGCTTAGCTGAGCAATCCCAATGTTTACCCAAGGTACAGCCTCGTTGCCAATCAATTTGTGTAAGTCACTTGGTTCTTTTTAGTTGATTATCATGTTTATGGTCTTGTCAGATATCATGTAGTTAGGAATACTTAAGTTGATTTCCGCACTTTAAGTTGTTCGTACCACGTTAAGTTCTTTTCTCTTATAGTTATCGGTGTCACACAGGTTATCTCTTGACTTGAACTTGATTTCTTAGATAGTCTTTGATTTGTATTGTGCCTATCGTTGCCCTGACTTACTTCTGGCACTATTCACGTGTAGCCTAAGCTAGGAATTGAACAAGGGAGTTGAGAGTATTCCAACCTCACTTGCAGATCCCTTGCTCTTTGGTGCTCAAGAACCCCGTTCTCAAGCTTGCGGAATGCCCTTGCTTTGGATGCCTTCTAGTGCTCTCAGTGGACCTGTAAAAATCCCAAGGTTAGCTCAAGACTTAGATTCAAATGACACAAAAAAATCACTTTCATTCATGTAATTCACATGTCAATTTGCACCATGTCTCTATGGAACACAATTCTTGAGATCCCTGAGTTTTCCTCCCCCTGGATATGGTCCACTTAAAAATACTATGTCTAATAATCCTCCCCACAAGCTTTCCAACAAAACAAGAATCACAGCAAACGGATTTCGTATGAGGAAGTTATGACAGTTCAGGGTTTTGGAGTTAAAACAGGGTAAAACAGGTTAACAGTTCACAGGATTTTTCTCAAAACACACGTGTAGGGACCTCACAAATCACTAATTCCTTGATAAGTATGCCTAAAATTTACCCCAAAAACTTGGAACATGAACCCCTAAAATTTGGCCGAAAAAGCCTGTCAATCGCGATCGACAGGTTTGTCAATCGCGATTGACAGAGGTGTCCGTCGGGGCCTGTCGGTCGCGATCGACACGTCAGTCGCGATTGACAGTGTCAATCGTGATCGACAGAGTCGGTCGTGAGTCCTCTCAATCGCGATCGATGGTGTCAATCGCGTTCGACACATTTCCGAGATTTTTGCCGTGATTTCAATCGATCGGGGATATGTCCATCGCGATGGACATGTGGCAACGCGAGTTTTGGTGTCAATCGTCAAATTTCAGTTGGTCACGATCGAGAGTGTCAATCGCGATTGACTGAATCCTACATGGTAGTCAGTCGGTCATGGGGTCTGTCGATCGCGATCGACAGGTCCGTCGATTGCGATTGACAGGGTCTATCAGCCGCGATTGACAAAGGTTGTCGATCGTGGCTGTCGATCACGATCGATGGTGTCAGTCACGATTGACAAAGAAACACGGAATTTTTTTACTATTTTAGGTGATTTAGAGTGTGCTCATCTTGTGTGTCTTTGTGGTGTGCTTTGTTTTACCAAATAAGCAATTTTTCTGTCGATCGTGATCGACAGGGGTCTACGACACAGAGACAGGGCCGAGCTTTTCCATACCTGCGCAGCCTGCTGGAGATGGTGGGATAGCCAGATCATGCAAGAAAACTCAAGAAACATGCAAAAAGAGTGCACACAAATTGCTCTCTCACTCTCTCTCACAAGTGGAATGAGGGAAATGGAGGGGAGAAGGTGATATGATCAAAAACTGAAACTTTCATGATGATGGAGATGGAGGTGGGAGATGGTGAGGATGGTGATGGTGATGATGATGATGAAGTAAAAAAGAGAAAAATAAGAAAAAGTAAAGAAATTACCTACAACGCCAACGTCTCAACTCTACGTCTTACCACCATACGCTCGTCCTCAAAGCTCGATCCCCGACAACGGCGCCAAAATTTGGTGTAGCTCAGTGATGAGTAGCACCTCCTTTAATGTCAATCCGGGAAGACGTGAGGATGGTATGATGACCTCGAGCAAGTGAAGGCACAAGTGCATGAGTGAGAAGCACACAAACATGCACACACATACACACACGCGCACACACGGCAAGACAAAGAGAAAGATAATGGAGTTCTTTTAGATTACTTCAAAAATGCTCATACAAGTTCAAATCTATTACAAGCTACCCTCAAAAATGAGCTCTCTAGCTCTATTTATAGTTTTTGACTAGCTTTTGGCCCAGTCCAGACCTAGTGTCCAACCTAGTTAAAAATTAGGTTCTAGGGCCTATTTGGGGGCTCAAATGAAGTCTAAAAATTATGAAAATTGGTACGATGCTACTTCTAATACTCCTCAAGCTCGAGGACTCCTTGGCTTGCACAAAATGGAGTTACAAAAAGGTGAAATGGTATTTACAATGATGTAGAGTGACTAAATTCACTATTTAGGAAGTATTATTTCATGGAAAATTTTGGATGGCCTACTTGCCAGATCTTCGTTGACTACTTTGTCTGCTGGTGCTTTCTCTTCGCTCTGAATCCCTTCTTTGACTTCCTTGTCTTGTGAGTCCTTGTGTACTTGACTACTGCCAACACTAACTCTTCTGGCATGGCATCTGCTAAAACTGATCCTACCTCTTCTTTTTTATAGTTTCCTTTCTGATTTTCTCCTCCAAGTTTTTGTTTTTCTTTTTTATCTTGCTCATTCTTTTCCTTCTCCTTCTGTTGTTGTAGTTTCTTTTCCTTTATCCTGTCTCTACGATTCATCTTTGTGTTCTTTTACTGGTGATACTTTTTCTAGGTTCTTCCGAGTCTTCAACTATTTGGATTTTAAGTG
Source organism: Ceratopteris richardii (assembly GCA_020310875.1). NCBI lineage: Eukaryota > Viridiplantae > Streptophyta > Polypodiopsida > Polypodiales > Pteridaceae > Ceratopteris > Ceratopteris richardii. Next base: position 155,623,487 of record CM035429.1, on the reverse strand, counting down.
TATTCATTTCTCTATCGCCTTGATCCTTCTCTCTAGTTTTTTCTGGTGTCTCTTTAGCCTTTGCTGTTGTTATTGCTTTCAATGGTACAGTGTACTCCTTATCACTCCCTGAAGGTTCTATCACTTCTATCACGTTGATCTACACGTTCGAGTTAACTTTTTTGGGGTTTTTGGGGCAATCTCTGAAAAGGTGTTCTTTACCACAATCACTACAGTATCCTTCCCAGACTCGCTGTGGTGGTGTTGTTTTGGGAATGTACATTCTCTGATATAATGATCACCTCCGCATCTGTAACATGGTCCTCTGGGTACAGGCGGTCTATTCATAGGTCGGGGGGGAAAGGGTGCTCTGGGCGCTGTGTACATTAATGACACATAATCCTGCTCATATCTGTAGGAACTATCGGGTCCTTCCATGCTATACATGTATGGTTCGTACATCTGTCCATATTCAATTATAGTGCTCTCATAAGCAGAATAATCTCCTTCACTATGGTCATAAGATGAATCATATGGTTAGTTATTGGTCAAAGGCGTGGTTGGGACTATTTCTCTCTCCGGATTCTCTTCCTATCGAGCTACTTTGACTGAGACAACATTTTGAGGGTGGGCTGGTTATTGTCCTAACACCGGTTGTGATTGAGTGTAACCTTGATAAGCATAAGGTCGTGATACTGGTGCCTACTGCTGATATGTGGGATATCTAAAGGCTTCTCCTCCTTGATCTCTGTGAGGGTATCCATAAGGTCTCACTAGAGGTTGGACTCGTCTTGATTGCCAATTGTAAGGACAGTTTTTTGTACTATGATTTGTGTACATTTCTTCTATACTACAATAATGCATAGGGCCCACGATGGGCCGTCTATTGTAAGCATAAGCAGGTGGTGGGACTACTCCCTTCATGCACACATGAGAAGGATGATCACCTCCACAATGCATACATCTTCTAAGCATGGGTACTCGCATTGGGTTGTTGGGGTAGTTCCTCTGTCCTTGAACATTCAGTTTCTTTGCTACTAAGTCGGCTATTTCCTCTACATTGTTCTTTGCGTTTGATGTGCTGCTAGCGGAATCTTCACTTTTCACGCTACCTTGGGGTATTTTCAGATCTTCTGCTAGATTGTCCTCTAGGTCAATACATTCCTTCATGCACTCTTGCAAAGTTTGAACTCTTTTCACATATACCAGAGATCTTAATGATCCATTCACTAACCCTTCCAAAAATAATGACACCATTTTGTTTTGAGTGGGTCTCTCTTCCACTAGGCATCTATCCACATACTACTTAAATCTTCTTGCTGCCAATCTCACTGATTCCGTAGGGGCTTGCTTAAAACTATGGATTAATGAGGAAGAGTTGTTTTTAATCCTAGATTTGGTGAATTCTTCAATCAATTCTTGATAGATTTGTTTCGTGTTTTGAAAATTATTAGGGTCTAATGGCTGGAACCAAGCTAAAGCTGTGTCTGTCAAAGTTAGACCAAAGGATTCATATTGGATCAAGAATTCTTCCACTTGTTCGGTTCTGATTACTTGCTTGAATTCAGCTATATGATTGTAAGGTTCGCTAGAGCCATCACAATGGTTTCTCATGCATTTGGCAACTTGGATAGGTCTTAATCTTCTTCCTACTTTAGGTGGTCTTGGCATCATAGGGAAAACTGGTCTTCCTATGGGTATACCAGGTCCTCTTACTACAGGTGGTCTATTTGGGATAGGAATTCTATTCATTGGTTCAACAGGTGGTTAAAACCAATAGTTAGGGTTATTGTCCGGCATAGCAAATTGCACATGTGGTCTGACAGGTATATGCGTTTGTTGTGTTTGTCCAGAATGCTGATATGAATTATCTTGGAAAGTTCCTTGGGGGTTTTGTGAAGTAGGGGCTTAATCCCTAGGAGGAAACACCGCAATGTTCTGATATTTCAACCCTGCTCTTTCTAACTCTGTTAGGGGCCAATACCTCCTTTGGTTTTTATCCAAATATGTGATAATGGTGGGGAGTTTAGGATCTTGTAACTCATAGACAGTAACTGGGTTATGTTGGAGACCTTTTAATCTCCAAAGGTTTGATCTACACTGACTTAAGAACACTTCTATGTCAGTTATAAACCAAACTTTGCACAAACACTATTCCTTTTTACCAAAACTTCAAGTAACACTTCTCTGAGTGAAGAAGTGTCAACTTCAGAAAGTCTGCTTCAGATATCAACTTCTTTACCTGCACAAATCTTCAAATTTCTTCAAGTAAATGATGCACAAGTATTAGCAATACCTTTGCGCAATCATACTAGCCATTAGTTCTCAAAAGTAATCACCAAAAGTTTAATTTGATCATTAAGATCAAATACATGTCAGAAAATGACTCTGAGAAGTTGCGCCTTCGACATAGCCAACTTCTTAACTTGATTTCTCCCAATCTGAAACCCGTTTTGCTAAAAGCTTTTAGCCATAGCTTCCTTATCTTCTAACTTAAATTTTAAGTGCTCACTCATCAAAAACTTTACAGTATACACTCAGATCTGATCAAAATACTGAGACGGAAAAGTGCGCTACTTTCAAGCTTCAGTTCTCACATTCTACATATGAATGTTCCTAATGATCATTCTCATAGTAGGAGAGGAATTAGATTCTGAAACTCTAGACATAGCTTCATTAGCTTCTCAATTAGATGTGTACAAAAGGATTTCTGATCCACATGATCAGACAGAGAGCACTCAGAGAAAAACCCGTCGCTATTTTCTGGGAAAAAACTCTCTACACATCTTCCTCAAAATTGTCATCTACAAAAATGACTCTATTACTTTTTCCTCATACATTTCTTGTCATAATTATCTTATATATACACGACTTTGGACTCATCTCGCGTCTATGACTCTACTCCTTATCATCCTAAGGATTTAACTATACTTAGCTTACAAAATTCTTCACTTATATGTACATATGTGTACAAGACATCATCCTGAATTCTTCTTCACTTTACAAGTGTCTTCCTTTGCTTCATTCTGACCATAGGCATTCTCCAAGATCTGTATAATCATCAATTTGTGATTGGTTTGCTCCAACAGCTCCCCCTCAATCACTAATTGTGATTATTCCATTCTTCTTTACTCCTGCCATCTCCTTGAATCTCTGTAGCTTAGGTCCATCCAAGCTCTTTGTCATCATATCTGCCACTTGTTCTTTTGTTGGAGTGTACATCACTTCAATCTCTTTATCAAGTACCTTTTCCCTCAAGAAATGATACTGAATCTCTATGTGCTTAGTCCTGGCATGAAAAACAGGGTTAGCTGCCAAATACAAAGAACTCATATTGTCTCCAAAAATTATTGGAATACTATGATCAATCTCAAAACTTTTCATCAATGTCTTCAACCATATGACTTCTTTTGCAGCTTCTACCATTCCCTTATACTCAGCTTCTGTAGATGATAAAGCAACTGTATGTTGCTTCTTTGAACACCAAGACACTAGCTTATCTCCAACATAACAAAGATATCCATGAGTAGACCTTCTATCATCTGAGTCACCTGCCCAATCTGCATCACTAAACACTTTGATTCTTGTGTCAGAAGTGAAACCATAGTGCAAACCTTCACTTAAGGTTCCTTTGATATATCTGAGTACCCTTTGGGCTGCAATCCAATGAGTCTTCTTTGGACAATGCATAAATTGTGACAACACACCTACTGCATATGATAGATCTGGCCTTGTCAAGGTAGCATAGATCAAACTACCTACCAAACTCTGATATTTCTTCATGTCATTGAACTCTTCACCTCCATACCTGCTTAATTTATGATTTACCTCCAATGGTGTAGTTGAGGTCTTGCAATCTTCCATGTTAAACTTGACTAGGAGATTCTTCAAATATCTCTCTTGTGAAACATATACTCCATGTTGAGTATACACAATCTGCATTCCTAGAAAATAAGATAAGTTTCCCAAGTCACTTATCTTAAACTCCTTCTCTATTTGCTTCTTGAGTTCATTGATTCCTTGAGCATCTGTTCCTGTAACAATAATATCATCAACATAAATGCACATGTAAATGTATCCATTTTCACTTGCCTTCACTAGCAAGCTACTATCTGCCTTTGATGCTTGAAATCCACATTCATTCAAGAACTTGACCAATCTGTAATTCCAAGCTCTTGGGGCTTGCTTCAACCCATATAAAGCTCTCTTGAGCTTACACACATAATCTGATTCAATTGATTCCATAAAGCCTTCTGGTTGCTCCATATATACTTCATCTGCAATGTAACCATTTAAAAATGCATTTTTCACATCCAATTGTGATAATTTCCATCCCTTGCAAGCAGCAATAGCAATCAATGTTCTAATTGTAGACATCTTAGCAACAGGACTAAAGGTTTCATCATAATCTACCCCATAAGTTTGGGCATAACCTTTGACCACAAGTCTAGCCTTATATCTAGACACCTTACCATCTGCAAACCTCTTTGTTTTATATACCCACTTGCATCCAATGACCTTCTGATTCTTTGGTCTTGGTACTAGTTCCCAAGTTTCATTTTCAAGTAGAGCATCATACTCTTCTTGCATTGCCTTCTCCCAATTCTGTTTACCTTTGGCTTCTTCATAAGTAGTTGGATCTTCTTCTGTTTTCACAATGTAGGCATAATCTTTTGTTGTTAGGAAAGATGTATCATAACTATACCTTATAGGTTCTTTCCTTTCCCTTGTAGATCTTCTGATTTCTGCACTTCTTGAAGTTTCAGCCTCATTTGATTCTGGATCAAATCTTGGCCCTTCTTCTACATGATCCTGCACTCTACATCTAGAGTCAACTTCATCAACAATTTCTTCACATACCTTTACCTTTGCCTTTCCTTTTCTTTGAATTTCTTCAACACCTGTATACTCATTTGGTGATCCTGTATACCACATATTTTGCTCATCAAATGTCACATCTTTAGTAACAAGAAATTGCTTTGTGGATGGACTCCACAATCTGTAACCCATCTGTCTATCATCATATCCAATAAACACATACTTCTCTGCTTTTGGTTCTAGCTTATGTCTTAATTGTGAAGGAACATAAGCATATGCAATACATCCAAATACTTTACAATGATCAAGACTAGGTTTCTTACCCCACCATGCTTCATAAGGGGTTCCTCCATCCAAAGCTTTGCAAGGCAACCTATTCACAAGATATGTTGCAGTGTTAATGGCTTCTGCCCACAAGTAATTTGGACAATTCTTTTCCTTCATCATGGCTCTTGCAAATTCTACAAGAGTCCTATTCCTCCTTTCTGCTACTCCATTCTGTTGAGGGGAGTACCTGCAAGTTACTTCTCTTTTGATACCTGCATTCCACAAATAATCATCAAACTCTTTAGAGAAATACTCTCCCCCTCCATCTGATCTTAGTCTCTTCAGCTTTTGCCCTGTGATCCTTTCTGCATAAGCATGAAAATGTTTGAATGTCTTGAAAACTTCTGATTTATCCTTGATTACATACAAAGTAATCCACCTGGTTGCATCATCAACAAACAACACATAATATCTGGATCCATTTATGCTATAGTCCCTTGAGGGTCCCCATACATCTGTATGAACCAATTCAAGCATATTTGAATGCTTGTACCCTGATTTGTTATAAGAACTTTTATGTGCTTTACCTAATTGACAAGCTTCACACTTGTACACCATATGTTGCCCCTCAATGTTTGGCAATCCAAGCACCACCTGATTCTTTGACATCTCCTTTATAGCTCTCTCATTGAAATGACCTAGCCTTTTATGCCATAGGTCTAATTCAGATACCTTTTGACTTCCATATGTAAATAATGCATGTCCCACATTACCTTGGACTTTGAGAGTGAACAATCTTCCTTCCTTTTTACCTGCAATTATGTTTCTATATCCCTGATTTGGATCTTGTACATAGACACCATCATTTGTGAATCTTACTTCATATCCTTTCTCCACAATTTGCCCTACACTTATCAAATTTTTAGGAATAGTAGGAACATAAAGTACCTTGCTCAGAAGTGTACTTCCACTCTTTGTCTTCACTGATCCAATGCTTTCCACTTTATGTTTGGTATTGTCACCTGTTTGGACTGTATGTCCATTAACCCTTGCTTCTATATCAGTCATCAAGGATAGATTCCCACTCAGATGGTTGCTACACCCTGAGTCAATATAAAACACTCTTTGATCTTCTCCCATTGATTCATGAGTTGCATTCAAGATAAGAGTCATGTCATCTTTCTGATCTGATGCATAATTGTAATAATTATTGTTGTAGGACTGAGATTGGAAGTTTCTTCCACCTCCTCTACCATATGATGTCCTACCTCCTCTTCCTCTGAAATTGCCTCTTTGGTTTCTGCCTCCTCTACCTCTTTGACTATAATTCTGATTATTGCTTCCACCATTTTGATTGTTATACCAACAATCATTTGCCAAATGATTTGTTCTGCCACAAATCCAACAAGCTTTAGCATTATCTTTGTTCTTACCTCCTCTTCCTTTACCGCTGAAGTTCATCTTCCCTTTTGTAAAGTTAGCTTGATTTGAATTCCCTTCATCATCATTTGATTGCTTTCCCTTGCCATTCTTTTTCTTGTCTTTGGAGTACATAGCTTGACTTGTACTTCTATCATTGTCTCCTTTAAGATCCTGCTCAAAGGTTAGCATGTGTCCTAGCAATTGATTAAGATCAGGAGTAAAGTGATCAAGTGACAATTCTATGGACAATATAAAAGGCTTCCACTTCTCATCACCTCTTAGACCTGTAAGTATTTGTCTTACCAACTTTTCCTCTTCAATGTCTTCATCCACTGCTCCCAAGCTATCTGCAATATCTTTCATCCTTGCCACATAATCTGAAATTGATTGTGAGCTCTTTTTCTTGAAGGTTGTGAACTCAGCCCATAGTGAGGACTTCCTTGACTTAGTTGTATTTTGGAAATGCTCTTCCAAGGCATTCCAAACATCTGTAGCACTTTCCAAACCTCTGATGTGAGGTAAAAGGTAATCATTTACAGCCATGTAGATGATACTCCTTGCTTGAGCATCCTTTCTCATCCAAGTCTTCAACATTGCAAGTTCTTCTCTAGTAGGAATACTTGGATCTGCAAACTCAGGTTTTTCTTCATCTCCTGTAATAAATGATATAAGATCTTTGCTCATGAGGTGTGCTTCCATCCTCATGGACCATGCTGGATAGTTCTCCCTATCTAGCTTATCAATTTGCAAGCTTTCTCCCATCCTTGACTTTCTGTATCTGCAATTACTATGGTTTATGAAGAGAAAGTGTACCTTTGATATAATCTTTGTCCTTCTTGATTCTTTCGAACTTGTACTATGAACTTCTGCAAGTTATCTTCAATAATTTGTCCTTATCCTCCTTTGATTTGGAAGATCTTCAATATCTGCACCAGTCTGAACTTCGATTATCTTTTCTTCTATTGTACTTCACCTTTAGCTTTGATACCACTGTTGGAGACCTTTTAATCTCCAAAGGTTTGATCTACACTGACTTAAGAACACTTCTATGTCAGTTATAAACCAAACTTTGCACAAACACTATTCCTTTTTACCAAAACTTCAAGTAACACTTCTCTGAGTGAAGAAGTGTCAACTTCAGAAAGTCTGCTTCAGATATCAACTTCTTTACCTGCACAAATCTTCAAATTTCTTCAAGTAAATGATGCACAAGTATTAGCAATACCTTTGCGCAATCATACTAGCCATTAGTTCTCAAAAGTAATCACCAAAAGTTTAATTTGATCATTAAGATCAAATACATGTCAGAAAATGACTCTGAGAAGTTGCGCCTTCGACATAGCCAACTTCTTAACTTGATTTCTCCCAATCTGAAACCCGTTTTGCTAAAAGCTTTTAGCCATAGCTTCCTTATCTTCTAAATTAAATTTTAAGTGCTCACTCATCAAAAACTTTACAGTATACACTCAGATCTGATCAAAATACTGAGACGGAAAAGTGCGCTACTTTCAAGCTTCAGTTCTCACATTCTACATATGAATGTTCCTAATGATCATTCTCACAGTAGGAGAGGAATTAGATTCTGAAACTCTAGACATAGCTTCATTAGCTTCTCAATTAGATGTGTACAAAAGGATTTCTGATCCACATGATCAGACAGAGAGCACTCAGAGAAAAACCCGTCGCTATTTTCTGGGAAAAAACTCTCTACACATCTTCCTCAAAATTGTCATCTACAAAAATGACTCTATTACTTTTTCCTCATACATTTCTTGTCATAATTATCTTATATATACACGACTTTGGACTCATCTCGCGTCTATGACTCTACTCCTTATCATCCTAAGGATTTAACTATACTTAGCTTACAAAATTCTTCACTTATATGTACATATGTGTACAAGACATCATCTTGAATTCTTCTTCACTTTACAAGTGTCTTCCTTTGCTTCATTCTAACCATAGGCATTCTCCAAGATCTGTATAATCATCAATTTGTGATTGGTTTGCTCCAACAGGTTAGGGGCCGCTTCCCATAATGAAGAGTGGGCTTTGAGGAGATGCTCCATGCCATTGATCAAATAGACATCCATTAAGGAATCATCTTGGGGAACTAGGTCTCCTCTCATTACCCTAACTACAATGGATCTCCCACTCGGGGTGGTCACCTGCTCTTCATGTCCCTCTTCATTAGGGTTGTGAGCATTGCCTTCTTCCCCTTGTTCATTGATGCTTTCAGGATGTTCTGTAACTACGTACTGAATATCTCTTTTGTCCATATAAAACGCTCCTGCATACTTAACTACTGGCCTAGGTACTATGTAAGCCTCTGAAGCTTTCCTTAGTCTGGCCACTGATCGGTTTAGACCGTCTAGATAGATAGGTATCCCATGTTGGTTAGTGTTCACATATTCCAAAGATGTCCGATATTCACCCTCAATAATTGACATCATGCCAATTATTGGTACAGAACTCTGTATATCCTCGGAAGCCATGGGAATTTCTTCTTCAGACTCACTCGAGATTTCAGAATAATGTGAACGGCTACTTTGTTTGGCTACACTTCCTACAGAAGAAATCACACTTCTTCGGCTTCCTAGGGTTCTTCCATACCTTAGGTTCATTCACTTAAAAGCTCTGATCAACCTTAATCAACCTCCAACTCCTAAAGTTCTTTACTGAAGGTCAGAATTCTAGAGAAAATTTGGTTGGAAAAAGACTGACAGTGAATCCACAACTCATGATACTTGACCCAAAAAAGTCCACGATACACGATATTTCACCCAAAAAGGGTATGTCACAATACTCGATATCTGACACACTAGAAACGTACCACGATACTCGATATTTGAGCAAGACGATACAGGATATTCGACCACTTGGCTGGGCACGATACACGATACTTGAGGAAACATAATACTTGAAGCATACGATACCCGACACTTGACACTGAAGGTCACGATACACGATATTGGATAGGTATCGCGTGAAAAATCACGATACAAGATACTTGACTGGTATCGCGATCAGAAATCTGCGATACACGACACATGATATTCCACCACAAAATTTCCACGATACACGATACTAGACCTTGCTATGTATCACGATACTCGATAATCAATAAGTATCGCGAGAAGATTCCAGACGATACTCGATATTTGCCAGGTATCGGGAAGGCTGCCTCCGCGATACACGATATCCAACAAGTATCACGATCAGAGACTCATGATACACGATACCCGATAGGTATCGTGATCAGAATTTCACGATACACGATACGTGAGAAATATCGTCAGGCCCAATTCAATGATACCCAACACTTGACAGGTATCGTGAAATGAGTCCCACGATACACGATATTTAGAAAGGCCAGGTATCACGATGCTCGACCACAGGAGATCACGATACTCAGGTATGGCGATACTCAACCATGGGAGGACACGATACTTAGCTTTTTTCCAATTTTTTGCAAGTGTTTTTTGGATTTTGAGTGCATGTAATTGTTCCTAGAGTTTAGCTACCCTCTCCTCTTAGCCTGTATCAGGAAAATAAACTTTCATTACCCCAGATAGCTTTCATGATACTTGTCGCAGATCGTTTTACTGGAAAACTTGATTTCACTAGAACTTATGAGTAAGAGGTGAGTCTGATTACCTTGGAAGCTACTCTTCACTACTCTACAACCCTTTCTAGATCTGATTAGCTTCACAATCCTGCTCACGATCGTGATATTTGCTCTCCAGCTCTCACGATACTCGTTTGAAAACAAGTAATTTCAAAAAGGACAGTTTTTTGGGTTTTATACTTTTTTGAAAAGTTCTCCTAACTAGAAAGACTCACAAGACTAGAGTGAATGGCTACCCTAACTCCCTAACTACTCCTTTCTTCCTCCTACTCTACTCACTCCACTCACTTCCCTAGACTATCAACTCGCTACACACACTCCAAGAGTGAGAAGTAGTAAGTGCGGATGAGTGTAACTTACCAAAGAAGAGAAATTCACAACTCCTCTACTCACTTCAATGCTAGAGCTACTTACCATCACACGGATGCCTCGGTTTGATTCGACTTTCCCCAGCAACGGTGCCAAAAACGTGTGTACCTAAGGACAACCTAGGGACTTGTGGAGAAAGAGACTATACCTCGATCCCCCTCAAGTGCATATAGTGGGGATTCACGCTTTATTTATCAATCTCAGGAGTATCAAAACCTAGCCGAGTGTATGAAGACATGCATTCAAATGATGATCAATGCAAATGAGCTTCCCAAAGAGTGCAAACAAGACCAAACCTAATCCAAACAAGCTTCAACTGTCAGTTATGGTGTCGTGATACTTGGAGCAGAAGCCAACAGTAAATTGAGCTTTTCTCTTAGCTCCCAACTCCGAATATAGCAAATAGCATATGCCTTTCGAAGATCTTGAGAAGACACATCCAATGGTGCTATTTTCACTCAATTTTGACACTTCTACTTCAAGTTATGAGCAAAATACTGAGTCATGGAAATGACCTTCCTACACTTCAGCACTTCCTACACTTCACACACACCTTAACAACAGCAAACAAACACTTTCATGGATAGAGAACACTTCCTAACACTCTTTTCAAGCAACACATGCACACAAGCTCACAAAGAAGATGATACAGAGAGGAGAAGACACAAATTCGAAATTCTATGCTCTTGATTCTCACAATGGTCAAAAGTCCTTACAAAGAGTCACAATTTGACTTATATACATGTGCCCTAAAAATGGTCCTTTCACACAAGAGACCAGCACTTTATTCACTAAAAGGTTAATTTCCTACTAATTTACATGGGTAAGCTACTAATCTCCATGGGTATGCATCTAGAGGACTCCTCTAGTGCGTTTACAACGGAAAATATGTTACAAAATGGTTATGATACAAAAATAGAGTGTCCAAATCGGAAAAATTTTGGGGCCGTCTTTTCCTCTTCTTAGCTCTACAACACTCACACACTTGTGCCATCACTTGTTTGAGGTCTTCATACCATCCTCACGTCTTCCCGGATTGACATTAAAGGAGGTGCTACTCATCATTGAGCTACACCAAATTTTGGCACCGTTGCCGGGGATTGAGCTTTGAGGACGAGCGTGTGATGGTAAGACATAGAGTTGTGACGTTGGCATTGTAGGTAATTTCTTTCTTTTCCTTATTTTTCTCTTAATTACTTCACCATCATCATCACCATCATCATCATCACCATCATCATCCTCACCATCTCCCACCTCCATCTCCATCATCGCGAAAAATTTCAGTTTTTTGGTCATATCACCTTCTCCCTTCCATTTCCCTCATTTCACTTGTGAGAGAGAGCGAGAGAGCGAATTGCCTGTGCTATTTTTGCATGTTTCTTGAGTATTCTTGCAAGTTTTTGCTGCATCATCATCTCCAATAGGTTCCACAGGTACGAAAAAGCTCGGCACTATCTCTGCATCGCTGACCTCTGTTGATCGTGATCAATAGAAAAACTGAGCTTTTGGTCCATTGAGAGTACCAGACGACATCCAGAGCAAGGGCATTCTGCAAGCTTGAGAATGGGGTTCTTGAGCCCCAACGAGCAAGAGATAAGCATCTCGAGGTTGGATCATTCTCAACTCTCTTTGTCAATTCTTAGCTTAGGCTAAGTGCGAGTAGTGCTAGAAGGAAGTCAGGGCAATAATAGGCATCTATCAAGTAGAAGACTACCTAAGCACTCAAGTTCAAGCTGAAACATAATTTCTTCGTGATCGATAACTTTAAAGGAAAAGAACTTAACATGGTACGATCAACTTTAAGTGCGGGAAATCACTCAAATATTCTTGACAACGGGATACTGACAAAAGATTAAACACAATAATCAATTAAAAAAGAACCAAGTGATTGATATAAATTGATCTGCAATGAGGTTGTACCTTGGGTAAAAATTGGGGCTGCTCACTAAGGCATATGAACCTTAGATCAGGACGACATCTAGGGAGAGATAGACAAAGCCTTAGGTCTTTAGAGGCTAGTGTCAATCACACTGCTAGGTCTTGGGCCCAGTAGTTGAGCAATTATTCACACCCTAGCTCTGAAACTAGCAAATCAGAGATGTCTCAAGGCATGGAGCGACCCACGGGAAGCTCAGGTGTGGCTTACTTACAAAAGGTTGAAGGTCCTTACAAGACGCAGTTGAAATACCTTAGGGCCAACCGATTAGGTGCTTGCATCTCTGAGGACAACCTAAGAAGATCAGTGGTCCAGATTAAAAACTTAGATCAGCCTATTGGACTAGAACATCCAGCAGTCAAGTTCAAAAATGGTGCATACCTAGATAAGGAAGGAACGATGTACGTAGTCACCAACCACCTAGAAAGGATAGATGAGTTTGGTAATGTGATTCTAGAGATAGAGATAGGTGATATAGGGCAAGGGAACATAGGTGGAGAGCCCATAACTCCTCGAGGCAAGTAAGTCCTCACTAGAATCCTCACGCCAGAGTGTTGCGAACATTTGTTTTATGTAGGGTACAAGTTTCAAATTATGTAAATACCTTTGGGAAGTCTTCAAATACTTCAAGAAGGCTCATATTATTCATAAAATATAGCCAAAATACCACGTGAGTTCTAGAACATGGTGAGTCAAATTAGTGAGTCACAAGGGAGCTGCAGTGGTGTCATAGTGGAAGGTCGATGTGGCTAGTTCTCAAAGTCCATCAATACTTTGCTTATTTGAGCACTTGAGTCATGTAATACCTCCACCCAAGTGTCTACCATGAATTTAGATGTATTAGGAAGGTTTTAGATTAGTTCCCCATGCTATAAAAAGAGGAGAGAAGTCGTGATTTTGTGGGAAGTCCAAGAGAGTCATATGTGTATCTCTACACTGCTATAGTTTTGTATGCAGAGATTACAGAGATTGCAGAGCTTGTATCTCCCTTGTTATATCTCCAAATTACATGTTTGATAGCTCATTTGAAAGCTCTTACTGTCTACTTTTATATTGTCAATTTTCATAATCATTTGATTTGTGAGCTGAGAGCAGTACTCTCTGCAAGTAGTATGTGTTCTCGGGTTTCACCCATGCTGAAGGTCTCCATTAAACCTCAAACTTGCAGAGGTCATATCTCCTTGCGTATTTATCCAAATTGAGTGTTCTTTGGCTCATTCGAAAGCTCTTGGTCTCCAGTATATGTGGTTAAAACAATTTTACAAAATTCTAAGTGAGTAGAGAACAATAATCTCTTCAAGCATGACTAGTTTTTGATGATGAAGTTTGTGAGAAGGTCAACTTGTTCCTAGGGGGTTCCACCTACTTCTAGCTATATTTTGGAGGCCAATAAACTCCAACATTGGTATCAGAGCTTGGAATTGAAGCTTGGAGAAGTTTATAATACCTTGATGAAGAATTTGAAGCTATTGGAGCAAAGGTTCATCATCGACATTACACAAAGGTAGAAGGAGATTGGAAGGAAGCATCTCAAGCAACATCCAAGCAAAGAAAGGTGCATAAACTTTATTACAAAGGTAAATCTCATACTTCTTCTTATCACACATATCCAAAAGGAGGGTTAAAGGAGGAAGTTTAGTATTTACACAATGGGCGATCAACATGCACAAATAGAGAAGCTTGATAAGAACAACTATCAAGCATGGTGATTTAGGATCACAACATACTTGCAAGGTAGAGGCTTGTATGGTTTGATTGATGGAACAGATATCAAACCTATATTACCAGAGGATCCAAATCAGCATCAATTGAGGGAGTTTAGACTTTGGAATGAAAGAGACAAAAGGGTTATATTCATTTTATCACAAAATATTCAAGATTAATGGTAGGACACATACAAGATCTAGACACAAGTAGAGATGTTTGGCTTGCATTGGAAAGGTTGTATGCTACAGGTACAAGAGCAAGAAAGATTCAACTCAAAAATGAGTTGAATAACATAAAGAAAGATACAAGGACATCGGTCAATGATTACTTGTTGAAGGTTAAAGAGATTGCAGATCAACTAGGATCAATTCAAGCTCATGTGGAGGACGACGACTTGGTTGCACATACTCTCAATGGACTCAAGGATGATGAGAGATGGAAACCATTCATTACTTCAGTTTATGTTAGAGGAGAATTACCAGACTTTGATCAGCTTGTTGCTCTTATGGTCACGGAGGAGATGAATCTAAATGGCTCTACTTCAAATAAAAAAGGATCTCAAGGACAAGCTCTTTATGTAGGATCATCAAGAGGTGGAAACAGAGGAAGAAAAGGTTCAAATAGAGGTCGAGGAAGAAGGAGCGATGATCAAGGGACTTCAAGTGGCTTCTTCAACACAAGAGGAAGAGGAAGATCAAGCACTAGAGGTACGAGAGGCTACTACAACTACAATCAAAGACAAAGGAGTGAAGATAACAACAATTGTTATATATGTGGAAGGTATGGACACTATGCCAAAGATTGCTATCAAAATGAAAGTAATCAAGGTGGTAATCGAAGAGGAGGCTATTCAAGAAGAGGTAAACAACAAGGAAATTATGAAGTTGAAGGTAAAAGTGATGATTATGATTCTCTTCTTATGATGAATGTAGAAACTGAGATGAATTGCAATAGTGATGTATGGTATGTAGATAGTGGTTGCTCTAACCATATGTCACATGATGCTTCATGGTTTTCTAATATGCATAATCCTTCATGTAAAGGTCATGTTGAAACAGGAGATGATACAACACATAAGATTATGCAGGTTGGAGATGTTCTTATGCAGGATAAGAGCAAGACAAATTGCTTGAAGGATGTGCTTTATGTGCCAACGATCACTAAGAATTTGATGTCAGTTGGTCAAATGGTAGAAAAAGGTTTGCAAATAAGATTTAATCGTGCAGGTTGATTCATTGAGGATCCAAAGCAAAGGAGGTTAATTGCCAGAGGTCAAAAACAAGGTAGATTTTTTACATTCAAGGTAAACCCAAATCATACAAACTATTTCTCTTATGGTATGCATCGAATAGCAGAGCTTGATCTATGGCACAAAAGGATTGGACACATGAATGTACACAGGTTACAAGAGCTATCAAAGAAGAGGATTGTTGAAGGATTACGTGATCTTACGAAGCAACATATGGTGCATCTTTGTGAAGCATGTCAAATGGGTAAGCAGAGTAGATAGCCTTTCAAGCATTCAAGCTATGTAAGCAGTGGATTGCTAGACCTTATACACACGAACGTATGGGGTCCTACTAAAGAGGCATCCTTGGCTGGTAATAAGTACTATGTATCATTCATTGATGATCATAGTAGAATGACATTTGTGTATTTCATTAAACATAAGAGTGAAGTTTTTGATTGTTTCAAAAATTTTAAATCATTTGTCGAGAAGCAAACAGGAAGATATGTTAAGAAGCTAAGATCTGATGGAGAGGGAGAGTATTTCTTCCAAGCTTTTACATGATGAAGGTATCAAAAGAGAAGTTACATGCAGCTATACTGCACAACAAAATGGAGTCGCAGAAAGAAGAAACATAATCATAGCAGAAGCATCTAGAAGCATGCTAAATGATATGTGTTTGCCTAATTCTTTTTGGGATGAAGTTGTTAGCACAAGTGCGTACATTATGAATAGAGTACCTACTGCTGGAGTTCATCATTTGACACCATATGAGGAATGGCATGGAAGGAAACCAAGTGTAAGTCATTTGAAAGTATTTGGTTGTGTATGTTATGTACATGTACCTAGTGAAGTGAGATCAAAACTTGATGTGAAATCAGAAAAGTGTATATTTATTGGTTATGCAGATACTCAAAGAGGATATAGATGTTATAATCCTCATACCAATAAGGTATGTAGATAAGAAAAGTTTGCAGGATGATGAGAAAAGTGGTTTGGATGAAGAAAGAGAGCTACCTTTCAATGGAAGATTAAAGCAAGAGTCACCTCCAAGTGTTAAAAGTAAAGGTAAACTCAAACTTGTTGAAGTTAATGTTGAAGGAGAGGAAATTAGTGATGTATGTGAGTATGGAGAATCATCAAAGGTTCCTCATAAGAAAGGAAGAGCATCTACATTGGAGGTAAGAAGAACTTCAAGAGTGAGTAAGAAACCTCAAAGGTATACTTATGAATCTTTCATGAATACTCATTATGTTTTTATGAAAAAAGTTGAGCAGGAAAATGAACCCACATGTTATGATGAGGCAAAAGGAGATGAAAAGTGGGAGAAAGCAATGAGAGAAGAAATGGAAGCACTACAAAATAGCAAGACTTGGAATTTAGTTCCAAAGACACCAAAACAAAAGGTAATTGGTTGCAAGTGGGTTTTTAAGATTAAAAGAAATAGTGATGGTAGTGTGTCAAGATATAAGGCTAGACTTGTAGCAAAAGGATATAGTCAAACTCAAGGATAAGACTATGAGGAAACATTTAGTCCAGTAGCAAACATGGCAATGGTGAGAACTTTGTTGGCTTTAGCTGCAAGTAAAAGGTGGAATATATATCAACTCGATATAAAGAATGCCTTTTTAAATGGTGAGTTGTTGAAGCTGAAGGTCAAGGACAAAGCACATGAGCACATCAAAGAGGTGGACACACAAGAAGAAGGAGCAAGTAGGGAGCTCCAAGAAGTGTATGTCAAATTTTCAGAAGAAATCCCTATAAAAATAGTGATTTTCATCACTAAAAACCATTGTAAATACCATTTTCTATTTTTGTAACTCCATTTTGTTAAAGCCGAGGAGTCCTCGACCTTGAGGAGTATAAGAAGTATCATCCTACCAATTTTCATAATTTTTAGACTTCATTTGAGCCCTCAAACAAGCCATCGAACCTAATTTTTAACTAGGCCAGACACTAGGTCTGGACAGGGCCAAAAGTAGTCAAAAAACTATAAAAAGAGCTAGAGAGCTCATTTTTGAGGTTAGCTTGATAGAGAATAGAGCTTTTGTAAGAGAACTCTTTTGCAATCGAAGCTTTCCATTCCTCTCTTTGATCTTGCCTTGTGTGCATGTGTGTGTGTATGTGTGTGCATATTGGTGTGCTTTCACTCACACACTTGTGCCTTCACTTGCTCGTAGTCTTCATACTGGTCCTCACGTCTCCGCGGATTGACAAGTAAAGGAGCTGGTGCTTACACTTGAGCTACACCAAATTTTGGCGCCGTTGCCAGGGAGAGAGCTTCGAGAACTAGCGTTGTGATGGTAAGATCGTAGATTTGCGACATTGGAAGGTAAAAAAATTGTCATTTCTGTTATATTTCTGATTTTTCTTCTCCATCTTCATCATCTTCATCATCTCCATCTTCATCCACCTTTTTCTTCATAGAAATTTCTTGTTTTTTAGTGCATTTTCACCATTTCCATACCATTTTTCATGCATTATTGTGTGAGAAGGAGTTAGGAGGTGCAAGGGAGAGCAATCGCTGTGTTTTTTCATGATTTTCTGCACATACGGAGCTCGCCATTGCTTGGCGCTCAAAAATTCAAATTTCTCGCCAAAAAACAGGATTCTGTGATGAAAATCGCGATTCTCTGAAAAATTCAATTTTTTTTTTAAATTGCAATTTTCTATTTCCCGCCTAAAAGTTTGCTGAAAGAAACACGATTATGTGGTCATTCTCAGAATCGCGATTCTCTAGTTGTGCTCAAAATCGCGATTCTCACAAATCACGATTTTCAGTCAAAAACATGATTCTCAAAAACACGATTCTCTGCTGACAATTGGGATTCTCAAAAAACATTGCGATTCTCAAAAACACAATTCTCTGCTGACAATCGCAATTCTTTAAAACACGATTCTCTTGATTTCACAGCATTGCGATTCTCCTGATTTCACAACATCGCAATTCTCTTGGTTTCATAGGATCGCGATTCTCTTGAGATTCACAGGATCGCGATTCTCTTGATTTCACAAAATCGTGATTTTTTCCAAAAGGTCTTGTTTGCCTGTTTTGACCCCCAGGAGCCTAATTTGACATAACTTCTTCATCCAAAGTCCATTTTTTGAGCTCTATAGCTCGTTGGAAAGCTCGTTTCGAATCCTACTAATTTGAAGTTGACCCACAAGTGGCACTAGGGAACCAAGGGGACTCCAAAGGATTTTGAACCATACCAAGGGGAAATTTTGGACTCTTAACCAAAGCTTATGAACCTGAGATCAACAAGGAAATGTAGGACAAGGACCCCAGACTCCTGGAGGTAAGTCAGTTTTGATCAGAGTGATCACTCCAGACTGGATTCCTCAAGACAACAAAAGCATAGAACTATTCTTGAATAGAGAAACAGAGGAAGCCTTTTGGAGATTCAAGCCAGATCAACCTAGCCAATCGGGCATAGTCATCATCTACGAGTTCAAGGATCCAGAGATTCCAGGCAAAGTTGTCTACCTGGACAACACATCAGAGAAGATGTTCTTGGTAACAGAACACGATAGACATGCATATACGTGGAAGAGTGAATCGATTTTCCCTCCACCAGACCTGGGGTAAGTTTTGCACACACCGTGGGTAGGAATAGATCAGGATTTGAAAATGAAAGACCTGAAAGACAGAGACATCAAGCACATAGGCAACAAAGAGATGAACTGGATTTTCCATTGCCTAGACCTTGAGAGCACTCAAGAACCCTTAGACCCACTCAAGTGATCAAGGCAATGAAGAATTATTTTGATAGGACAGGAGATCCTTATGATCATGTGGCCGAGTTCAAACAAGTGTTAAGAGCTGAACAGGTTGAGGATTTGTTCACCCAGTATGAGGCATTTGGTTTGAATCTTAAAGGCATTGCCTTAGCTTGGTTTCAACCGCTAAGTAGTCGCAACTATCGCGACATAGGTCAACTGCTAGACGAATTCATTGTAGAATTTTCCAAGAGTGGTATCAGGCATAACACATCATCCTTGATCCACAGCTTCAAGCAGACACCCCAAGAAACAGTGCGACTAGCAGGTAGAAGGTTCAGACAGTACTTAGAAAGATGCCCCGTTCTAGAGTTGCCCACACCTGCCAAACAAGTGGCCTTGTTCTTAGATGGCTTACTGAGCACAAAGTTAAGATCATATGTGTACTTGAAAGAGCCTAGAAGCATAGAAGAGTGCGTGCAGACCTGCATTGACATAGAAGACAACTTGGGTGAGGAGTTAGAACTGTCCAAACTCTATAAGGATTCTGATAGTTCTACTAGTCATACTTCAAAAATCTCCACGGAAATAGATGAGATAGCTGAGCAAGTTTCCAAGAAGGTGGGAGTCCAAAATAGACAAACACAAAGAGTCACCTCATTGAACGGATGTTATATATGTGGAGGGGACCACATGGCTAACGTATGCCCAATGCAAAACCAAAACATTAGAGAAAGGAATGCTCCATATTGCACTATTGAGAGAAAATACACGAACCACACGGCTCAAGATTGTCCCTACAATAGGCAGGCTGTTAGACAAACTTATCAGCAACCTTACCAACAAGGTAGGTATCAGAACCAATACCAACAGCCATATTATCGACCACAACAGCAATATCAGGCACAATATAGGCCACAAACAATCTTGGGAAACCAACCACCAGCTCCTTCCAATGTGATCCCAGTCAAGTATGCCGTGGGAGAGGAAAATCCAAGTAGAGCATTGGTCCCACTAACCCCATTGATGCGAGATAATGACTCTCATGCTCATAGTTCAGACTACTCCCATGAAGGTAGTCCACATGCTTATTACACTGAGCCGCCTGAGCATAGTGAGATTTACTCGTATCAATATGAGGCACCACCTATGGAGCAAAATTAGGAGCCAGAATACTCCAATGTCATGTACACAAATCCTAACCCTAGGCCTCAATTGAGACAAATGAGACCACAAACCCCTAGAGGATCTTGTTTCAGATGTCAAGGTGACCATTTTATTCATGATTGTCCCCACCCAACATCTCCGAGTCAAGGTCAGGCTATCACAATACAAGCTTTTTGTCCTGAATGTGGCAAAGACCATCTCCCCAGAGATTGTCCAAGAAACCCCTCCAGTGCACCCAAGATTACACCCATTAATGTGGTAGGCTTAGTGGCGGATTCAAGTGCCAATAGCAGTAATGTGGCTCCTATACAGGCAGTTACTAGGGCACAAGCATTAAAACAAGATAAACCAGCAGAACAATCGGAGTCGAGTGAATCAGGAGAGCCTAGTAAGAGGAAAGCAAGAACATGGAAAGATACCAGAGAGAAGGCCAATCGCAAGTGGAATAAAAAGTTATCGGAATTAGAAGAAAGCTTGAAAGACGCAAAAACAAAAATAGAAGACATTGCATCTCAAAACCCCTCGCATGCCGAAACTCCATCCACTCCATCTCATCCCATCCCACTACCCATTGTAAATAGGCCACAATCAGGGTCTGTTCTTGCAAATCCAACCCCAGAAGGCTTGGACATGATGTTCAAGGCCTACCATGCTCGACTTCAAGAAGGGCCTACAGCTGCAAACCTAGACAAGAGTTACCCTAGAGCAGATTTAGAGATTGAACGAATGAAAATGTGCATGAAAATGGTAGAACAAGCTCAAGCTATACTTGAGACTAGTCAAAAGTTCAATCAGACAAACTCTATCAAACCGGATTTGCATTTCCAGGGCTTACTAGAAAGATTAGAGCAGTTGGTAAACAAACCACAAGTTTCTTTACCTCCACAGGCTCAACCAGTTATTGAGAGAAGAAGCTCACCACCAATGGGATCTTATGTTCCTAATTCCACGAATGCTGGAATACCTCCTTCAATTCACGAGCACTCTCAAGAGTTCTTGGGGGAAATACAAGAGGAGAAATGGGCCAAGGAGAAAGGTAATTTCCCTCCTATTCGTGAGATTGGTGACCTTCATGATCAATTTCCCCAAGACATTCCATCTATTTACGGAGATGAAGCAAAACAACAAGAAGATGAAAGATTAGATTTTGAATCTAATACCTTAGAAGAACTGCCTCAATTTCTAGGCCCATGGGAATCTGAGTCGCTTTAGATCAGAGCTCCCACAATATTGGTAAGAAATGAAGACTCAATGGTTCCAAGGAACACTGATGTCGTGAAGAACACTAAGGTTCAGTGTCATCTCACTGTAGAAGAGTTGCTCAAAGCAAAACCCGAGCTGTGGAATCATGTGAAGGATCAGGTCCCAGAACTTGATTCCAATATGCCAAAAATAGGCTTTAAGCAAAAAGTTCCAGAGATACCTCTGGATAAAATAGGAGACATGTGTGAGGGTGAAGAAGGTAATACTTATCTTCCAATCACCTACCAAGGTTACACAACCAAAGCAATCATCGATTCAGGTGCTGGTGTTGCTATTGCGACCACCTCCTTGTGGGAGCAATGGGGCAAACCCACATTAAGACCAACTAGAATGAAGCTTCAAATGGTAGACGGTCATTTTGAATAACCTCTAGGATTGCTCGAAGGAATAACTCTAACCACTTGTGGCGTAGAGTTTGAGCACACATTTGTGTTGGAGAAACACTCACTAATTGGTTATATATTTGAAGGTCAAATCTTAGGAAGAAAACCCCATGCCTATGTGAAGGGACAAATTCACAAGTGTATCATATTTGTAAAGTTAGTTTACTTTAGTTCTAGAAGTTTTTTAAAAAGTCACGGGAATGAGAAAATCTATATAAGTTAGTTTGTATTAACTGACGCGGAGAGAGAGAGAGAGAGAGAAGAAGTGGAAGAGAGTGATAGAAAGAGAGAAGGAGTTCATTTTATACGACTGAGTATAGTCGAGCTTCTCTGAGTGAGAAAGCATCTGTAAAACTTCTGAGTTTTCATAGCTATGAGAAAGAACTGAGTAAAGTTCTGTGTATGAGTGTCTCTCCATCATCTCCATGCTTGCCTACTGTGTGATAAATTCAGAAGTTCAAGTTTTCCAAGCAATTCGATGCCTGGCATCGAGTTTGTGCTGATAAGTCATTATTTTCATTCTCTGTGTGTTAATTGTTGTTGAATCTTTTAAAATCATGAGGTTTGTGGAGCAACTCGATGCCTGGCATCGAGTTTCAGCATAAAGTCGATGCCTGGCATCGACTTCTAGCATACAAGTGGTCTTCTTCATGTGTGTGTAAAAGAGACTATTTCTGGTGCAGAAAAAGAGGCTAAAAAAAGCTCAAAGTCGATGCCCGACATCGACCTTGGCTGAAATTCGATGCCAGGCATCGAATTTTTTATTTTTGGACACCGAAATTACTAAAGAAGGCAAGATTTCCAGTTTTGGAAGGTCATATAGGGTCATCTTGTGAGGGCCATAACTTGAGTTCTAGAGATCCGTTTCATGTGTATGATAGCTTGTTGAAAAGCTCTACTCTTCTAGTTTTAGCCTACAACATTTCATGGACAAATAATATGTGAGCTAGGAGGAATTAGCAAAATACTGAAGGTATGTCATTTCGATGACTAGGAATTTCTGTAGAAGCAAAGTTCTCACTTTAGGCTATCATTTCTCAAAGTTTGGAGTGGCAATGAGTTAATGGTGACCATAGAGGTGTTCTAGTGTCACATTAATTCATTTCTTGTGGTGTTTCATACATCAACAAGTGGTATCAGAGCAGAAAGATTCTCGAGAGCAGAAGATGACAAAGGTATGAGAAGTTTTGTAAATTTTTCCATTAAAGTTTAAAAGGTGAAGCATTTGAAGACACAAGGCATCAAAAGGTTACTTCAAAAGTATCCTCATACACAAAGAACTTCAAAAGGTATTATCCTTTATCCTTTAAGCTCACAGGTTGCAGCAGAAGGAAAGAACTATGGAAGATCATATCTCCATTGACAAACTGGACAGAGATAATTACCCCGCATGGGTAATGAGAATGGAAGCCTTACTTATGAGTAAGGATCTCATGATATATGTTACAGGTGAAGAAGAGAAGCCAGTATTGGAAGATGAAAGCCGACCAAAGAAAGATGCTTGATGCTTTAAAGCATTGGCAGAAGAAGGATGCAAGTGCAAAAGCCTACATCTACAATACAATCTCTGATCATTTGCTACCACACATCAGAGGATTGGAATCATCTGAAGATATATGGAACGCATTGGAGTATCATTTCCAAAGTATTACTAAAGCACGGAAAGCAAGTCTATGGTCAGAGTTTACAACATTCAAGAAGAAGCCAAGTCAAAGCATTAGTGATTATGTCACTAAGATGAAGGATCTTGCAGATAGTCTTGGATCCATAGATGAAGATGTTGAAGATCACAGATTGATTGCTCAGCTACTTGCAGGTTTGAGAGGGGATGAAAGGTGGAAACCTTTTGTCTTATCAACAGAACTTTCATTAAATCATTATGTTCCAGATTTGAACCAGTTGCTTGGTTTGATGCTCACATATGAGCAGGACTTGAAGGGAGATGGAGATAAAGGACAAAGTTCTGCAATGTACATGAGGAGAAAGAAAGCCCAGCCAGGGGAACAACGATTCAATATCGTTGGCGAGAATAAGAAGAAAGGAGATAAAGGTAAAGCAAAGGATGAAGAGTAGTCGAGTTCTCAAGCTTATTATGCAAGAGGTAAAGGCACTGGCAGAGGAAGAGCAAGAGGCTTTGGAAGAGGAAGAGGTAATCAAAATAACAACAAGAAGGCTTGCTGGATCTGTGGATTGAGTAATCATTTGGCTCATGTCTGTTGGCACAGCCAACAAGGATCAAACCAGAATCAAAACAATAATAGCAGAGGTCCACGTGGAAGATATCAAAGTAATTTTTAGAGAGGTAGACAAAGTCAAAGAGGAGGCTATGGTAGAGGTGGAGGAAGAAGTTGGGGACAGAATCAAACCTACAACACCACCTACTACAACTATGCAAATGACACACAGAATGAAAGTCATACATCATTGATGATGAATTCAATCAGTACATAAGACAAAGAAGATCTAAAGGTATTTTACATTGACTCTGGATGTTCTAATCATTTGTCAGGAAACATAGAATTGATGTCAGAATTGGAAAAAGGTATTTCGAGTCACACAGCTCAAACTGGTGATAATACAAGACATAGTGTACATTCAATTGGAAAAGTGAAATGCAAGAGTGGAGCAGATTTGCTAACCAATGTTTTGTATGTTCCTACAATACCTAAAAACTTGATTAGTGTGGGACAGATGGTTGAAAAAGGTTTTCAAGTGAGGTTTACAAATGAAGGAGTATTTGTTGAAGATCCAGAGAATGGGTATAATCAGATTGTCTCTGGTAAGAAAGAAGGTAGACTCTTTACTTTAAGAGTGCAAGGGAATATTGGTCAAGCTTTGCTTACACATGGTGAAGGAGTGATTACAGAACTTGATCTCTGGCATAAGAGATTAGGTCATTTCAATGAAAGAGGAATTAAAGCTATGGTTGCTAATCAGTCTCTACTAGGATTACCAAATGTGCAAAGTCAACATATGGTTTATAAATGTGAAGCATGTCAAATGGGTAAAGCACACAGGTTGCCATTTCAGAAGAAAGGATTCAAACATGATGGAGTACTTGAGCTCATTCATACAGATGTATGGGGACCAACAAAAGAAGGATCTATCAGTGGCTCAAGGTATTATGTTCTTTTCATTGATGATGCTACAAGATGGATAACATTATATGTTTTGAAGGAAAGATCAGAAGTGTTTGGAGCCTTCAAGCATTTTCATGCATATGTAGAGAGAGTCACAGGTCAAAAGCTTAAGAGACTGAGGTCTGATGGAGGGGGAGAATATTTCTCCCAAGAGTTCAATGATTATCTTTGGAATGCAGGTATTAAGAGAGAAATAACTTGCAGGTATACACCACAACAAAATGGTGTAGCAGAAAGGAGAAACAGGACTTTGGTTGAGTTTGCTAGAGCTATGCTGAAGGAGAAGAATTATCCAAATTATCTTTGGGCTGAGGCTATAAATACAGCTACATATCTTGTGAATAGATTACCATGTGCAGCTCTGAATGGAATGACTCCATATGAAGCTTGGTGGGGTAAGAAACCAACACTAGATCATTGTAGAGTGTTTGGATCAATTGAATATGTTTATGTTCCATCACAACTTAGACATAAGCTTGAACCAAAGGTAGAAAAATATGTGTTCATTGGTTATGATGAAAAGCAGATGGGTTACAGGTTGTGGAATTCTTTAACCAAACAATTTCTTGTTTCTAGAGATTTTACATTTGATGAACAGAAAAGTTGGTATGCAGATCAAAGTCATACAGCTGAAGAATTTGAAGAAGAGGTAAGAAGATGTGACAAAGGAAAATCAATTGTGCAGGTAAATAGAGATGAAGACTATATGCAAGTAAGTACACCCAGAAGTGGATCAACAAGAAGAAATGAAGAAGCTCCTATATTTGATGAAGAGGTGTATCCAGAAACTTATGAAGAATGTGAACCAAGAAGGTCAAGCAAGACTAGAAGACAACCAGAAAGGTATTCTTATGATACTTCTTACATAACTCAGAAGAACTATGCATATATGGTCAAAGATGATGAAGAACCCCAGAACTATGATGAAGCTAAAGGTAAGAAGCAATGAGAAGAAGTAATGAAGGAAGAGTTCAATGCACTGGAGGAGAACAAGACATGGGAACTTGTTCCTAAACCAAATGGTAAGAAAGTAATTGGAAATAAATGGGTTTATAAAGTGAAGAAGCTTGCAGATGGAAGTATAGCCAGATACAAAGCTAGATTGGTGGTGAAAGGCTATGCCCAGACCTATGGCATAGATTATGATGAGACATTCAGTCCTGTAGCTAAGATGTCAACTATAAGAACAATCATTGCTATTGCAGCTTCAAAAGGATGGACCCTAAGTCAATTGGATATAAAAAATGCATTCTTGAATGGATACATATCAGATGAGGTATACATGGAACAACCTCAAGGGTTTATAGATTCCCGGTATCCAAATTTTGTTTGCAGGTTGAGAAGAGCATTTTATGGATTGAAGCAAGCTCCAAGAGCTTGGAACTATAGACTGGTGAAGTATCTCAATGATCTTGGATATCAAAGTTCAAAAGCAGATTCAAGTCTACTTATCAAAAGAACAGAGGAAGGTACAATCTACATTTGTATTTATGTAGATGACATTATAATCACAGGTACTTCAGATGAAGGAATCAAGGAGGTAAAGAGATTACTTGAAAAAGAATTCAAGATCAGTGACCTAGGAAAGTTATCATACTTTCTTGGAATGGAAGTCACTTATACAGATCATGGCATACATGTATCACAAGAAAGGTATCTTCTGAACTTGTTGAAGAAGTTTGATATGGAAAATTGCATAGAAGCTTCAACTCCACTTGAAGTTAATCACAAGCTCAGTAAATATGATGGTGCAGAATACAAAGATATGAGGAAGTATCAATCTCTTGTGGGTAGTTTGATTTATGCTACAATAACAAGACCTGATCTTAGTTATGCAGTGGGAATCTTGTCACAATTCATGCATTGTCCAAAGGACCCACATTGGATTGCAGGTCAAAGAGTTCTCAGATATATCAAAGGAACTATAAAGGAAGGATTATATTATCCTTTTACATCAGATTTGAAGTTGAGAGCCTACAGTGACTCAGACTGGGCAGGTAACCAAGATGACAGAAGATCAACTCATGGTTACATGATATACATTGGTGATAAGCTTGTAAGTTGGTGTTCAAAGAAACAACATACAGTAGCATTATCATCAACTGAAGCAGAGTACAAAGGACTTGTGGAAGCAGCTAAGGAAGTCATATGGATGCAGACATTGTTCAAGAGCTTAGGCATTGATCAAGGTACACCTACAATACATGGAGATATTATGAGTTCCATTTATCTTACAGCAAATCCAGTATTTCATGCAAGAACAAAGCACATAGAGATACATTATCATTTTCTCAGAGAAAAGGTAATGGAGAAGGAGATTGAAGTGGAGTACATTTCTACTAAAGATCAGTTAGCAGACATAATGACAAAGAGCTTGGATGGTGTGAAGACAAGCAGATTCAAAAGCATGGCAGGAGTAAAAGAAAAGAAGATGATATGAAGAAACAGGGAATGTCAATTAGTGATTGAGGGGGAGTTGTTGGAGAAACACTCACTAATTGGACATATATTTGAAGGTCAAATCTTAGGAAGAAAACCCCATGCCTATGTGAAGGGACAAATTCACAAGTGTATCATATTTGTAAAGTTAGTTTACTTTAGTTCTAGAAGTTTTTTAAAAAGTCACGGGAATGAGAAAATCTATATAAGTTAGTTTGTATTAACTGACGCGGAGAGAGAGAGAGAGAGAGAGAAGAAGTGAAAGAGAGTGATAGAAAGAGAGAAGGAGTTCATTTTATACGACTGAGTATATTCGGGCTTCTCTGAGTGAGAAAGCATCTGTAAAACTTCTGAGTTTTCATAGCTATGAGAAAGAACTGAGTAAAGTTCTGTGTATGAGTCTCTCTCCATCATCTCCATGCTTGCCTAATGTGTGATAAATTCAAAAGTTCAAGTTTTCCAAGCAATTCAATGCCTGGCATCGAGTTTGTGCTGATAAGTCATTATTTTCATTCTCTGTGTGTTAACTGTTGTTGAATCTTTTAAAATCATGAGGTTTGTGGAGCAACTCGATGCCTGGCATCGAGTTTCAGCATAAAGTCGATGCCTGGCATCGACTTCTAGCATACAAGTGGTCTTCCTCATGTGTGTGTAAAAGAGACTATTTCTGGTGCAGAAAAAGAGACTAAAAAAGCTCAAAGTCGATGCCCGACCTTGGCTGAAATTCGATGCCAGGCATCGAATTTTTTATTTTTGGACACCGAAATTACTAAAGAAGGCAAGATTTCCAGTTTTGGAAGGTCATACAGGGTCATCTTGTGAGGGCCATAACTTGAGTTCTAGAGATCCGTTTCATGCGTATGATAGCTTGTTGGAAAGCTCTACTCTTCTAGTTTCAGCCTATAAAGTTTCATGGAGAAATAGTATGTGAGCTAGAAGAAATTAGCAAAATACTGAAGATATGTCATTTCAGTGACTAGGAATTTCTGTAGAAGCAAAGTTCTCACTTTAGGCTATCATTTCTCAAAGTTTGGAGTGGCAATGAGTTAATGGTGACCATAGAGGTGTTCTAGTGTCACATTAATTCATTTCTTGTGGTGTTTCATACATCAACAATTTGCTATATGTGACTTTGAGAAAAATAATGTTTATGAGATGATCCTAGGAAGACCCTTCCTACGACCATTGATAATAGTACAGGATTGGGGAACCAATTCCTTGTACTTGCAGCACTTAGGGGTCACCACCAAGTTTAATTTGAAGGATTACACCTTCAGAGATGTACCACCCCTAGAGTGGAACCCTATCCACAAAGCAAAAGAAGATTCAATCTCTGTGCATTCTGAAAGTTCGCCTGATCCATCATGGCTGCATGAAGATACTCATTTATGGATGTGCAAGGTCGCAGAGGAAGAGGAAAAATGTTTAAAGGCTAGAGAAGAAGGAACTTCGCCAAGAGATAGACTAGTTAGAGACCCAGCCTACACACCGATGATCTTTCTAGATGAGGAATTTGAGCCTCATGGCTGGCCAGAAATCATAGCCACCATGGACATTGCTGTCAATGAAGGACAATGGACACCTCATTGTGAGGAGGAGGGTTATGATATTTTAGTGTTCATGTGTCAGCCCTTGCTAGAAGAATGTGACCCTAGTGATGTCATAGAAGAAGAAGAGAATGATGATGATATAGAGTCCATTGTGATGGATAGTTGCTTTAACTCAGAGCAGCACTATCTAGAAGAAGAACCTCTCACAAGTATTAAAACAGTAAATTCAAAGGAGGGAAGTGAGAGAAGTCAAAAGAAAAAGAAAAGAAAAGCAGTGAAACAAGAAGAGGAGGAATCATTGTTTGAAGTACCAGAAAACTTCAAGAAATATGAAGTTAACGACCGCAAAATTTTGGTACGAATGCCTAAGAGAGAGGCCATCATAGGGGAATCATATGATAATAAAGAAAAGACCAAGAAAATTGTAGTGACCATTGAAGAGAACGAAGAGAGATGCACATACATAGGAGATGACTTAAGTGCAAGAGAAGAAATGGAGCTCATAGCTCTATTAAGGGAATATAGGGATGTATTTGTGTGGCACTATAGAGACTTGAAAGGGGTAGATCCCAGAATTTGCTCTCATACTATCCCCATGGCTGTTGATGCCAAGCCCACCAAACAGAAGCCCTACACATATAATGATACATACACAACCAAAATACAAGAAGAAATTGATAGGCTGATTGAAGCTGGATTCATCTATGAGATTGAGCATACCAAATGGGTGTCCCCCATTGTAGTGGTGCCCAAGAAGAACGGGAAGTTGCAAGTGTGTATTAACCTTAAAAAAGTCAATGCAGCTACGATCAGAGATAGTTATCCACTTCCAATCACAGAACACCTATTGGAGCGTGTTGTGGGCAAGGAAGTTTATAGCTTCCTTGATGGATTTTCAGGTTACAATCAAGTAGCCATTGCCCCAGAAGATCAACACAAAACAGCTTTTGCCACAGAGTGGGGAATCTTTGCAATTTCGTGTGATGCCATTTGGGCTCACCAATGCACCTACAACATTCCAAAGGCTCATGTGTCATGTCTTCAAAGAGTTCTTGCGAAAGAGCTTAGAAGTGTATGTGGATGATTTATGTGCTCATTCCCAAGAAAGAAGATTTCACATCCCTGAGCTCAGACAAATCTTCAACAAGTGTAGAGAATAGTGTGTCTGAACCTAGAAAAATGTGTGTTCATGGTGCGTCAAGGTAAAATCTTAGGTCATATTGTTTCTAAGAATGGAATCTCAACAGATGAAGATAAGGTATGAGCCATAGCGGAGCTGCCAAGGCCAAGGAATGTTAAAGAGGTACAAGCCTTTATGGGCATTGTGGATATTACCGTAGGTTTATCCACATGTACACGATCATAGCTAGACCCCTTTATGCCTTGTTGTCTAATTTTGAGTGGAACGATGAATGCGAGAATTCTTTCAATGAACTGAAGAAACGTTTGTGCACAGCACCAATACTGACCACTCCTGATTGGAATAAGCCATTCCATGTCCATGTGGATGCATCCAATCACGCCATAGGATGTGTGGTAGCACAACCCAGAGGTGAAGGAAATTTAGATTTACCCATAGCATACGCTAGCAGACAGCTAACTGCAGCTGAGCGAAATTATACCACCACCGAGCGAGAGTGCTTAGGCATGGTATATGCTGTGAAGAAGTTTAGACACTATTTATTGGCCAACAAGTTCAAGTTTTTCATTGATCATCAAGCTTTGTTATATTTGGTCAATAAACCTTGCAATACTGGACGCTTAGTAAGATGGTTCCTCTTACTAATGGAATATGACTTTGAAGTTGTTGTCAGGAAAGGTAGAACCCACCTTCGGGCAGATCGCCTTTCTCGCATCACTTCAGGAGAGTCACTGCAGGGAGTGTCTGATGAATTACCCGATGCTTATCTGTTCAATTTAGAAGTTGTTCCTAAATGGGCAAATAAGTTGGTACCAGTCCTAACCTTCGGCCCTGCAAATAAGAATGTGAAAACATCACAAGAAGAAATTGTAAAATCACAAAAATATCACATATTGACAGGAAGCATGTACAAACAAGATACGGAGGGTGTACTAGCTTGGTGTGTTGAGGATGACGAACATAGTAGTTGGTTGCAACAAGCCCATGAAGGCATGCTAGGAAATCACTATTCTAAACAATGAACATTGTAGAATTTGAAACATTTAGGAGTGTATTGGCCTAGCATGGACAAGGAAATACATGAGTGGATTAAGACTTGTCCAGTGTGCCAGGTAAAACCCCCCAGTGGAGCATGCCACCCTTTATCAAGTGTCATTAATTCCTGTTTGGAGTGCTCCATTGGTAGAGCTTATGAGATCGGGAAGCTTACCCAAGGAGGCTAGTCTAGCAAGAAGAAGAAGTATGGAGCAAGAGGCTCAGGACTATGCCTTAGTAGGCGACAACCTATACCAAAGAGGCAAAGATGGTTACCTAAGATTGTGCGTTCATGAATCAGACTATTTGAAAGTCTTAGAAACTGCACACAGTAGTGTTGCAGGTGAACATTTTGGTCCTGACCAAGTAATCAAGACCATTCTTTTCTCGGGACTTTGGTGGCCAACTCTTCATATGGATGCACATACCTATGTGAAGAAATGCAACACATGCCAACGTGCACAATATCCAGTTAGAAAAGATGAGATGCCTTTGAGACCAATGATGGGGGGACGTGCATTTTCAAAGTGGGGTATAGACTTTGTAGGCCCTATTAACCCCCCAGCTAGAAACTCCCATGCAGAGTACATTATTGTAGCCACAGATTACCTTACAAAGTGGGTGGAAGTAAAAGCCACAACAAAGAATGATGCTCAAACAACACCTCAGTTATTATTTGAGAATGTGTTCACAAGATATGGGCTACCAAAATAGAGTTAGTGAGCGATAGAGGCACACACTTCTTGAATGAGGTCATTGAAAATCTTCTCCAAGAATTCTTGGTGATACATAAGAAGTCTGCCCCTTATCATCCACAAGCTAACGGACAGGCCGAGAGCACCAATAAGATCCTCTGTAACATGTTGACAAAACTGGTAAATAATAAACGCTCTGATTGGGACAAACAACTTCATCATGTTGTTTGGGCTTATCGAGTTTCCTACAAAACGGTACTGAATGCCACCCCATTTCAGATGGTCTTTGGATAGAATGTTGTGCTACCATTAGATTTCTTAATCCGAGCTTTAAAAGTAGCACAAGAGCATGAGTGGAATGGACATGAGTTGTCATCCAGGATCTTTGATTTAGAACGCTTAGGTGAGACAAGGCTACGAACGGCAGCGGGTATCTACGCTGCAAAGAAAAGCCAAAAGGCATACTTCGATGCACACACCAAGATAAAGGATTGAAAGAGGGAGACCTAGTGCTGGTTTATATGCTAAAGCAACATGCCCGTAAGTTGGAAAAAGAGGATACAGACCCATGATCACTAATAGAATTTCCACTAGCGGTGCAGTTCAGTTGGCCACTCTAGAAGGAGATATCTTGCCAAACTATATTAGTGGATGTAGAGTCAATTTATACCAAGAACCTCTTACAGAGGATATGCTTACGAGACTCAACACTGCTAAGAAGCGAAAAGAAGAGGAGTTAAGGGTGAGGGAAGAAGCACAGGCAGAAGCCAGAGAGTGTATTAGGCAAAATAAGTTGAGGCGACTAGGCCCAGATGTCAACTCAAAAGCCCCAAAATATCACATGGATATGTGCCAAAAATCGGGCATACCTACTTCTCAAGTCATTGACCGACATCCCTTTGTGACCATAGAGATAGGACAAGGAAAGGGTGCCAGGACTATGAAAGCATTGATTGACTCAGGTGGAGCAAGTGGTGTAGTTAGACTATCCTACTGCCAAGACTTGCAGTTGAACATCAATCCCATAGAAGCTTATCTCATAGGATTGGGAGGTGTGGAAACCCCTTGTTTGGGCGAGGTGGAACTTCCCATCTACCTTCAAGATGTTCCAATGAAAGTCAAAGTGCTGGTATGTCAAGATGAGAACCTTACAAAACCACTTGTCTTGGGATTGGATCGATGACCATGCAGTTAACTTAAACCTAAGAAGTCAGATTCTTCAAGTTTGGGTACATGAACAATGCATTACATTAGAATTAGAGAACTGCATGCTCACAGATCATGGCACCACACACTCTCTTAGTTCCTCTAATACTAATCTTCACGAGCAAGATGTTGTATGTGTCAAAAGCTCTATGATCCAGAAGGACTCAATCATGGAAGGACAGTCGCAAAGGCAAGCACACCCTCCTTTTTTGAAGAGTAAAGCATCCATAGTAGTTCAACCTCAGAAGCAAGCACAACAATTCAAGACAACTTCTATAGCAAATAGAAAGACACCCTTCAACAAGAAAGGAGTTCTGAGCATGAAGCAGATCTGGGTACGCAAAGGAGAGCAACTATTGATATATTTAGGTAGTGATGTGTGTGAACACACTAGGACCGCCGAGGCACTTTTTTCCCTCTTTAGGAGGTTTTTTTCCCTCGGCTTGTATATACGCCTATTGCCCTAATGGGCTACTTATCTTTGTACATTCTCTAGTAATACATTCAGTCTTGTGTATTGTGCTCCAAGCTTCTTCTTCTTCCTTGTGCTGTTCGCATGCTTCTGCACAAGTCTAACTCCAACAATTGGTATCAGAGCAGGTCATCGCTTCATCTAGCGCGCCCTCGACACACCTCCATTTGCAGTCTCAAAATCGTATGAATTTTGGTGAGCATACTCAGGGTGTTTTCGAGATCAAAACATCTTCGCTCTGTGGTGCTGAAAATGCGATCTGAGCTCGTTTTGGCCTCCGAATGCACTATCGTAGCACTTGTGCAGGCTATTTTGTCTTTTTGTGCCAAAGGTATATACCAGTTTCTGTTCGCCAATATAAACGTCTCAAAGTCTGCTACAGGTTTAGCAAAACTCATCTGGGCAGTTCCGTTCAACTTTTTGAGATACAGTCAATTTTTTGCATCAAGGTATTTTAGTCACCGACCATGACTGAAAGCAGTGATGTATTCCGTATGTTGGCTGTTGAGGATAAGTTGGATGGTACCAACTACCCATTATGGGCTTATATGATGCGACATGTATTGGTTGCAAAAGGATTGTGGAACATTGTGCAGGGTGTTGAAAGACGTCCTGATACAGCTGTAACAACAGGTACTACGAATACAGGTGCTGGAGTTGATGAAGATGGTGTCGAAGATGATATTGTGCAGGTTCCTGTTCGTGCTGTTGCTTCTGCTACACCTACTTCAGAGCAGATTTGTTGGGATGGCAGAGATGCCCAGACATATGCATTGATAGCTTTGTCTATCAAACGTGCTATTATTCCTCATATTCGCTCTTGCAGAACAGCTAGGGATGCTTGGGATACACTTACCACATTGTACCAAGCTAGGAATGAGGCTCGTGTTGCTTACCTCCGAAAACAGTTGGAGAGTGAGCACATGAATGAAGGTGATTCTATGGACAATTTCCTAATGAAGATCAAAGATTTGAAGGAACAGTTGATTTCTGCTAATGAGGTTATACCAGATAGCTCACTTGTGCAGACCGTTCTGAATGGTCTTCCTGATTCATATCAGAGTTTTGCTTCTACTCTTTGATTGATGATGAAAGGCAATCCGAATGCCTTATCATTTGAGGAGTTAGTCTCTATTCTGTTGCAGGAAGATCAGTCCAGGCAGAATAGGTCCATTATGCGTGTTGCAGATCAAGCTTTCCTAGCTAGTCAGAAGGGCAAAGGAAAATGGAGCTCTTCTACTAGTAAGCAGAAATCTGCAAATGCTGCACATTCGAAGATCCAGGATAAAGATGAGAAGAAATCAGAAAAGCAGAAATTGTTTTGCAAGTACTGTAAAGGGAACAATCATGTCATAAAGAACTGTCCAAAACTGGCTGCAAAAGAGGCAAAGAAAAAGGAGGTTGGAATGGTTGTTGCAGAAGCCTCTACACCAAAAACAGAGTCTGCTAATCTTGTGCAGGAAGAAGAATGGGCGTTTACTACTGTTTGCAGTTTTGACCCATCTTCTCATGAGCAGTGCATGTCTGCAGTGGACTCAGATGTTTGGTACTTTGACAGTGGGGCGACCAAACATATTACCTCGCAGTGCAGTTTCTTATCTTCACTCGAGCCTGCCCCTATAGGGAATACTGTCACATGCGGCAACAACTCCTCTTATCCAGTTATGGGAGTTGGTAAGATCATTCCGACTACTGCTGATGGTAGTTCTTTCACCTTGTCAGATGCTTTGTTTGTGCCAGGGATCAAGAAGAATCTGTTATCAGTTTCTGCATTAGCCAAGATTGGCTTGGTTGTGAAATTTGTTGATGACAGATGTACAGTTCATGATCTGTCAAATGGCGATGTTATTATTGCTTTTGGCATTTTATGTCGTGGGTTGTATAATCTCATAGACTATGAAAGATTTGTGAATGATTCGGCATGTACAGTTCATGATTCGCAGGCTATGTCAGATGCAAAGTTTTGGCATGCACGCTTTGGTCATCTGAATTTTGCTAGTTTGCTACGCCTACAGAAATCTGATATGGTGTCTTCTTTGCCCAAGCTTGAGGCACCTGCAAAACATGTTTGTGAAGGCTGTATTTTGGGCAAAATGTAGCATTTCTCCTTGCCAAAAGATGGTTCAGTTCGGGCTACACAGAAATTGCAGCTTGTACATAGTGATGCCTGTGGTCCTATGCAGACACCCTCTTTTGGAAATTACCTTTACTTTGTGACTTTCATTGATGATTTTTCCAGGCATGCATGGGTATATCCACTCAAAGCAAAGTCTGAAGTGTTCATGTGCTTTAAACAGTTTTTGGTTTTGGCTGAAAATCTGTCAGCATGTAAAATGGGCACCCTCCGTTCTAATCGAGGGGAGGAATATATGTCTTCTGATTTTAATGCATTTCTGGCTGAACCTGGAATAACACTCCAGTGTACAGTGCCCTATACACCTCAACAGAATGGAGTTGCTGAACGGAAGAACATGTCACTCAAGGAGATGGCGAGGTGTATGGTCAAGAGTCAGGCTTTACCACATAGTTTGCTTGAGGCTGTCATGTGTGCAGCATATGTACTTAACAGGTGTCCCACTAAAGCACTGCAGTCTATCACTCCATATGAGGTTTGGCATGACCGCAAGACATCTGTTGCCCATCTGCGTGTTTTTGATCGTTTGGCATATGCATTAGTGCCTGAACAAAATCGCAGAAAATTGGATGATAAGGCAGTAAAATGTATTTTTGTTGGGTACAGTTCTGAAAGTAAAGGCTATCGTCTGTATCATCCACAGACTAAACGCATTCTGGTTAGCCGTGATGTTGTTTTTGTGGAAGATGCTATTCAGCCATTGCTTTCATGTACCAAGGAGACATTTGTCCGCTCCAAAGACATGTATGATACTTTGATGCCTCTTTTTACAAGTGGACAGTCTAGTGTTGTTCCTAATGAGCCAACTTCTCAGCCTTTGCACGTTTCATATGATGATGCAGATCAGACCATTTTTGATGCAGATATACATGATGCACTTATTGATGAGAGAGCTAATATTGAGCAGGCAAGAACTATGCCAAAATGGCTGGTGCAGACTTTGCGTGACAACAAATTAGATGCACCTCTATCATATCGTACTCGTTCAGGATCTCATAGTGCCTCCTTTGCATCAGATTTCTATGTTATGGATGCGTCTAGTCTCTGTGATGAGAATGAGCATGTTTCTTTTCATGAAGCACAAAATTCAGAAAATTGGATGGCTGCTATGCAATCTGAATATGATGCTATAATGAAGAATGGTACTTGGTCTTTATGTGACTTGCCTCCTGGTAAGAAGGCCATTGGCACTAAGTGGGTATACAAGTTGAAGCGTAAACCTAATGGTACAGTGGACAGGTATAAGGCTAGGCTTGTTGCAAAGGGTTATGCGCAGGAAAGAGGCATTGATTTTGATGAGACCTTTGCACCTACATGCCGTATGACTACTGTTCGGAGCATTTGTGCACTTGCAGCCCATCATGGTTGGAATGTACATTAGTTGGACATTAAAATAGCATTTCTGAATGGTGACTTGCATGAAGAAGTGTATGTTTTTCTGCCCTGTGGCTTTGTGCAGAAAGGGCATGAAAACTAGGTGTGCAGGTTAAAGAAGGCATTATATGGTTTAAAGCAAGCACCACGTGCTTGGTATGAGAAGATACATGCCTATCTGGTTGCACATGGTTTTGAGAACAGTCCAACTGAAAGCACCTTATATGTTAAGCATGCTAATGATGTGCTTTTGATCATTTTTGTCTATGTTGATGACATGCTGCTCACTGGTCGTATTGAGAAGCATATTGCTGATTTCAAGGCTGATTTTCATGCCTCATTTGAGATGTCTGATTTGGTGCATTTGCATCACTATTTGGGCATTCAGTTTATGCAAGTTGATGGTGGAATGGCTTTGTGTCAAACGAAATATATTGACACATTATTGCAGCGTTTTGGCCTTAAAGACTGTAAGCCTATTGCCACTCCTATGGAGACAGGTTTACGATTGAGTCTTCATGATGCTGGAGATACATTTGATGGTGTTCTCTATCAGTAGGCTGTTGGATGCTTGATTTACTTATGCATTACGCGGCCAGATATTCAGTTTGATGTCTCACAGATGACCAGGTTTATGCATTGCCCAGGAGTCACGCATTGGAAGGCGGTTAAGTGCATCTTTCGCTACTTGAGTGGTACTCGGCTACTTGGGTTGTTTTATCCCAAGGGGGGATCACTACCGCTAGATTTGCATGCTTTTTCTAACTCAGATTGGGCTGGTTGCCATGACACTTGTGTGTCCACCAGTGGTTTCTGCTTCATGCTTGGTAGCTCATGTATATCTTGGTTGAGCAAGAAGGAGCCTACTATGGCCACTTCCAGTTGTGAGGCTAAGTATAGGGTAACTTTCACAGCGACTGTTGAGTGTGTGTGGCTCAGACGCCTTATGGCTGATTTGGGTGTTGGCCAGTCTTCTGCCACCACCATCTTCACTAACAGTCAGAGCGCATTGGCAGTTGCGAGGAACCCTATGTTCCATGCTCGCACTAAGCACATTGAGGTGCATTATCACTATGTCAGGGAGAGGTTCTCTTCTGGGGAGATCAGCTTGGCATATGTGCCCACGCAGGAGAACATTGCAGACCTTTTCACGAAGGCTCTGCCTAGGGAGAAGTTTGAAGCTTTCCGCAAAGCTTTGGGCTTACTTCCTTTTGTGGAGTGATTTCCACATAGCTTGGCACTTCATTATACATGAGTGCCAGCTCCTTGTTCACCGCATCACTCCCAGGGGGGATTTGTTGATATATTTAGGTAGTGATGTGTGTGAACACACTAGGACCACCGGGGCACTTTTTTCCCTCTTTAGGAGGTTTTTTTCCCTCGGTTTGTATATACGCCTATTGCCCTAATGGGCTAATTTTTTTGTACATTCTCTAGTAATGCATTAAGTCTTGTGTATTGTGCTCCAAGCTTCTTCTTCTTCCTTGTGTTGTTCGTGTGCTTCCACAGAAGTCTAACTCCAACAGCAACCATCAGCCTTGCCCCCACAAATCCCATCCAGGCAAGCCAACCAGGCCAGAAGATGAAGGAAGAAGCTTGGACAAGCTCAACCACAAGGTATCCGACAAGTTTGGGTGCCTAAGACATTAGCTGCAGCTCAACAAGGGCGATTAGAGATGTGGGTACCTAAGAAGCTCTTACATCCACAACAACCTATGTTCTCCCACATGTGAAAGGTCTCAACAAAGAAGCCACAAAGAGAAAAGGGTAAGAACCGCATACAGAGATTGAAAGAAGATCAAATCACCTCTTCAACCATAGTAGGAAGACGTGTAAAAAGGGTATGGGTTTGGAAGCCAAAAGTACAAGTAACCTCCACCGAACCAAAGCACCAATCACACTGGATACCGCAGTTCAGAAAGCATCCAAAGAGGAAGATGTCTGAAGTGATCTCTACAGTGCCAAATGCTATTCTAAAATGGACTCCAATAAGGAGGATTACATCAGTTTGAGACCCAATGGATACCTCCACCATCAACATCTGCAAATAACATCGAAAGCCTCGACGAGTGACAACCATGTGCTCCTTGCACAACCTTGTCTTTTGCACCATTCAGGTCATGCATTTCCAAAGTATGCATTAATATAGGGCCACATTACATGGCCGTGCATAGACACAATTGAGAGTCCCATGCACGAGAGCACATTGACACATGTACACCATTTTTTGATACTAAACTTTGTCTTCTTGTTTTGTGACATTGTTCCAAAAAAAAAATAATAAAAAAAAAAAGAGAGAGAGAAAGAACTTGTTCCCAGGTTTCCCTCATGGAACATGAATGAGTCATGCTTAGTTGAAGATTGAACCATCGGTTACTAGGCATTTATCAGTTTGGATAGAAGTGTGTCTCGACTAGCAGATGATGTAATTGTTGCCTTATCTGGTAGATGTCAAGAACTTGGCATGAACATGGCATCCACAACTATGGTTCCCCCTTACCAGGGTAGGAGTGAAGAGCTTGAAGGTCCGCAACTTGAGAGATGCTTAACTACCATATGTACAAGAGCATCCAAGGAGATATCTGCAAGGGATAGTTTTGGTACCATGCAAATCCTTGTATGTATACTGAAATATAAAGAAATTCAATTCTCCGTATTTGGCAAATGATGTGTTGAAAAGAGGAGACAGGATCAGCCACTCAAAAGATCTCATCAGTGAACCATCAACATGGACATTCATCAGCAATGTTCCATCCCAAAGGCCGAGTGTACAACACGAAGAGATGAACATCGATCGAGCTTCTCCATGGTAAGCATCTTTACTTTGGAAACATCATAACCATGATAGCTTAGGAAACCTCTTCGTCGGCATACCCTTGAGCACTTAGCTCAAGAACCCCAATTTTTGCACCATACTTCTTCCGATGCATTTTCCAAGTAAGCATGCATAGGGCTCCATTACAAGGCCGTGCACAAGGCACATATTTTCCTCAACCCATGCACGAACACACTTACCCATCATCCATTATGGGTTATGAGTATTTGGCATTGTTGGAACATCAAGCTTACACTATGCTTGAGGTGGATTTGATCTACATCAAAGGCTATTGCGTCGAAAGAATATCCGTTGGAGAGTTCTTTTTCATATGCTCATTTATTGTATTTTTTGAGAATATTTTGATGGCTCATTTACCGTTGTAAAAGGCTTGAGTTGTACACATGTAAAGGTACAAATATAGGGCCAAAATCCCACGAAATTTTGGTGGTTGAAGTTGCATTCAATCAAGCAATCAATCACCTAAAAGTAGATCAATCAAGATCTTCACTTTTCCTAGATTGTAGGGAAGTGAATTGATTCCCTCCAACAACCATTCCCACCTTCATTTGAATTCAAATTCAAGTTGTAAAAGTCGTGGAACACTCCTAGAGGCTATATAAGGAGTTGAAATCACTTGTACATTACATGGAAGCAATATACATACACTTGTGACCATCATTGTCTTGCTCCTTCAATTTCTACATCATCTTCTTCGCCAACAGTAATCTTGCAGAGGCTGCTGCTCTCTTCTCAGAGCTCCAAATTGAGTGCAAGAGGACTCATTGGAAAGGTATCAGTGTCTTGTTTATGCCTGTAAATGTTCAAAGCATTTGGTTCAGCAGATTTGGAGAAATCTCAGTTTTTCTGCCTCGGGGTCAATCTCTACGTATTCCTGAAAAATAGGAAGTACCACCGGTGAATGTCGCATTCATTCCTATAGCATATTTTGCTTATTCCTTATACTTTTGTGCATTCCATACACTAAACCCTATGTGTATCACTCCCATAAAAGGATTTTTTCTAATTGTAATCACGCTGGTCGCTATGGGCATTTGAAGTTCATTGTCTCTTCCATAGATAGTAAGTTTTTTGAGCTAGTCGACCCGCGAACCTATCTGTTTTGTATCGACTCATTCTCCTTGATGCTCCAAGGTACATAGTGTGTTTCTTTGCACTTATAGCATGCCTATAAGGTCTATTTGAGTCTCCAAAAGCTCAAGGGCTGGTCTTGTGCCGGTTGGCTTGACCAAACTTCATCGCTTCGAAACGCACTTTTCTACCTTCGACAAGCTTCTCCAAGTTCTTTCAGTGGTATCAGAGCTAGTTCAAGATGGGTGACGGCTTTCCCTCAATGATCGAGAAGCTTGATCGACACAACTACGCGGCTTGGCAAATCAGAATGGAGGCCTACTTGCAAGGTAGAAATCTTTATGGAATTGTAGCAGGTGATGAAGCTATGCCTATTCCAAGATCCAAAGGAGGACCTACACAAGAGGAGACAGATAAGCTCACACTTTGGTGCGCAAGGGATGCTCAAGCAAGGTCGTACATACTAAACTCTATCTCTGACTTTCTATTACCACATATTAGAGGATGCAAGACATCTCAAGAGACTTGGGATGCCCTGGAGACTTTCTTTTCTGCTAGTACCAAAGCAAGAAAGAATCATCTTTGGAACGAGTTCAACCAAATGAAGAAGACACCTAAACAAACCATCACAGAGTTTGTTACCAAGGTCAAAGAGGTTGCGGATCAGTTAGCATCCATTGGAGAGCTGATTGAAGAAGAGGTCATCATGAGGCAAATTCTCAACGGCATTCAAAGTGATAAGCAATGGCAATCCTTCACGACGGCTTACGATCTCATCATGGATGTGCAGACTCCAGACTTCAACATCTTTCTTGGACAACTCTTCAATCAAGAAGCCAACAATAGCATAAAGGAAGGTAACTCTTATCATGGTAATTCAACTAGTGCTCTATATGCAGATAAGAAGGATAAGAAGCAGAAAGGCAAGAAGAAGGAAGAAGACGAAGAAGAGACTTCCCAAGCCAACTTCGCAAGCAAGAGCAAGTGGAAAGGGAAGAAGAAAGGACCAAAGCAAGACAAAGCCAAAGGTCAGAATGTTCAACCTTGTGCCATATGCGATAAGACCAACCACACCACTCAGAACTGCTGGTTCAATGGGAAGACCCAGAAAGGAAGTGGAAGAGGTGGATATGGCGGCAATAGAGGCAGAGGTGGACACAACTTCAACAACAACAATAGAAGCTATAATAGAAGGGACTACAACAATTATTCAGAAGATCAACCACATGAAGACTCATTACTTCTTATGAACCTAAGCCACAAAGAAGGTAAAGAAGATGATCATTTGTTCTACATAGATTCAGGATGTTCGAATCATGTTGCAGGCAACATTGCTCTTCTATCTGACTTGGAAAGTCCAAAGCATAGACATGAAGTGCAAACAGGGGATGACACAAAGCACAATGTGAAGAAGATTGGTAATGTCAAAGCTTCCAATGGCAGGACAAACATTCTGAGTAAGGTTCTCTATGTACCCACTATCACTAAAAACCTAATAAGTGTAGGCCAAATAGTTGAAAAAGGCTTGCAAGTTAGGTTCACCCAACATGGAGCTTTTGTGGAAGATCCATGTCAATGCTTCAAGAAGATAGCCCGAGGTGAGAAGCATGGTAGGCTCTTTACTTTTGAAGTAGGAGATACCAGGAACATAACTCTATTCAACTTTGGGTCTCAAACCCTAAGTGAGCTTGAAGTGTGGCATAAGAGACTTGCTCATGAGAATGAAAGAACCTTGAAGGATATATGCAGGGATCAAAGTGTTCTAGGACTGCCGAACATATCAAAGCAACACATGATCAACAGGTGTGATGCATGTCAGATTGGGAAGGCACAAAGACAACCATTCAACCACAAAGGCTACATCCACAACAACTTATTGGACTTAGTACATACAGATGTATGGGGACCAAGTCAAGAACCTTCATTGGCAGGATCAAGGTATTATGTCTCATTTATTGACGACCATAGTAGGTGGACTGTTCTATACTTTATCAAGAGTAAGAATGAAGTGTTTGATTGCTTCAAGAAGTATCTTGCACATGTGGAGAATCATACAGGTAGATCACTAAAGAAGCTCAGATCTGATGGAGGGGGAGAATACTTCTCCAAAGATTTTGATGAGTTCTTGCAGGATAAAGGTATCAAAAGGGAAGTGACTACCAGGTACTCTCCTCAACTAAATGGAATTGCAGAGAGGAGAAACAAGACATTGGTTGGATCAGCCCGAACAATGCTTGAAGAAAAGAAGTTGCCACATTATCTATGGGCAGAAGCTATTTCAACTGCAGTGTACCTTGTCAATCGACTACCATCCAAATCACTTCAAGGTATGACTCCTTATGAAGCATGGCATGGAAGAAAACCTAGTCTTGGACATTGCAAGGTTTTTGGTTGTTTAGCTTATGTTCATGTACCATCACAAATAAGAGGTAAGCTAGATGAAAGGGAAACAAAGGCAGTGTTTATTGGATATGATTCAACTCAGATGGGTTACAGGTTCTTCAATCCTTCAACCAAGCAATTCACTACAAGTAGAGATGTTGTGTTTGAAGAACACAGGTCTTGGTATGATAAAGACAAACAAAAGGTAACACTACCATATGATCTTGATTCTGACTCTCATCAATTAGGAAGGAAGCATGATACACAGGTCCAGGATCCAAGAAGTGATACAGACGATGACCAAGATGAAAGAGAAAGGGATTACAAGCTATGGAAGTCAAGAGGCAAAGCAAAGATGCAAGAGGTTGGAGAATGCTCCAAACAAGCACCTAGAAGATCAGCAAGAGAGAAGAAACAACCAGAAAGGTATGGATATGATTCCACATTTGTTACAAAGCATTCAATCTACTTGGCAAAAGACTCTATTTCAGAGGAACCCTCAACCTATGAAGAGGCAAAGGGAAACCCTAATTGGGAAAAGGCCATCAACGAAGAGATAGATGCATTGAAGGAAATGGACACTTGGGATTTGGTTCCAATGTCACCGAATCAAAAGGTAATTGGTTGCCGATGGGTATATAAAGTTAAAAGAAATTCAGATGGATCAGTTTGCAGGTACAAGGCAAGATTAGTTGCCAAAGGATGCTCACAAACTCATGGTATAGACTATGAGGAAACATTCTCACCAGTTGCAAAGATGACTACAATCAGGACATTGATAAGTGTAGCTATTGCAAGGAATTGGAGACTCCTCCAACTTGATGTGAAAAATGCATTCTTAAATGGTTGGATAAGTGAAGAGGTATACATGTCACAACCACCAGGTTTTGAAAACCCTA
The DNA here is from genome assembly GCA_020310875.1 of Ceratopteris richardii. Lineage (NCBI taxonomy): Eukaryota > Viridiplantae > Streptophyta > Polypodiopsida > Polypodiales > Pteridaceae > Ceratopteris > Ceratopteris richardii. Next base: position 155,579,226 of record CM035429.1, on the reverse strand, counting down.
ATCATCCATCTTATGTTTGCAGACTTAAGAAAGCATTGTATGGATTGAAACAAGCTCCAAGAGCTTGGAATTACAGGTTGAATTACAAGCTCCAAGACCAAGGGTTCAAAGCTAGCAGCTCCGATCCTTCTCTATTCATCAAAAGGGATCACAATGAGGTTATCTATCTATGTGTATATGTAGATGATATTATTGTGACAGGTGATGATCTAAATGGCATTCAAAGGATCAAGAGACACATGCAAGAGGAGTTCAAAATCAGTGACCTAGGTGAGCTCACATATTTCCTAGGTATGCAGGTGATATACACAGATGAAGGAATGTATTTGACTCAAAGAAGATACATTCAGGATCTTCTTCTCAAGTTCAAAATGGAGAACACTAAACCTGCAGGTACACCTTTGGAGATGAATCATAAACTTAGTGTTTATGAAGGTGAGAAAATTGAAGACATAAAAGAGTATCAAAGCTTGGTAGGTAGCTTGATATATGCTACTCACACAAGGGCAGACATCTCATATAGTGTGGGAGTGCTTAGTCAGTTCATGCACTCACCAAGAAGACCACACATGGATGCGGCTAAGAGAGTACTTAAGTATCTCAAAGGTACAATCAACGAAGGTATATTCTATCCTTACTCTTCCGATTTGGATATCAAAATCTACTCAGATGCAGATTGGGCAGGAGCTAAGGATGATAGAAAAAGTACATCTGGTTACTTAGCATTTGCAGGCTCGAAGCTAGTGTCATGGAGTTCTAAAAAGAAACCAACAGTTGCTTTATCCTCAACTGAAGCAGAGTACAGAGGCTTGACCATAGCAACTCAAGAGGCAATATGGTTAAAAGCATTGTATACAGATTTGGGACTTGTGAGTTCCAAACCTCACATATTTGGAGATAATGTAAGTTCCATGCATCTAGCGGCAAATCCTATTTTTCATGCGAGAACCAAGCATATAGAAGTCCATTATCACTTCATCAGGGAGAAGCTCATGGCAAAGGAGATTGACATTTCTTTTGTTCCGACTGAAAAGCAAGTAGCAGATATGATGACAAAGGCACTTGATGGAATAAAGCTTTGTAGATTCAAAGCTATGGCAGGTATTCAACCTATCAGAGAATGAAGACTCAAGCATACTTTAGCTTGAGGGGGAGCTGTTGGAACATCAAGCTTACACTATGCTTGAGGTGGATTTGATCTACATCAAAGGCTATTGCGTCGAAAGAATATCCGTTGGAGAGTTCTTTTTCATATGCTCATTTATTGTATTTTTTGAGAATATTTTGATGGCTCATTTACCGTTGTAAAAGCCTTGAGTTGTACACATGTAAAGGTACAAATATAGGGCCAAAATCCCACGAAATTTTGGTGGTTGAAGTTGCATTCAATCAAGCAATCAATCACCTAAAAGTAGATCAATCAAGATCTTCACTTTTCCTAGATTGTAGGGAAGTGAATTGATTCCCTCCAACAACCATTCCCACCTTCATTTGAATTCAAATTCAAGTTGTAAAAGTCGTGGAACACTCCTAGAGGCTATATAAGGAGTTGAAATCACTTGTACATTACATGGAAGCAATATACATACACTTGTGACCATCATTGTCTTGCTCCTTCAATTTCTGCATCATCTTCTTCGCCAACAGTAATCTTGCAGAGGCTGCTGCTCTCTCCTCAGAGCTCCAAATTGAGTGCAAGAGGACTCATTGGAAAGGTATCCGTGTCTAGTTTATGCCTGTAAATTTTCAAAGCATTTGGTTCAGCAGATTTGGAGAAATCTCAGTTTTTCTGCCTCGGGGTCAATCTCTACGTATTCCTGAAAAATAGGAAGTACCACCGGTGAATGTCGCATTCATTCCTATAGCATATTTTGCTTATTCCTTATACTTTTGTGCATTCCATACACTCAACCCTATGTGTATCACTCCCATAAAAGGATTTTTTCTAATTGTAATCACGCTGGTCGCTATGGGCATTTGAAGTTCATTGTCTCTTCCATAGATAGTAAGTTTTTTGAGCTAGTCGACCCGCGAACCTATCTGTTTTGTATCGACTCATTCTCCTTGATGCTCCAAGGTACATAGTGTGTTTCTTTGCACTTATAGCATGCCTATAAGGTCTATTTGAGTCTCCAAAAGTTCAAGGGCTGGTCTTGTGCCGGTTGGCTTGACCAAACTTCATTGCTTCAAAAGGCACTTTTCTACCTTCGACAAGCTTCTCCAAGTTCTTTCAGGCATGACTACTATGAACATCAACTTTGGAAGATCTAGAGGACATCGACGGAGACTCACAACGACACAGTCATGCTAGAATCCAACGAAGAAGTACATACCAAGGCACTACAACTTGCAAAGGCTCGCAGTGATAGATGAAGAACTGGACAACCAACCCTGCCACATCTGGAAGCCAGACGACTTTTGTTCGTACAGAAGGGACACTTCCTCTCAAAGCACTACTTGGAACAACCACTACAACAAGGGTCTGTCAGGGACGACAGACTCGAGAGGGGGGGGAGTGTTGAAGCTGAAGGTCAAGGACAAAGCACAGGAGCACATCAAAGAGGTGGACACACAAGAAGAAGGAGCAAGTAGGGAGCTCCAAGAAGTGTATGTCAAATTTTCAGAAGAAATCCCTATAAAAATAGTAATTTTCATTACTAAAAACCATTGTAAATACCATTTTCTATTTTTGTAACTCCATTTTGTTAAAGCCGAGGAGTCCTCAAGCTTGAGGAGTATTAGAACTATCATCCTACCAATTTTCAGAATTTTTAGACTTCATTTGAGCCCTCAAATAAGCCCTGGAACCTAAATTTTTAACTAGGTCGGACACTAGGTCTAGACAGGGCCAAAACTAGTCAAAAAACTATAAAAAGAGCTAGAGAGCTCATTTTTGAGGTTAGCTTGATAGAGGATAGAGCTTTTGTAAGAGAACTCTTTTGCAATCGAAGCTTTCCATTGTTCCTCTCTTTGATCTTGCCTTGTGTGCGTGTGTGTGTGTGTGTATGTGTGTGCATGTTGGTGCGCTTTCACTCACACACTTATGCATTCACTTGCTTGTGGTCTTCATACCGGTCCTCACGTCTCCGCGGATTGACAAGTAAAGGAGGTGGTGCTTACACTTGAGCTACATGAGTTAAATGAAGAAGTGTATATGTCACAACCAGATGGTTATGTGGATGCAAAATGTCATAATCATGTATGCAGGTTAAAGAAGGCATTGTATGATCTTAGACAGGCACCAAGGGCATGGAATGCAAGGTTGGTAAAGTATCTTATGCTGCAAGGATACACAGCGAGTCATGCTGATCCTTCACTTTATTTAAAACATGTAGATGACATGTGTGTCTATGTATGCATTTATGTGGATGACTTGTTGATTACAGGGAATGATGCAAAAGCAATTGAAGAGATAAAAGGTAATTTGGGAAAGGAATTTAAAATTTTAGATCTTGGTTTGCTTAGATAATTTCTTGGGATTGAAATTGTGCATGGTGAGGGTATGTGGTTGATACAGAGAAAGTATATATGTGATATGCTGAAAGGGTTTGGTATGCAAAGGAAGGTGATGAGTTGCATGATATGAATGCATATAGATCCATGGGAGGATCTTTGATTTATGCAACAAAAACTAGACTTGATAGATGCTATGCAGTGGGAGTATTGTCATAGTTTATGCATGAACCTAGAGTACCTCATATGCATGCTTAGGTATTTGAAAGGTACCATGAATGAAGGATTATTTTATAGTCATGATGCTGATCTAACTCTTAAAGTCTTTAGTGATGCAGATTGGGCTAGAAGGAAAGATGATAGAAGATCCACAAGTGGATATGTTGTAATAGCAGGAAACAAGACATTAACATGGAGTTCAAAGAAACAACCTACAATTTCTTTATCTTCTACAGAGGCTGAGTATAGAGGTTTAGCATTGGCTACTACTGAGGTTATGTGGTTTAAAAAGTTGTTTCATGACTTGAATGTGTAGGTTGATCTACCACTGATATATGGGGATAACTTGAGCAGCATTCATATGACCTCAAATCCTATTTTTCATGCTAGAACAAAGCATATACAGGTTCACTATCGTTATGTTCGAGAGAAGGCCATAAACAATGAAGTACAAGTTTCTTTTGTGGGAACAAAGGATCAAGTTGCAGATATCTTCACCAAATCCTTGGATGGACCAAAGCTTCAAAGATTCAACTATATTCTTGGCATGAAGGAAATACCCTTTGGAACTTGAGGGGGAGAATGTTGCGAACATTTGTTTTATGTAGGGTACAAGTTTCAAATTATGTAAATACCTTTGGGAAGTCTTCAAACACTTCAAGAAAGCTCATATTATTCATAAAATATAGCCAAAATACCACGTGAGTTCTAGAACATGGTGAGTCAAATTAGTGAGTCACAAGGGAGCTGCAGTGGTGTCCTAGTGGAAGGTCGATGTGGCTAGTTCTCAAAGTCCATCAATACTTTGCTTATTTGAGCACTTCAGTCATGTAATACCTCCACCCAAGTTTCTACCACGAATTTAAATGTATTAGGAAGGTTTTAGATTAGTTCCCCATGCTATAAAAAGATGAGAGAAGTCGTGATCTTGTGGGAAGTCCAAGAGAGTCATATGTGTATCTCTATGCTGCTGTAGTTTTGTATGCAGAGATTGCAGAGCTTGTATCTCCCTCATTATATATCCAAATTACATGTTTGATAGCTCATTTGAAAGCTCTTATTGCCTAATTGCATACTATCGATTTTCATAATCATTGGATTTGTGAGCTGAGAGGAGTACTCTCTACAAGTAGTGTGTGTTCTCGGGTTTCACCCATGCTGAAGGTCTCTATTAAAACTCAAACTTGCAGAGGTCATATCTCCTTGTGTATTTATCCAAATTGAGTGGTCTTTGGCTCATTGGAAATCTCTTGATCTCTAGTATCTGTGTTTAAAACAGTTTTACAAAATTCTAAGTTTGTGGAGAATAGTAGTCTTTGCAAGCATGACTGGTTTTTTGTGATGAAGTTTGTGAGAAGGTCAACTTGTTCCTAAGGGGTTCCACCTACTTCCAGCTATATTTTGGAGTTCAATAAACTCCAACACAGAGTGGTTTCCCCAGGACAATAAGAGCATAGATCTGCTCTTGAACCGAGAGACCGATGAAGCATTTTGGAGGTATAAGCCTGATCAGCCGAATGAGGTTGGAACGATCACAATCTATGAGTTCAAAGACCCTGATAGCCAAGGCAAAGTGATCTATTTTGACAATACCTCAGAGAGGATCTTTGTGGTCATAGAGCATGGTAGGCATGCCTACACTTGGAAGGGTGAAATTATTTCTCCCCAACCAAGATCTAATGTCTCTTTTGGCCACCAAGGAGCTGGAACATCCCAAGCTCATGGGGCTCAGAGGGATAGAAGTAGAGACAAGCCAGAGGTAAGTTTTGCCAACCCCTTGGGAAGATAAAGGATGAGAACAGAGATGGATAGAGTGCAAACTGAGACATCTAGAGCCTGAAGAAACCAAAGAAATGCTGATGATTTTCCTTTGCCAAGGCCTAGAGAACACACTAGAACCTTGAGGCCAACCCAACTGGTTAAGTCCATGAAGAATTACTTCGATGGCACTAGAGACCCATATGATCATGTGGCCGAGTTTAGGCTAGTATTGAGAGCTGAACAAGTTGAGGACCTATTCACGCAATACAATGCTTTTGGGTGTGTTTTCATGGTCATGCAAGGCAAGATTCTAGGCCACATAGTGTAAAAGAATGGCATATCCACGGATGAGGAGAAAGTGAAAGCCATAACAGAGCTACCTAGGCCAAAGAATGTCAAGGAAGTGCAAGCTTTCATGGGGCATTGTGGTTATTACCGAAGTTTTATACACATGTATGCCGTCATCGCGAAGCCTCTGTATGCTCTTTTGACCAACTTTGAGTGGACAGATGAGTGTGAGAATTCTTTCAATGAGCTTAAACCAAGATTATGTTCGGCACCAATCTTGACCACACCAGATTGGAATAAGCACTTTCATGTTCACATGGATGCATCCAATTATGCTATTGGATGTGTGCTAGCACAACCTACTGGTGAAGGTAATATGGATCTTCCAATTGCCTATGCTAGTAGACAATTGAATGCAGCTAAACGAAACTATACGACCACCGAACAAGAAGGATTAGGCATGGTATATTCGGTTAAAAAGTTTAGACATTATTTTCTTGCAAATAAGTTTAAAGTTTTTACTGATCATCAAGCAGTGTTGTATTTGGTAAACAAGCCATGCAACATAGGCAGATAAGTAAGGTGGTTCCTCTTAATAATGGAATATGACTTTGAGGTTGTGGTGATGAAAGGCAAGACTTATTTGAGAGCAGACCATCTCTTTAGGCTCACATCTGGAGAGGCCCCACAAGGAGTATCAGATGACCTTCCTGATGCTTACTTGTTTAATTTGGAAGTTGTACCTCAGTGGGCTAAGCCATTAGTGCCAGTATTGACATACGGGCCTAATCACCCAGTAATAAACACACAAGATAGGGAGGTAGTAAAAGCCCAAAAGTACCATATCATGGGGGGAAGTATGTACAAGCATAAAGATCTAGGAACATTATCTTGTTGTGTGGAACAGGATGAGTACGCTAAAATGGTTGCAACTAGCGCATGTAGGTGCATTAGAGCAACACTACTCAAGGCAAAGAACCCTATAGACACTAAAGAGACTCGGAGTGCATTGGCCGACTATGGAAGCAGATGTCCATAAGTTGTGCAAGGAATGCCCAGTCTGTCATATTAGACCACCTGTGGAGCATGCTACTTTGTACCAAGTGTCTCTAGTACCAGATTGGAGTGAACCATTAGTAGCCTTTCTGAGGATGAAAACATTCTCTCAAGAGATGAAATTGGCTAGACAAAGGAGCTTAGAACAAGAAGCTATAGATTATACTCTCTTTGGAGATAATCTATACAGACGAGGAAAAGATGGGTGTCTTAGATTATTTGTCCACGAGAGCGAATATCTGAAGATTTTGGAAACTGCTCACCAAGGTGTAGCAGGAGGACATTTTGGACCAGATCGGGTGATCAAGGCAATACTATTTGCAGGTCTTTGGTGGCCTACGCTTCACATGGATGCACATACCTATGTGAAGAGGTGTGATGTGTGCCAGCGAACTCCGTACCCTATACGTAAAGATGAGATGCCATTGAAACCTATGATGGGTGGACGTGCATTCTCTAAATGGGGAATAGACTTTGTGGGTTCTATTAACCCCCTAGCAAAGATTTCACATGCTGAATACATCATCATGGCCACATATTATCTAACCAAGTGGGTCGAGGTAAAAGCTACGACAAAGAACGACGTTCAAACGACAACTAAGTTCTTATTTGAGAATGTGTTCACAAGATATGGGCTACCAATAGAGCTAGTAAGTGATAGAGGCACTCACTTCTTGAACGATGTTATTGAAAATCTTCTCCAAGAGTTCTTGGTTATACACAAGAAGTTCGCACCCTATCACCCACAAGCTAATGGGCAAGCTAAAAGCACAAATAAGATTCTATGCAATGTGCTGACCAAACTAGTGAATAATAAACGCTCTAATTGGGACAAACAACTACACCATGTTGTTTGGGCATACAAAGTTGCCTATAAAACGGTACTCCAAGCCACACCCTTTCAGATGGTATTTGGCCAAAATGCAGTGCTACCATTGGACTTCTTGATACCTACATTGAAAGTAGCACAAGAGCATGACTGAACAGGCCATGAGCTCTCCTCTAGAATCTTTGATATTGAACGATTATGTGAAACAAGATTAAGAGCTGTAGCAGGAATTTATGCAGCCAAGAAGAGACAAAAAGCTTATTTTGATGCACATGTGAAGGATAAGGGCTTGAAAGCAGGAGACCTAGTCCTAGTCTACACTTTGAAGCAACATGCACAGAAATTAGAGAAGAGAGGCTATGGACCTATGATCATAAATAGGATCTCAATGAGTGGATCAGTTCAATTAGCTACACTAGAGGGTGATGTTCTTTCTAGTTACATTAACGGATGCAGAGTCAAGTTATATCAAGAACCCCTCACCGAGGAGACGTTAAATCGACTCAATACTGCAAAGAAACGTAAAGAAGAGGAAAAGCGAATTCGAGAAGAAGCACAGGCAGAAGCATTGGAATGCATCTGAAGAATGAAATTAAAAAGACACGGTAGAGATCAGCCTAGGATAGATGCCTATGCAGATCCAGGATATCATATGGCTATGTTCGAAGTCTCAAGTGCAAGTTCCAATAGAATAATTGACCGACACCCTTTTGTGACCTTAGAGGTAGGACAAGGAAAGAGTGCAAGGACTGTACGGGCCTTGATTGACTCAGGTGCAGCCACTAGTGCCGTTAAACTTTCTTACTGTCAAGAATTGAACTTAAGTGTCAATCCTATAGAAGCATACCTTACAGGATTGGGAGGTGTGGAAACCCCTTGCATGGGCGAGGTGGAACTTCCCCTCTACATTCAAGATGCTCTCATGACAGTTAAGGTGTTAGTGTGCGAAGATGAGGACCTTGATGAGCCTCTTGTTTTGGGGTCAAGACTGGATCTATGATCATGCAGTCAACCTCAACCTAAGAAGTTAACTTCTTCAGGTGTGGTAAATCAAAATTGTGTTACAGTTGAGTTAGAAAACCAAGCACTCAAGGGATTAGGAAATGCACAAACTCTTGGTCCTTCCAGGAGTACACATGAAGATGATGATGCTATTCTTGTCCAAAACTATGTGATGCAGAGGGATGAATGTCTCAAAGAGAAGCCAAAGATACGATGGAACTACCTTCCTTTCCAAAAGCCCGAGGGATACGGCAACCAAAGGCAGATCAAATGCAGAAGAAGCAGATGACCTATGCTCGAAGCCAAAAGGAAGTACGAAGCAAGGTATCTCAGCCACCGAAAGAAGTTTGGGTGCGGAAAGGCGAGCATCCTGTTGCGGTCCAGTCACAACCACTGGCTCAACTTCATATTAATGATCAAGGACAGGACACTAATAAGAAGTCCTTCAAGGATTTTTCTACGAAAGTAAAGTCTATACGGGTACCCAAGAAGTCAATGAAGGCCGACCCACAATCAAGACAAATTTGGGTGCCTAAGGCTTTCTTGCAGGCTCAAATAGCCACACATAAACCACACCATATACAGCATAATTCACTCACACGAACAGCTGATTTCCACTCTCATTCGACACACACAAACACATATTCGACCATGAGCACTGGCATAATCACTTGTAAATGGGTCCCTAAAAAGCCTCATTTCTAAGTAGACCTTCTGATAAAGCCCTCCAGAGTCTCCACAAAATCAAAAACAAAAGCCATCCACTATGTTTGGCAGCCCAAACCTTGTAATAAACCACCTGATCCCATTGTAAAGTCACCTCCGCTTACTAATTGTATCCACACTGCACCCTACCACCCCCCAATTAACACATAGGTATCCCGCATCCGCTAACCACACTTCACACTCACATCCATGCGAGCACTAACTAACTGACTAACTACGTCACAATTCATCATATTAATGTTGTAACGGGGACACACGACCACTTGTGTCCATTTGCATTGTTAATGTTCATTTGTATATTCTCACAGAACCGGCGACCCACTTCCTCAATATGGCCGAGACTGCAGGAATGAGCTCCCAGGCAGGCACCAGTTCTCAGGTGGTAGACATTGAAAGTCTCCCTATTCAGGAGGAGTTGAAGGAAAGGCCATAGGCATTGCGAGCTTTACATGTCATACCGATTCAAAACCCCCCCAAGGGCACACATCACCAGTAAGCAAGAACTCCCACTAGTTCGATGAAGTTGCAGGACCCCTTGGAGAAGGCACCTATTTATGGGAGGCTGAGATAGAGTTCAACGGACGTTGAGGCCGATATCATTTCTTTACACGAGAGTTTGAGAGGCTTCAAAACAGTGAAGGATTGCAACCAATATGGAAGAAGGCTAGATTTTATGATTACTTCAAAGCTCAGTTACCAAAGCCGGACTTCCTAAGGAGTTCGTACTTGATTAGCATGCTCACTCCCAGTAAAGAGAAAAAGGGGTATAGCACCTTTGTACTACCTTCCCTTACAAGAGGAAATGAACTGAAGCACTTCCAATTGACGAACAATTTGGTAAGGGAAGCTCTAGAAATGATAGGTATGCACATCCCCACAGAGAAAGAGACAATGATTCCAGACAACATGAAGAACAGGAACTTAACTAAACCATTAGGAAAAAAGATGAACCCTGCATGGCCTTGTAAGGATCCCTAATTTTTAGGGATTAAGCCTAATTCTCTTGTTGTTTAAGGGGACAAAGTGCATTTAATAGGGCACTTTTTAGTAGGCTGGAGTAGGCTTTTTTTAAGGCTTACTAGGCTCCTCTCTCTCTTCTATTAGAGAGAGAGAAAGGGAATCTACTTTCCACATCATCAAACTCGAGCATGTATGGGAATAAAAAAATGATTTTTTTTCAAAGTCTCAATTTCAATGTTTATTTACTTGAAAGGGCTCATTTTTTAATATATATGTCAAAAGTATCTTTTTTTTAGTTTAGTTTTTATTTTCCTTTTGAAAAAGTAATATTTTTAAAATCCCTCCAAAAGTAGAGTGCCACATCATCAAATCTGTAACTACTCTTCACCCAAAAAATGACTTTTTTAAAATTTCATCATTTTTGGCTATTCTCAATGGAAAAGCACACTGTGACCCATCCACATCCAAGAAAACAAAATTTTCCTGAGAAAATCATGCTCTAGCATCTCTTCCAAACAAATTTCTGGTCTCTTTCTCAGTATTGTCTAATTGTTGGAAAAGATGGTGTTGACACCTATTACAAACCTCACATTAGGACGTCCTCATGCCCCAGCATCAACAAGTATCCATGTTCGTGTGCCCAGAGAGTTTGCTCCAAATACACAATGCAACAATGATGTGAACTCTCAAAATGAGCGTCGTGAAGCTGGAGAAAAGAATATTGATCTTTGGACTCATGGTTCATTATACCCTCCTGATCCAATGTCTTCTTACCATCCAACATTCCATAACCTCTCAACTTTACTTCAGTTCATTGGTGCCAGTAAAGCTCGGCTCTTAGGTTATTGTCAACGATTATCTACACATTCAACTGTCATTACTAAGTATTGGATTCAACAATATCAACTAAATCATACAAGGCTGGTCACTTTAGAAAGCACAATCATATCTTTACAAGAAAAGCTTGCAGAGCTTGAAAAGCATATGGAAGAAAAGGAGAGAACAATTAAGAAATGAAAAAGACAATGTCCAACACTTGAGAGAGACTCCACTTGGGATGCGACGTAGGAGACGATCATTAACATCCTTTGACTCTCTTTCAATTGGTGGTGGAGCACGCAAACGACGAGTTTTTGCGATAAGTTTTGGCTTGTATTTGTTTCTCTTTTTGGAAGACTTATATATATATATATATATATATATATATATATATATATATATATATATATATATATATATATATATATATATATATATATATATATATATATATATATATATATATATATATATATATATATATTCTTGTTATGTAGGTCATTCGTTGAAGATGTTAGTGCTTCATCAACAACAGAGGATCAATTCAAGTTATTAAATTCTTGTTTGACCAACAAGCAGGTGGTTAGTATTTTGGAGTCACGAATAGGAAACCTTATCAAGAAGCAAGTGATTAAAGATTTCACAAAAAAGTTACAAGATATTATCACTCCTAGAGATGTGCAGATGGTATGTGATAAAGCAGGAATTAGTACTAAAGGATACAGTGCATTTGCATTGTACAACCTTTTGAAGCATTCATTACAAAGAGAAGGTATTTTGCAGAATATGTTTCCATCTCCTTACAAGGTATCACTTAAGAAGTCAATGTCCAATGAAGATATAGCTAGTATTCTTGGAAACCACTTATATATAGAGGATATTATGCCTATGTCTATTTATCATTTATCTACATCCAAAAAAGAGTTGAAAAGCGGAACTGGAAATGGATTTCCTTACACAAAGTACAACAACATATTCGTGGATTTGGAGAGGCTTCAACAGGCAATGGTTCGATTTTACAAATCTACTATACCAGGTATGTCCACTATTGTTACCTTGATATACATTGTATTTTAATGTTATAAAAATTTCGGTAATTTATGCAGATTGTAATACCAAATTAAAGTTTATATTGAAGTTAGATGAATGCCAGATCATAAAGGGACGACGACTGGAGAGATTGAGTTTGACACTCATGAAGGAAGCTATGACAAATGCCATATCTGATGAAAGTAGTAACTCTAGCTCTAATTCTACATACAGTGTTCAATCTGAGAAAGAAATATGGTGGTTAGGTGCTATTGAAGTACCTAAAGAATCCAATGATGTTCTTTCATGGATTTTTAGTAGGACCCCATGGATCACTAATGTAATAGTTTCTCAAATTCATGGTGCAAAGCTCCACATAGAAAACTTTGGTGATTTTGAGATAGATTGGCACTTGGGTGGGGATTTAAAAACTATCAAATGCATGTTAGGTTGCAAGCAAGGTGCATCTGCTCATTATCCATGTCCATTTTGTACCCGAGGCTATAAAGTAACAAAGGGACAACAAAAAGTACTATCTAGCTTAGATGAATACATAGATGCACCTACTTCCATGGAATGGGATAGACCTTTGTTAAGGTGTCCAATGTTAGAAATAACTAACCATGACACATTAGAAAAAGATTGGAATCCCATTATTCCATTTCCATTAGTTAATGTTCACTTTTGCACATTGCATGCTTTCATGAGAATATTTGATAGATTATTGAAGCTCCACATAGAATATGCATTTTCCATGAAGCCAATTGATAAATCTGTACAAGCCATCAAAAAATTGGAAGAGTTACTTAATTCGATTGGTTGTCATGGTGGTAATGTAACTCCAGTTGTCAAAAAACCTGGTGAATCGCAAAATAGTTTGCAACAAGTGTCAATGACAGGGAAGAAGGCAAGAAAATTTTTCAAAAGAGGTGTGAGCCCTAAGAAAAATGAATGCAGGGAGCTATGGAAAGACTTGTGCATGATCAAAGTGTTTCATATCACCACAAAAGGCAACGTAGTGTCTCACGCTCTGCATCCCATCGCGAAACAGGTGGTGGTCATACCTCTAGGAGTGAACAATTGAATGAACAAGTGGAACATGGGCAATCCAGGGAAGAGGCCGTAAATCAACCCCAATCACCACCATCATCATATGATGAGCCTCCATCACCAAAGAGACCCACAAAGACAAGGGTGAAGGAGCGTGTTCACAGACAGGTAGTTTTTGATGATGATTTTGATGAATCGCATGAGGATGTGTCTCAACAACGTTCAGAATCAAGTGAGGAGAGTCAAACATTGCCACCATGGGGTAACCAAGAAATACCTACAAATCATAGGGTTATTGTAGCGGGAAAGACTCTACCAACAAATCACGGGGCCATACCAAATGATCAAGAGAGGGAGCAAAGCCAGCAACAACATCCTGAACAAAGAGAAAGCTCAAGATGCGTGCAATGTAAGAAGAAAGTATTTCAATCCCGTCGTAGACCACCCCAACCAAGACCACAGGAAAATGTCCAACGAAGACCACCACCACCACAAGCTAGAGCACCACAACGAAGAAGAAGATATACAAAGGCATTTGCAGAGATAAGGCACTATCAAAAGACAGTTGAGCTTCTAATACCTAGAAGACCCTTTGCAAGGGTGGTTAAAGAAGAGTTACAAAGGTATTGTGCAGGGTTAAGGATCCAAGCTCTATCTTTAGAAGCTTTACAAGAGGCAGCTGATGCATATTTGATATCAATGCTCAAGGATTCCAACCTGTGTGCCATCCATGCTAAGCGAGTCACTATACAACCAAAGGACATACAATTAGCTAGGAGAATTAGGGGTGATCGTAGCTAAGTTTTGTAACTGATCTCTACAGATAAGAGATTTTTTGTAAATATTGCCATTTTCAATGAAACATGAGCAGTTCTCCTCTATTCTCTTTATAATCTCATTATTTAGAATGAAACATGAGCAGTCATTATACATTTCCATGTGTTTTCTTGTGATAATCTCTCATATATCAGTGATTGTTTTCTTATCTTGTCATTTTGATCATTGTCTATTGATTAAATCCTCAAACTATGCCCTGCCACAGAAACGCGGGAGAAGGCCCTGCAAACGTTTTGCAGGGCCTTCTCCCGCGTTTCTGTGGCAGGGCTTATTTCTTTGTAAAAAAGCACTATTTTCACATGAAGGATCATGAGGAGTAAACTAGTTCATGAGGATTGAACATGGACAAATTTTGACCTCCCTATACCTTGCACTATGAATTTCCAAATACATACATGAAAAACACATCTTTGAAACATATGAACATAGCATTTTGAAACTTAGAACATTTGCATTCTTGAAAATATCCATCTAGTGAAGTTTCACTATCATGTAAGGTCACCTAGGGCATTGCGAGGCCAAATAAAGCCCTGCCACAGAAACGTGGGAGAAGGCCCTGCAAACGTTTTGTAGGGCCTTCTCCCGCGTTTCTGTGGCAGGGCTTTATTTGGCCTCCCAATGCCCTACATGACCTTAAATGAGAGATCTGAAGTCATGCTCAATACATCACATGCAGGTCCAAAAGAATTTTAGATAATATACTAAAAAAGAAAGACTTGAGACAATTGTAAATAAAGCAAAGTGAAAATTTGATATTAATTCAATTGTTTACATCAATTGGCTTTGAGTTTCTCAATGAGTCTCTTTTGATGCTCCAAATCCATGGGTAGGGTGGAAGTCAAAATTGAGGTTGCTATTTCATCAACATTTCTAACTCCTAGACCTAGAGATATACCTATTTGACCTAAGACCTTTCCACGGAAGTTGGAACCTAAGGTTGTAGTTACAAGGGATTTCTTAACTAAAAAGATACAATTACTCCCCTGCCTAATGGTTGATAAACAAAGCAATTTACTCAAGGCCTTTAGACACCATGTCATGAAGTGGCCCTGCGGACTGAACTCTTTATGGATAATTACAAAATGTTCTTTGGGAAGTTTCCCAATGTAGTTTGCAAGGGATGAGCCACCTCCACGAGCCACTCGATCACCTCCACTCCTTGCTGCAAACTTGTCGACTTCAATCACCTCCTACACAAAGTTTTATGATTAGTAGTTGCATGTGTTTGTAAGAATGAATGACATGAATTGAAGATACTTACATCTTGAACTCTATCTTCTTCTTCTCCTTTCTCTTGAAGATGTAAATTAATGCTGGAGTGGGACATCCCACTCTGCTCGATTACTAGTGAGGCGGGAACTTCTGATTCCAATATCCTTTCTTGTGCATTATTAAATTGTTCTTCTGTGATATGTTGATGTTCACTTGTAAGTATGTCATTGCAAACCAATTTTATTGTGTTGCCAACTGAGTCACCAAATGGCAAACACTTTTTCTCCAACAAGTTAGAGGTACTATCCAAAGGACACTCTGACAAACTACAAAAAAAACTTAGGCATTCATCCAGTCGTAGCCTGAATGCCTTCTCTACATCATATAAAAACAAATATTCTTGTCCCTCGACAAGAACCACGGAAAAAGTTTCAATCTCCACCTCTGGAATAGTTGCTTCTGGCTCCGAAGAGGTGGATGGCTTAGGCACTTCTTTCAACTTATCATCCACACCAAGAGGATAAGTTTTCTCAATAGCTTCTCTGTAAGACAATAGTTACGCAATATAACACAGGAGCAATAGCAGAGAAGATAACAGATATAGGAGAATCTCAACAATTTTCTACTAGCAGCAAGTACAAAGATGATGGCGTTGTCCACCCATGCGCTCTCAAGGTAGAGCTTAAATGGTGATCTAGACAACTCTAGATAGGGAGATACAAGGTAGAGGTATGCTGGCTCAACTCAATGTCTTAGGTAGTGCAGAAGTCATGTATATATAGGATCATGGGTGGCCTGCCATGGACGGCTATACATGGGCGGTAGAGCGTGGGCGGCCACCGCCCGCGTAATTGCCATACACGGCTTAGACTGGTTGAACCGACCTAACAAATATAAATGATTTCTGACTCCGACAGGGAATATTCCATGGAATATTCCCTTTACCGTCGCGCTGGGGGCGCTGCCCCCGGACCCCCACCAGGGGGCCCGCTGGCCCCCTGGGACCCCCCAGCCAGGGGGCCCGCTGGCCCCCTTGGACCCCCCAGCCGGGGCTGCTCACCGCTGCCCCGGACCCCACAATTGGGGACCCTGGTAACTCCCTTTCCTTATAATATCTTACATGGTCCAATATGACCTTCATCCAACATTCAAGTTGGGATTCCCATCAATTGGGTAATGCACGCTTGGCTTCTCCTCATAAAGGGGGCCTTACAAAATGTGCATACAATCATGAGGGGTAGACATTGATCATACTCTAACACCCCCCCTCAATGTTTACCGATGATAAATCAAGTAGGTCTCGGTCCTATGCCCATCTGTTGAAGATGCTTGTTGAGCTGCTCTCTTCCAAGTGCTTTAGTGAATATGTCAGCACAATTTGCCTCTGTTGGGCAATATTCTAGCTCCACAATTTCATCTTCAATTAGCTCACGAATGTAATGGTACTGTACTTCTATGTGCTTGGTGCGAGCATGAAATACTGGGTTCTTTGCAATAGCCATACAACTTTGATTATCACACTTGAGTACAATTGGCATATTTGATGGAAAGCCTATATCTGCAAGAATTCTCCTTAACCAGACTGCCTCACAAGAAGCAAAACAAGCTGCTTTGTACTCTACTTCAGTGGAGGAGAGTGCGAGAGTTGGTTGCTTCCTACTTACCCAAGAAAATATTCCTGAACCAAGTGAGAAACAATATCCAGAAACTGATTTTCTAGAATCACAATCTCCAGCCCAATCTGAATCACAATATCCTTGGAGTGTATCACCTGTGGTATACAAAATACCAAAATCCAAGGTTCCTGCAATGTACCTTAGAATTCGCATTCCAGCATTCCAATGACTCTCCTTAGGTTTGTTGGAAAACCTGCTTAACACTCCAACAGCATAGCAAATGTCTGGTCTAGTGTTGCACAGAAAAATAAGACTTCCAACGAGCTTCCTATACTTCTTAGCATCTACATCAGGCATGTTATTATCCATAGATAGCTTATGATTTACCTCCATAGGTGTGCTAGTTGGTTTGCAGTCCATCATTCCAAATGCCTTGAGAATTTCTTTGGAATATTTTTGTTGTGAGATGAAAATGCCATCCTTCCTTTGCCATACTTCAATTCCCAGACAAAAATGGAGTAGACCTAAGTCTGTCATTTCAAACTCAGTTCCCAAGCTGATCCGAGTTTGATTGATGAGTTCCTGATGATCTCCTGTAATGATCAAATCATCTACATATACAATGACAACAACTAGCTTGCTATCCCTTTTCGTTACATACAAGTTAGCATCAGAAGTACTTCTTTCAAAACCCATATTTTTGAAAAAATGATCAATTCGTTGGTACCAAGCCCGTGGAGCTTGCTTAAGTCCATACAAAGCTTTCTTCAACCTGCAAACTTTATTTTCTGAATTGGGCACCTCAAAACCTGGTGGTTGAGATACATATACCTCCTCCTTGAGGTGACCATTCAAAAATGCAGATTTGACATCCATCTGGAAAATAGGCCAAGACTTTTGTGCAGCTACTGCAAGTACCGTCCGAATAGTTGTCATGCGTGCTGTTGGTGCAAAAGTTTCTTGAACATCAAATCCTTCAATCTGTGAAAAACCCTGTGCAACTAATCGTGCCTTATACTTTTCTAATGTTCCATCAGCTTTATACTTAGCTTTCCAAATCCATTTAGTACCTATTACCTTCTTCCTTGGCGGCAAGTCGACTAGATCCCATGTATCATTTTTGAGTATACTATCATACTCAGACTGCATTGCCGCTCTCCAATCTGGATCATCAATGGCTTCTTCAATGGTGGTAGGTTCCTTTATCGAACCCATGATATCTGCCATTAGAGCCATGTTAACAATGTGTTCTGAGGCTCTTCTTTGCTCCTCTATTCTCTTTGATCTTCGTAATCCATCCGATGATGATTCTGGTGCATCTACATGTGGATTGTGATCATCAAAGAGCTGTTGTGCCCACTTCGGTAGTGGCTTACGCTGTGCAGCTACAATTGGTTGGCTTTTTATTGAGGAAATTTCTCCATCAGATGTTTCCTCCTTCTCAACTTTAACCTGTCTTTTGATAGGCACAAGGTGAGATATTTCTCCGTTTGATGAGATAGTAGATTTACCTTTATCTTCTACTAAGTGTGGTCGTTCATCAAACACCACATCTCGGCTGACAAAAATCTTCCTTGCCTCAGGATCCCATAACCTGTATGCTTTAGACTCTTCACTATATCCTAGGAAGACACACTTTTTGCTTTTTGAATCCAACTTTGATCTTGTTGAATCAGGAATATGTGCATAACAGAAACAACCAAAAATTCTGAAATGCAAAACTGAAGGCTTTTTACCAGAATATGCTTCTTGAGGAGTCATCCCCTTCAGAGCTTTTGTGTAGCTTCGATTGAGGATGTAGACTGCTGTATTGACTGCTTCTGCCCAGAATGAATCAGGCATGTCTTGAGCCTTTAACATACAACGAGCCATTTCAACTACTGTCCTGTTCCTGCGCTCAACAACGCCATTTTGTTGAGGTGTATGAGCTGTGGTAAGTTGCCTTTTCACACCATGCTCCTTACAGTAATTGTTGAATTCTGTTGACAAGAATTCACCTCCTCTATCTGTTCTAAATTTCTTCAGTTTCCTTCCTGATTCACTTTCTACATACTTATGCCACGCTTTAAATTTTTCAAAAGCATCAGCCTTCTCTCGAATGAAATAAACCCACATCTTTCTACTATAATCGTCGACTAACAGCAAGAAGTAGAAAGATCCTCCTAAAGCAGGTGTAGACATTTTACCGCAGAGATCAGCATGCACCAACTCTAGAGGAGCTTGAGATCGATTGCTGGTCTCTCTTGGAAATGCCTTTCGTTGTTGCTTGCCCATCATACAAGCTTCACAAGGTTCCTGCAACTCTGAAAATGCAGGCAAATGAGCAACCATCCCTGTTCGTTGCATCTCCTTCAAAACTGCAAATCCGAGATGCCCAAATCGTTGGTGCCATAACCTGCTTACATCTTTATCTTCTGTAGCAGTTAAAGCACTTAACTCATACAAGTTATCCCGTCGTGTGCCTTTACCTACAACATTACCTGATGAATCCATGATTTCCGCACCACTCTTATTGAAGTGAACTTCGAGTCCACGATCTGTTATTGCAGAAACTGACAACAAATTTCTTTTGAGTGTAGGTACATAGAGAACATCGGATAACTTTTTCTCAACACCTGGAGAAGTGATAAAAGAGATGGTTCCAGTTCCTTCAGCTGGACACTTGGAGTCGTTTCCCACCACTACATTGATGGATTCCCGCAGAGGCACTAGGGAACTATACCAATCCTTTTTACTAGTCATATGGCGAGAAGCTCCACTATCTAAAATCCATGGCTCATCAACACGAGCTTGAGCAGATGAACATACCTCTTCAATAGCTACCCAAAGTTCCAGCTCTGTGTTGTTTGCAGACTCTTTGTTCTTCCATGATGATTTTACAGTCCCATTCCGTTCATCAGCTTGCTTCTTTCTGCAATCCTTGATGGCATGGCCTTTCTTTTCACAATAGAAGCAACTTCCTGTGAACTTTTTCTTCTTTGGCTTCTTCTTTGATCCCTCTGAAGAGCCTTTACCTTTTGCATTTGCTGAGAATGCAGCATCAATTGTACTTTGCCGATTCTTCAGCCGCATCTCTTCTTCTAAAACCATGGCACAAAACTCTTCAAATGTAAGAGGAGTTGGCCTTACCTGAGTGTTAAGGGCTGTTACTAATCCATCATACTTTGCTGGAAGAACACGTACAGATCTTCGAGCTAGCTCTTCTGGTGTTATAACAACACCAACTGCAGCCAATTGATCTTGAAGATGCTTTATCCGTTTGATAAAATCTTCAGCCTTTTCAGAATCAGAATGCTTTTCATTTGCCAACTGATTTTCTAAATTCTGTATCCTAGTGTGGTTCTTGGTCTCATATTGTCGAGCCAATATGCCCCAAGCCTCATGTGCTTTAGTAGTATGTTGAACTAAAGTAAGCACAGAATCACTTACACTAGTGACAATCGCACATAATGCATCAGCATTCCGCCTCTTCCAAGCTCGTAGAAGATCTGGATCTGGCTGAATCATCAATCTTGAATTTGCTGGATCTTCAACTGGTATAGGCTCTGGATCTAATCCCATCGGTCCCATGACAGTGTCAAGTAATTCATAGGAGTCCAAAATTGCAGAAATTTTGAACTTCCAGAGTGTATAGTTGGTTCCATCCAGCTTCCCTTCAGTGAATGCAGGTGGACGAATTCGAATAGGTGCAGCATTAACGTTAGGTGAAGCACCAAGACTAGTGTTCGACGATGAAGCCATCATGTAATCACTCGAATAATCTACTGATATTCTAGTCTGCTAGTAGGCTAAAATAATGATACTTCTCAAGCTATTCGAACCTTACAGCTCTGATACCATGTAAGACAATAGTTACGCAATATAACACAGGAGCAATAGCAGAGAAGATAACAGATATAGGAGAATCTCAACAATTTTCTACTAGCAGCAAGTACAAAGATGATGGCGTTGTCCACCCATGCGCTCTCAAGGTAGAGCTTAAATGGTGATCTAGACAACTCTAGATAGGGAGATACAAGGTAGAGGTATGCTGGCTCAACTCAATGTCTTAGGTAGTGCAGAAGTCATGTATATATAGGATCATGGGTGGCCTGCCATGGACGGCTATACATGGGTGGTAGAGCGTGGGCGGCCACCGCCCGCGTAATTGCCATACACGGCTTAGACTAGTTGAACCGACCTAACAAATATAAATGATTTCTGACTCCGACAGTGAATATTCCATGGAATATTCCCTTTACCGTCGCGCCGGGGGCGCTGCCCCCGGACCCCCACCAGGGGGCCCGCTGGCCCCCTGGGACCCCCCAGCCAGGGGGCCCGCTGGCCCCCTTGGACCCCCCAGCCGGGGCTGCTCACCGCTGCCCCGGACCCCACAATTGGGGACCCTGGTAACTCCCTTTCCTTATAATATCTTACATGGTCCAATATGACCTTCATCCAACATTCAAGTTGGGATTCCCATCAATTGGGTAATGCACGCTTGGCTTCTCCTCATAAAGGGGGCCTTACAAAATGTGCATACAATCATGAGGGGTAGACATTGATCATACTCTAACATTCTCTTTCTAACAAGAGATTCAAGGGTTCTTGAGGTGGTTCCTTTTTGTCATCGACAAAACCACCTGTAAAAAGAAGAGGGATCTCATGAGGAATTGCTTCTGGTTCCTCATTCACAAGGAAAATTGTGGCAGCAATGAATGAAAGATATTTTGCACCCATCTTGCATTTCCTATTCAATCTCCTTATAAGTGGCACAATTTCATCAAAAAGGTGCCCTGCTTCCTCTGCAATTACTTGGAACCGTTTCAATCGTTTTGCAAATGCCTCATCACCTTTGTGAATGCAGGTGAGAAGGTCACATGGATCCTAGGTTCCATCATATGGTGGTATTTCGATGGAGAAACGCAATATATGAACTTGCATATATTGAAGTAGCTCCTCCAAAGCATCGGCGTTCATTTGCACAATTCCATGGAGGTCAAGAACCTTGGAGAGAAGATCATATAGGTCATGTTGACCTTTATAATCTGAATCCTCCAAAAATTCTAGAAACTTGTGGCGTGCGCTCTTAGTAGGTACAGAGGTGGAAGCCATAGCTTGCAAATGCGGACTGCTCTATCACTCAATGTAGTTGCAAAAGTGAGAAATGAGGAGAGCGGACTCCTATTTATAACTTTTCTAGAATTTTTAAGTGATGGGTCCCACTTTTTCATAGAAGTGACTTTTCCTTAAATTAAAACATAAGAGTCTTGGAAAGGAAAACTTTGACATTTGAGATCACATCAAAGAAAAGAAACAATAAGAATGCTCTTTCAAGAAAAACCTTGAGAATATACAGATACAAGTAGAATGTGGCCAAAATATCATTGAAGCAAATGTGAAAAATTTTTCATTGCAAAAATAGGTTTGTTTACAGGTTTCACAGTATCTTTACAAAAAAGAGTTATGACAATGAAATTTCAGTTCCATCCATGCTCCAATCTGCAAGAACCTTGATTTTGTCTTCCAATCTCTTTCCAATCTGTGGACAATTCATAAAAGAGTAAAACATTTTCAAATCATGAACAATAATGATAGAATAAGATATATATATATATATATATATATATATATATATATATATATATATATATATATATATATATATATATATATATATATATATATATATATATATATATATATATATATATATATATATATATATATATATATATATATATATATATATATATATATATATATATATATATATATATATATATATATATATATATATATATATATATATATATATATATATATATATATATATATGTGTATATGGAATACAACTCTTACCTTGTTCCTCGTATTCAAAATTTGAAATCATGAAGATCATCATATCCCATGATAAGTAAGTGCTCTCTCAAGTTGGCCAAGTTCCAATGTTGATTAACTAAAACCACCTCCATATCATTGTTTGGTAACTTCACATTAATTTCAAATGAAGCTAAAGATCCCTCCGAGCTTTGCAAAGGTATCCACTCTCCTAGTTTACACATCCAACAATCATAATAAAATCTAATGTACAAAGAGGTGAGATGTTTTAATAGCGAAACCCTATACCTGTGTCACCAAATCTACAACAATATCTATCCCCTTTTGACAATCCTTCTACATAACCCTAGTTTTCCCCTAACAATCCTTCTACTACTTCGTATGTAATATCTTTACATAGGAACATTGTAGGAGTTTCTATAAAAGGAATGCCTTGAAATATGAAAACAAAGCAATGGATTGGTAGAGTCCAATGAAGACCTATTGATCTAGACACTCGCATGAATTTCAAAGAGCTATGTATGTTCATCACCATCTTACGCTTGAAAGATGATATGGACCAAAAAGCAGGTTTTGGCCACTCTAAACTAAGAAAAGAATCAACTTTGAGAATCTCCAACCTTCCATATTCACCATCTGTGGAAGGAACAATGTACTTGTGAGTGTAAAAGAAGATCCTTTCACGAATAAGTTTAGCAGGAGGTACATCTGGAAACACTAATGCCCCAATATCTGCATGTAATGCTTTGACAGTTCCTGTAAGACTATGAAGTGGTTGCTCTTCCACTAAACTAGAAGGAAATATGACTGTAGCAATGAAAAACATATGAGATGAGTAATTAAGACATTTAACACCATGAAGCATTGAAAAAAATAGAAATACTCACAATGGATTGGATATCTAATTCTATTGGAGTTTTCTAACTTCATGGTTGAAACTGTGAAGACATGCTGTACAATAGCAACCATCCCACCATGTGTTTGCTGCTTGAAGCCTAAGATCTTACCTTTCCAATGAAGATCCAAATTTCCACGATCTCGAACACGATGAGGACCAAGTCCAGATGGCTGCATGTACACCCATGCACCTTTGCAAAACTCTTGTGGTAGCCAACTTCCTTCCATTGTTTTGATGTTGTGGCACGTCATTGTGTGAACTTTGTCTTTTGGTCTCCTACGAGCTCTGGAGCTTTCCATGGGAGTAAGAGTTGTTGTCATTGCCGCAGAAGTTGGGAGAATGGTAGGAGGAGAAACAATGCTTCTGTTGTATGGTATGGAGGGAATAGAGGTGAAAAATATGACTTTTTGGGTTTTGGGTATGAAAATGGGAGTTTGAAGAGGGAAAGTAGAGTTTTTTGAGTTATTTTGAAAAAAGTCACTTCTTTAGCTCAAAAACATGCACGAATTTTGAATTAGAAGTCCAAAATAGCACTTTTGACCCTGAAAAGTGATATGGAGTTCATTTAATGGTATTATGATGAGTTTTACAACTTTTTAAAAAGGCCCAGCCTGATTACGAGATTTCTTCTCTCTCTAGAAGACAACCCTACACATAGAGGAATCTTGTCCCCTCTTCCCCCTTCAGCCTAGTATTTTATAGGGTATAGACTGTGGCCACCACCCTCTTCTGATTGGTCCATCACTAATCACTCCTTAAGCTAAAAGGCCCATCCAGGGTTCACCTTTTTTCTTAATGCTAAAGGATATGGTGGCAATGACACCAACTATTGTCGTTCACATCCGAATGTGCATGCAACACTTCGCGTTCCCGATGCAAGAAAGATTCACAATGCACCCCAAGAAGATTTGGTTTAGTTTATACTTAGGAGACACCTTCAATCCAACAATTAACATGCCACATTGGATTATTGGCCAAATCCATCTTGCACACCAATGGTGGTACGAGAAGCAAAAATTAGTCCTCTATGGATGCTATGCACTGATGAGGATTGTATATCGATGCTTGGCATATGATGTGCCAATTCAAAGGGCACTTGTTTGGACTAGGGTGCAAGAATTTCAATGAAGACTATCAGCCACAGGGCCTCCATCCAAGAAAATGAGGGGAGCTGTTCAGATGCCCTATGCACAGGTCCGAGGTGCTACACTGACACCGGACACAACTCCACGACTCCAAAGGCATGTGCAAACCTTCACCATCAGATTACCAGGACACAGTGCAGAAGGACCTAATCTGGTGTTCACTGATTTAGAGTTCCCTCATGGCTTCACGCTGGAGGATCTAACTGATGAAGAGGTAGCAAGAATAATTAATGCAACGAATTTGGAAGTTGAAGCACAACAATTAAGTGGGCAACAAACTGTCATGGACCAGCCCCACCCAACTCATCTAGAAGTCGTTGAAGTAGATGAAGAGGAAGAGGAGACCGCAAAAGAGGAACAAGATGATGAACAAGAAGGACCATCCAACAAAGGGGAGCAAGAATACCAGAACTTTTGGGAGTCCCAGCTTATACAAAGCAACTAAAAAGACTGTATGATACTATCAACCTGGTTCAGGAACAACACAGACTATCTTTGGCAATAAGAAAGGCCTTGATGAATCAGATACTTGAAGAAGAAGGTGTAGATTTTCAATATAGGGCTACTCTTGACATGCTCACTGATGCACTAGGAGTTCTAGAGACTGTGCACACCGCCCTTGCACACTCACGGAGATTTGAGTGACCACACGGGAGACGTCCCCCTCAGACCACAGAAGCAGATAAATATTTTGGTATCAGAACCACATGCCACCATCTCCACGACCACTAGCACAGTTCACTCCATTCAACACACTGACGAAGCCCACACCTCAAGTGCATCCCCATCACCACCTTTCCCACCCTCCCCTCCAACTCCACCACCTTCATCTCCTACCACCACTGTCACCACTACTATCACAGCCATAGTCTCCACTGCCCATAGCGAAGCACAAACTGTGAGTCAACCTTCACAATCCACACAACCTGAAACCACCACCATTGTAACTGCCACATCGGACACTATAATTCTAACTGTAGTCACTGAAAATCCCATCTCCCCTGTCACACTTCTCGGTGGCTCATATACACAACTGCACACACCATTATACACCTTCACGACCATCACCACACCTACCATTCCCATGTATACAATCACTCCCACGATTGCATCTGTTGGAGATAGATGTCTGCGGAAGCACGCGAACAACACAAGGAGGAAGAAGAAGCTTGGAGCACAAACACACAATACTAAATGTATTACTAGAGAATGTACAAAGATAAGTAGCCCATTAGGGCAATAGGCGTATATACAAGCCAGGGGAAAAAAACCTCCTAAAGAGGGAAAAAAGTGCCCCGGCGGTCCTAGTGTGTTCACACACATCACTACCTAAATATATCAACAAATCCCCCCTGGGAGTGATGCGGTGAACAAGGACCTGGCACTCATGTATAAGGAAGTGCCAAGCTATGTGGAAATCACTCCACAAAAGGAAGTAAGCCGAAAGCTTGATGGAGAGTGTTAATCTCCAAAAGAACAAGTTGACCTTGAATTTAGACCACCTCTATATCAAGAACAACTTCAGACTCCACCAAATTTAGAGAACATTCACCAACTTATCAGAAAATTAACTATTCTAAAGGATTCAACTTCTGAGAAAAGTCTGCTGCAGATTAATCCTTGATTGACTAATCATTTGTGTAAAGTTTTTTATAAAACTTTGTAGATTGCTTCATCTTAAGGTTGCACACCTTCTCTAACTTAAATCTCTGCAAATCATTCAGTATACTCTGAGAAATCACACAAACAATTTACCTATGTGTAAATCACCTTCTCTACAGTAGCGACTTTCACACCTGCAACTTCTTAGCTATAGTTCTCCCAATGTCAAACCCGTTTGGTCAAATGCTTTTAGATGTAGATAGCTTATCTCTCAACTTAGATTTTGAGCTATCACATGTGTAAAACTTTACACTGTGCACTGAGCATTGTCCATTTCATTGAACTCGAAATTTGCGCCTGTTTCAGGAGACTGTGAACATTCTTTACATATGAATGTTCCTACACACAATTCTCTCAGCCTGATCACAATTAGATTCTCAAACTCTAGCCATAGATTGATTAACTATGGACTTAGACATCTCCAAAAGGAATTCACAAAAGATCTACCACACGAGGAGAAAACACAGAAACATCGGGCGCAATTTTTCTTCTATTTCTCAAAGATTTACAACTGAGTGAGGATAGATAATTCAACTCACTTCTAAGAGACTTAATAACTCTTACAACTCCTCAATACACTATTCTCATGATCTCCTATTGTCTCCTCTTGTCTCTCCTCTTTGCCCCGACATTTTTCCAAAGTTTTTATAGGTAAATATGTACAGGCTTATGTCAAATCATAAGTATAAAAGGCCTATTCAGGAAAAATGGGAATTACACAGGATTTTGAGACAATTCTTTGTGTCCCAGTGTTTTACTTTTTGACTCATTCACATACTAGAACATGTTATTTTCTCTTGATTGGAGTATATTAAATTGAAAATTTATTATCAAGGATAATTTTATAGTAAATGGGGTATCAAGTTTGGTCTCAAACTTAAAAAGTTAACATAGTAAGTAATACAAATGGGACTTGAATAATTCCCAAATTTCTTGAATAGGCCTTATAAGTAACCTATGTCTTAACTAATGTACATATGTGTACATGTCTTTCACTCTTTGAATGTATCCATCTTCTATGCTTCAAGAATTATTCTTATCTCCATTCTTTGTCTTTCAAATCTTCAATTGGTGATTGGTCTGCACCAACAGCTCCCCCTCAATCATCAATTGAGGTTTCTCTAACCTTCTTTATGCCTGCCATGTCTTTAAACCTCTGTAACTTTGGTCCATCCAAGCTCTTTGTAAGCATATCAGCTATCTGATCTTTTGTTGAAGTATGTATGACTTCAATCTCCTTATCCATCACCTTCTCTCTTAGAAAGTGATACTGTATCTCAATGTGTTTGGTCCTGGCATGAAAAATAGGATTAGCAGCTAGATATAATGAACTCATGTTATCACCATAAATGATAGGTATGCTCTGTATAGTGTCAAAACTCTTCATGAGAGTCTTAAGCCAAATCACTTCTTTTGCAGCTTCAACCATGCCTTTGTACTCTGCTTCTGTAGATGACAAAGCAACTGTATGTTGCTTCTTTGAGCACCAAGAGATTAGCTTATCTCCCACATAACACATGTATCCATAGGTTGACCTTCTATCATCTGGATTACCTGCCCAATCTGCATCACTATAGATCTTGATATTTGTATCTAATGTAAAACCATAATACAAACCTTCTTTGAGTGTACCCTTAATGTACCTCAACACTCTTTGACCTGCAATCCAATGCTCTTTCCTAGGACAATGCATAAATTGAGACAAAACCCCAACTGCATATGATAAATCAGGTCTAGTTAATGTAGCATAGATAAGACTACCAACCAAACTCTGATATTGCTTCTTGTCCTTGAACTCTTCACCTCCACATCTGCTTAATTTGTGATTCACCTCCATTGGAGTAGGTGCTACCCTGCAATCATCCATTTTAAACTTGATTAACAAGTTCCTCAAATACCTTTCTTGAGTCACATACACTCCATGTTGAGTGTATGAAATCTCCATGCCCAAGAAGTATGACAAGTCTCCCAAATCACTGATTTTGAACTCTTTCTCCATTTGCTTCTTTAAGCTTTGAATGCCTTTCTCATCTGTACCTGTAAGTATGATATCATCAACATATATGCACATGTAAATAAATCCATCATCACTTGCTTTGACAAGCAAGCTACTATCAGCTTTTGATACTTGAAATCCAAGTTCTTTTAAGAACTTCACAAGTCTATAGTTCCATGGCCTTGGGGCCTGCTTCAAGCCATATAAAGCTCTCTTGAGCTTACACACATGATCTGGATATCTTCCATCTCTGAATCCTTGAGGTTGCTCCATGAAAACTTCATCTGAAATGTAACCATTCAAAAAAGCATTCTTCACATCTAATTGACACAATTTCCAACCTTTACATGCAGCAATTGCTATAAGTGTCCTGATGGTTGTCATCTTTGCCACTGGACTATAAGTCTCATCATAGTCAACACCATATGTCTGAGCAAACCCTTTAAGAACAAGTCTAGCTTTGTACCTAGACACACTTCCATCTGCAAATCTTTTTGTCTTATAAACCCACTTACATCCAATGATCTTCTGACTATTTGGTTTTGGAACCAAATCCCATGTTTGATTCTCCATCAATGCATCATATTCTTCCTGCATAGCTTTCTCCCAATTTTCTTTACCTTTTGCCTCTTCATATGTAGAAGGGTCTTCATCTGCTTTAATCATGTAAGCATAATCTTTGGTAGCCAAAAATGAAGTATCATAGCTATACCTTGTAGGTTGCCATTTGTTCCTTGTAGACCTCCTAAGTTCTCCACTTCTTGAGGTTTCTGGTTCTTCATATTCAGGATCAAATCTTGGTGTTTCTTCCACTTCAACCTGCACTTCATTGTTCTCTTGCTCATCAAATATCTGAACCTTTGATTTACCTTTCCTTTGGATCACAATTTCTTCATCATCTGTATTAATATTGATAGTACCTGCATACCAAGTACCTTGCTCATCAAATGTAACATCTTTTGATACAAGAAAATGTTTTGTGGATGGATTCCACAACCTGTATCCCATCTGCTTATCATCATAACCAGTAAACACATATTTTTCAGCTTTAGGTTCCAATTTGTGCCTTAATTGTGATGGCACATATGCATAGGCCAAACATCCAAATACTTTGCAATGGTCTAGTGTAGGTCTCTTACCCCACCATGCCTCATAAGGTGTCATTCCCTGCAAAGCTTTACAAGGTAGCCTATTGACCAAATAAGTAGCTGTATTTACAGCCTCAGCCCACAAATAATTTGGGCAATTTTTCTCCTTCATCATGGACCTTGCAAACTCAACAAGAGTCCTATTCCTCCTTTCTGCTACACCATTTTGTTGAGGAGAGTACCTACAAGTAACCTCTCTTTTTATACCTGCATTCCACAAGTAATCACTGAACTCATTAGAGAAATACTCTCCCCCTCCATCTAACCTTAGTCTCTTCAACTTATGTCGTGTAATTCTCTCTGCATACATATGATAATGTTTGAAAGTATTGAATACTTCTGACTTATCTTTGATCACATAAATAGTGATCCATCTGGTAGCATCATCAACATAAATCACATAATACCTTGAACCATTGATACTGAAATCCTTTGATGGTCCCCACACATCTGTGTGTACCAATTCAAGTTTCTCTGAATACATAAACCCATGCTTAGAATAGGGTTGCTTATGAGCCTTACCTAATTGACATGCCTCACATCTATATGTCATATGTTGACCTGCAACATTAGGCAATCCAAGCACTGAGCCATTATTAATCATGTCTTTAATACCTCTTTCATTGAAATGTCCAAGTCTCTTGTGCCAAAGATCTAACTCAGAGATCTTATGTCCTCCATAGGTGAACAAGGCATGACCAACATTACCTTGAATCTTCAATGTGAACAATCTTCCTTCTTTCTTCCCTGAAACAATTTGTTTATACCCATTGCTAGGGTCTTCCACAAACACTCCTTCATTAGTGAACCTTACTTCATAACCTTTTTCCACAATTTGTCCTACACTTATCAAATTCTTAGGAATTGTAGGAACATACAAGACCTTACTCAATAAGGTGCTACCATCCTTGGCTTCACTAATCCAATTGACTTCACATTGTGCTTTGTGTTGTCACCTGTTTGAACAACATGATTAGATACCTTATTTTCCAAATCAGTCATCAAGGCTATATTACCACTCAGGTGATTGCTACACCCTGAGTCAATGTAGAAGACTCTTTGATCTTCACTCTTCCTTTCACAAGTTGCATTCATTATCAATGTTGAATCTTCCTTTTGATCTGAAGCATAATTGTAGTAGGTATTGTTATATTGTTGACTTTGGAAACCTCTTCCTGCATTTCTTCCAAAGTAACCCCTACTACCTCTGCCTCTGAAATTACCTCTTTGATTTCTGCCTCCTCTTCCTCTTGAATTATAGTTCTGATTGTATCCTCCATTACTTTGATTATTATGCCAACAATCATTAGCTAAATGATTTGTCTTACCACAAATCTAGCATGCTTTGGCTCCATCTTTGTTGTTCCTGCCTCTTCCTCTACCTTTGCCACCTCCTCTACCTCTTAGGAAGTTGGCTTGACTAGTTGTGCCTTCATCTTCACCTGATTGTTGCTTTCCTTTATTAGCTTTCTTCTTGTCCTTTGAGTACATTGCATGACCTGTACTTTTGTCACCATATCCTTAACATCCTACTCAAATGTTAGCATATGACCTAGCAACTGATTTAAATCAGGAGTGAAATGATCAAGTGATAATTCTGTAGACAAAATGAATGGCTTCCATTTGTCATCACCTCTCAAACCTGTAAGGATTTGCCTTACCAATTTATCCTCCTCAATATCCTCATCAACAGCTCCTAATGCATCTGCAATGTCTTTCATCCTTGTTACATAGTCTGAAATGGATTGAGAGGCCTTCTTCTTGCAAGTTGTAAATTCTGCCCATAAAGATGCCTTCCTTGACTTTGTGGTGTTTTGGAAATGCTCTTCCAAGGCATTCCATATATCACTTGCACTTTCAAGACCTCTAATGTGAGGTAGCAAGTAATCATTGACTGCCATATAAATGATACTCCTAGCTTGAGCATCTTTCTTCATCCAATTCTTCAAATCTGTTAATTCTTCCCTAGTTGGAACACTAGGATCTCTGAATTGTGGTTTTTCTTCTTCACCTGTAATGTAAGCTATCAAATATTTGCTCATTAGATGAGCTTCCATCCTCATTGACCATGCAGGATAGTTTTCTCTATCCAACTTCTCTATTTGAAGAGAATCTCCCATCTTCCTTCACCTGTATTAAGAGATCTTTAAGCTTTATGAGGAATAAATGTACCTTGACTTCGGATATTACTTCTTCTGATCCTTTTGACAACTTCAATGTGTCTTCCTTCAAGCTTTCTTCAATCTTTGTCCTTTTGATCCTTCAAGATGTAAAGTTTGTATTTCTGTAGTAGTCGGAGTCTCCCTTTCCTTGATTCTGATGCTTCCTGCTCTGATACCACTGATGGAGAGTGTTAATCTCCAAAAGAACAAGTTGACCTTGAATTTAGACCACCTCTATATCAAGAACAACTTCAGACTCCACCAAATTTAGAGAACATTCACCAACTTATCAAAAAATTAACTATTCTGAAGGATTCAACTTCTGAGAAAAGTCTGCTGCAGATTAATCCTTGATTGACTAATCATTTGTGTAAAGTTTTTGATAAAACTTTGTAGATTGCTTCGTCTTAAGGTTGCACACCTTCTCTAACTTAAATCTCTGCAAATGATTCAATATACTCTGAGAAATCACACAAACAATTTACCTATGTGTAAATCACCTTCTCTACAGTAGCGACTTTGACACCTGCAACTTCTTAGCTATAGTTCTCCCAATGTCGAACCCGTTTGGTCAAATGCTTTTAGATGTAGATAGCTTATCTCTCAACTTAGATTTTGAGCTATCACATGTGTAAAACTTTACACTGTGCACTGAGCATTGTCCATTTCATTGAACTCGAAATTTGCGCCTGTTTCAGGAGACTGTGAACATTCTTTACATATGAATGTTCCTACACACAATTCTCTCAGCCTGATCACAAATAGATTCTCAAACTCTAACCATAGATTGATTAACTATGGACTTAGACATCTCCAAAAGGAATTCACAAAAGATCTACCACACGAGGAGAAAACACAAAAACAACGGGCGCAATTTTTCTTCTATTTCTCAAAGATTTACAACTGAGTGAGGATAGATAATTCAACTCACTTCTAAGAGACTTAATAACTCTTACAACTCCTCAATACACTATTCTCATGATCTCCTATTGTCTCCTCTTGTCTCTCCTCTTTGCCCGGACATTTTTCCAAAGTTTTTATAGGCAAATATGTACAGGCTTATGTCAAATCATAAGTAACCTATGTCTTAACTAATGTACATATGTGTACATGTCTTTCACTCTTTGAATGTATCCATCTTCTATGCTTCAAGAATTATTCTTATCTCCATTCTTTGTCTTTCAAAACTTCAATTGGTGATTGGTCTGCACCAACAAAGCTTTGGGGAAAGCTTCAAACTTCTCCCTAGGCAGAGCCTTCGTGAAAAGGTCTGCTATGTTCTCCTGCGTGGGCACATATGCCAAGCTGATCTCCCTAGCAGAGAACCTCTCCCTGACATAGTGATAATGCACCTCAATGTGCTTAGTGCGAGCATCGAACACAGGGTTCCTCGCAACTGCCAATGTGCTCTAACTGTCAGTGAAGATGGTGGTGGCACAAGACTGGCCAACACCCAAATCAGCCATAAGGCGTCTGAGCCACACACACTCAACAGTCGCTGTGAAAGCTGCCCTATACTCAGCCTCACAACTGGAAGTGGGCACAGTAGGCTGCTTCTTGCTCAACCAAGATATACATGAGCTACCAAGCATGAAGCAAAAACCACTGGTGGACATACGAGTGTCATAGCAACCAGCCCAATCTGAGTCAGAAAAAGCATGCAAATCTAGCGGTAGTGATCCCCCTTGGGATAAAACAACCCAAGTAGCCGACTACCACTCAAGTAGCGAAAGATGCGCTTAACCGCCTTCCAATGTGTGACTCCTGGGCAATGCATAAACCTGCTCATCTATGAGATAGCAAACTGAATATTTGGCCGAGTAATGCATAAGTAAATCAAGCATCCAACAGCCTGCTGATAGAGAACAGCATCAAATGCATCTCCAGCATCATGAAGACTCAATTGTAAACCTGTCTCCATAGGAGTGGCAATAGGCTTACAGTCTTCAAGGCCAAAACGCTGCAATAATGTGTCAATATATTTCGTTTGACACAAAGCCATTCCACCATCAACTTGCATAAACTGAATGCCCAAATAGTGATGCAAATGCCCCAAATCAGACATCTCAAATGAGGCATGCAAATCAGCCTTGAAATCAGCAATATGCTTCTCAATAGGACCAGTGAGCAGCATGTCATCAACATAGACAACAATGATCAGAAGCGCATCATTAGCACGCTTAACATATAAGGTGCTTTCAGTTGGACTGTTCTCAAAACCATGTGCAACCAGATAGGCGTGTATCTTCTCATACCAAGCACGTGGTGCTTGCTTTAAACCATATAATGCCTTCTTTAACATGCACACCTGGTTTTCATGCCCTTTCTGCACAAAGCCACGGGGCTGAAAAACATACACTTCTTCATGCAAGTCACCATTCAGAAATGTTGTTTTAATGTCCAACTGATGTACATTCCAACCATGATGGGCTGCAAGTGCACAAATGCTCCGAACAGTAGTCATACGGCATGTAGGTGCAAAGGTCTCATCAAAATCAATGCCTCTTTCTTGCGCATAACCCTTTGCAACAAGCCTAGCCTTATACCTATCAACTGTACCATCAGGTTTACGCTTCAGCTTGTATACCCACTTAGTGTTGATGGCCTTCTTGCCAGGAGGCAAGTCACATAAAGACCATGTACCATTCTTCATTATAGCATCATATTCAGATTGCATAGCAGCCATCCAATTTTCTGAATTCTGTGCTTCATCAAAAGAAACAGGTTCATTCTCGACACAGAGACTAGACACAGCCATAGCATAGCAATCTGATGCAAAGGATGCACTATGAGAGCCTGAAGGAGTACGATATGACAAAGGTGCATCTAATTTACTGTCACGCAAAGTCTGCACCAGCCATTTTGGCATAGATTTTGCCTGCTCAATATCAACTCTCTCATCAACAAGTGCATCATGTAAATCTGCATCAGAAATAGAATGATCTGCATCATCATATGAAACTTGCAAAGGCTGAGAAGTTGCCTCATTAGGACCAGCACTAGACTGTCCACCTGTAAAAAGAGGCATCAAAGTATCATACATGTCTTTGGAGCTAACAGATGTCTCCTTAGTACATGAAAGCAATGGCTGAATAGCATCTTCCACAAAGACAACATCACGGCTAACCAGAATGCATTTAGTCTGTGGATGATACAGACGATAGCCTTTACTTTTAGAACTGTACCCAACAAAAATACATTTTACTGCCTTATCATCCAATTTTCTGCGATGTTGTTCAGGCACTAGTGCATATGCCAAACAACCAAAAACACGCAGATGAGCAACAGATGGCTTGCGGTCATGCCAAGCCTCATATGGAGTGATAGACTGCAGTGCTTTAGTGGGACACCTGTTAAGTACATATGCTGCACACATGACAGCCTCAAGCCAGAAACTGTGAGGTAAAGCCTGACTCTTGACCATGCACCTCGCCATCTCCATAAGTGACCTGTTCTTTTGTTCAGCAACTCCATTCTGTTGAGGTGTATAGGGCACTGTACACTGGTGTTTTATCCCACGTTCAGCCAGAATTGCATTAAAATCAGAAGACATATGTTCCCCCCCTCGATCAAAACGGAGGGTGCCCATTTTACGTGCTGACAGATTTTCAGCCAAAACCAAAAACTGTTTGAAGCACATGAACACTTCGGACTTTTCTTTGAGTGGATATACCCATGCATGCCTGGAAGAATCATCAATGAAAGTCACGAAGTAAAGGTAATTTCCAAAAGAGGGTGTCTGCATAGGACCACAAACATCATTATGTACAAGCTGCAATTTCTGTGTAGCCCGAACTGAACCATCTTTTGGAAAGGATGAACGCTGCATTTTTCCCAAAATACAGCCCTCACAAACATGTTTTCCAGGTGCCTCAAGTTTGGGCAAAGAGGACACCATTTCAAATTTCTGCAGGCGTAGCAAACTAGTAAAATTCAGATGACCAAAGCGTGCATGCCAAAGCTTTGCATCTCACATAGCCTGAGAATCATGAACTGCACATGCCAAATCATTCACAGATCTTTCATAGTCTATGAGCTCATACAGCCCACGACATAAAATGCCAGAAGCAATAATCACATCGCCATTTCATAGATCATGAACTGTACACCTGTCATCAACAAATTTCACAACCAAGCCAATCTTGGCTAATGCAGAAACTGATAACAGGTTCTTTGATCCCTGGCACAAATAAAGCATCTGACAAAGTGAAAGAACTACCATCAGCAGTAGTCAAAATGATCTTACCAACTCCCATAACAGGATAAGAGTTGTTGGTGCATGTAACAGTATTCCCTGTAGGGGCAGGCTCGAGTGAAGAGAAGAAACAACGCTGTGAGGTAATATGTTTGGTCGCCCCACTGTCAAAATACCAAACATCTGGGTTTACTACAGATATGCACTGCTCATGAGAAGATGGGTCAAAACTGCAGACAGTAGTAAACGCCCATTCTTCTTCCTGCACAAGATTTGCAGACTCTGTTTTTGGTGTAGAGGCCTCTGCAACAACCATTCCAGCCTCTTTCTTCTTTGCCTCTTTAACAGCCAGTTTTGGACAGTTCTTTATGATATGATCATTCCCTTTACAGTACTTACAAAACAATTTTTGCTTTTCTGATTTCTTCTCATCTTTATCTTCCTTCTTCGAATATGCAGAATTAGCAGATTTCTGCTTACTAGTTGAAGAGCTCCATTTTCCTTTGCCCTTCTGACTACCCAGGAAAGCTTGATCTGCAACTCGCATAATGGACCTGTTCTACCTAGACTGATCTTCCTGCAACAGAACAGAGACTAACTCCTCAAATGATAAGGCATTCGAATTACCTTTCATCATCAACCGAAGAGTAGAAGCAAAACTCTGATATGAATCAGGAAGACCATTCAAAACGGTTTGCACAAGTGAGCTATCTGGTATAACCTCATCAGCAGAAATCAACTGTTCCTTCAAATCTTTGATCTTCGTTAGGAAACTGTCCATAGAATCACCTTCATTCATGTGCTCACTCTCCAACTGTTTTCGGAGGTAAGCAACACGAGCCTCATTCCTAGCTTGGTACAATGTGGTAAGTGTATCCCAAGCATCCCTAGCTGTTCTGCAAGAGCGAATATGAGGAATAATGGCACGTTTGACAGACAAAGCTATCAATGCATGTGTCTGGGCATCTCTGCCATCCCAACAAATCTGCTCTACAGTAGGTGCAACAGAGACAGCAGCAGGAACAGGAATCTGCAGAATACCATCTTCGACACCATCTTCATCAGCTCTAGCACCTGTATTTGCAGTACCTGTTGTTACAGGTGTAACAGGACGTCTTTCAACACCGTGCACATGTTCCACAGTCCTTTTGCAACCAATACATGTCGCATCATATAAGCCCATAATGGGTAGTTGGTACCATCCAACTTATCCTCAACAGCCAACATACGGAATACATCACTGCTTTCAGCCATGGCCGATGACTAAAATACCTTGATGCAGAAAATCGGCTGTATCTCAAAAAGTTGAACAGAACTGCCCAAACAAGTTCTGCTCGACCTGTAGCAGACTTCAAGACGCTTAAACTGGCGAACAGAAACTGGTATATACCTTTGGCACAAAAAGACAAAATAGCTTGCACAAGCGCTACGATAGTGCGTTCGGAGGCCGAAACGAGCTCAGATCGCGATTTCGACACCACATAGCGAAGATGTTTTGATCTCGGAAACACCCTAAGTATGCTCACCAAAATTCATACGATTCTGAGACTACAAACGGAGGAGTGTCGACGGCACCCTAGATCAAGCGACGACCTCCTCTGATACCAATTGTTGGAGATAGATGTCTGCAGAAGCACGCGAACAGCACAAGGAGGAAGAAGAAGCTTGGAGCACAAACACACAATACTAAATGTATTACTAGAGAATGTACAAAGATAAGTAGCCCATTAGGGCAATAGGCGTATATACAAGCCAGGGGAAAGAAACCTCCTAAAGAGGGAAAAAAGTGCCCCGGTGGTCCTAGTGTGTTCACACACATCACTACCTAAATATATCAACAGCATCCACATACAAATTCATGGACATATCATGCACTTCCGCACCTCTCCCTCCCCCCATATTTCCACAATCTCCCATTCCACACCACTCACTTCACCATTCTCAAGCACCACATACACACTCCCTTTCCCTTTTCCATACCTTCCTGCATTCAGCACCTTCCCAGCATCCACTCCTGTCAATAATGTATTCAATACTATGTACCAATGTATGTCTCAATTACAACATCATTACCAGCATTTAGATGCTCAGCATATGAACCTGTTTCGAAAACATGATCAGTTAGAGGCCAATCCCCCCAACCACATACAGAGGAAAAACAATAACTCGATGCAATCTACACACACAAATAACAGACAATCTCAAGCTTCGACGTAATCTCACATTACTACGGAAATGCATGTCTGCAGCACTAGAAAAAAATAAAAGACTGCAGAAATAGAATGAAGAAAACCTAGAAGCAGCAATGGAGGGATCACCACAGGAGATCGACTCGGAGCGCTTCAAGGCCATCCCATCGGCAAACATGCAAATCGTGTTGGACACACATGCCCACCTCCTAGAAGCACATGCTGCCTTAGAAAAAGAGCGGGATGACCTACGAAGGCAATTGGGCACTCAGTGAGAGTCACCAAAAGAAGTAACAGCCCCAGCTGGCACATCCGAGGAGATCGTAGAACTGAGAGCAGAACTGGTGGAATTGCAAAATAGAATTCTTCAATATGAGCGTCAACCTTCTTCCCTCGTGGAGCCGGAGCTGGAGGACCTAGTTCAAATTGAAGTTGAGGAGACTTTCGAGGACCCTTATGTACCCATGCTTGTACAAGGGAGTAAGCAAACAGAGGATGGAATGGACACATTTGAGATTGAAGCTCCTGAATGGATGCAAAAATTAGAAAAGGTTGGTCCAACCCATGATGATAGAGTTGTAGTGCAGATACAGTCTATGTCCTGACTGGAAGAGGTTGTCATCAAATCGGATTACTTCAAAAACCTCTCCCATCATCGGTGGATTGGTACTTTAGATGATTTGTATGTTCCGTTATGTGTATTAATGGCAGATTATAATGCTTAGATAAAGCAATGCACAACAAAAGAACCAACCTCGACAACACAATTTGCACCAGATGACATTCCTGCAAGTGCAAAGCACGGTAACATATTTCAACCTACATGGAGGATATGCCTATTGGAAACATACTCCGAGATGGTGTGCACTTGGAATAATATGCTCTTATACATCAAGTATAACCCCTGCCACTGCCCAGTCTTTCGATGAAGATCATGGCCCAAGTACACCAAAACAGTTTTGACAGTTAAAGGATGTGACAAGTGGCTAAACTATGTATACTTGGCACCACCTCGTGGCCAACCCACAGTTGCATACATGATTTCAATCATTCGGCATTGGGGAGTCAGATTCAAGAGACATCATGGCACAGATGTGCCTCAAAATATTCGAGCTCATGCTGGTTACATTCCGGACCTTTAAAAATGTCAAAGAACCTCACCTTTCGGCTCTCAGATTCAATGAAGGCAACCAAGACCTCGTCTATGATATGAGCACCACACCATCCATCAATGTTGTATATGTGTGGCATGCTCGTATCAAGTATCTCCCAGCCTCCTTCAAACAGACATTTGAAGAAATGTTTATCACAGGGTTCTAGGAATATCATTCAGAGATATTCATACCCAGACCATCTCATCTATTACAATTAATTGCAGTAGAACAGGCTCTACACTCAGAGAAGCTACGCATGCCACATCCAGAGGTACCTGGGCCAGTAGACTGAGATGCCCTACTCACCGACTTGGCAAAAGGACTGAGATTAACAGACCACCACTTAGCGACAGATGTCGTGGAATACTATATCCAATCGGTCGCTCAACAAGGGTCTGTCAGAGAGGACAGATGCGAGAGAGGGGGGAGTGTTGGGAGTGGTCAGGGCAGTCAAGGACTTACGAGACACGGAAGCCAACGCTGAGAATCAGAGCAAAGAGAAGGGCCAAGTAGGCAAAGCAGTCAATGAAGATCTGGCAAATAGGCCTATCAATTTTTCATGAAGTTGAAGGTCAAGTACAAAGCACAGGAGCACATCAAAGAGGTGGACACACAAGAAGAAGGAGCAAGCAGGGAGCTCCAGGAAGTGTATGTCAAATTTTCAGAAGAAATCCCTACAAAAATAGTGATTTTCATCACTAAAAGACATTTTAAATACCACTTCATATTTTTGTAGCTCCATTTTGTGCAAGCCAAGGAGTCCTTGAGCTTGAGGAGCATTAGAAGTACCTAGCTATCAATTTTCATATTTTTTTAGACTCCGTTTGAGCCCTCAAATAGGCCCTAGAACCTAATTTTTAACTAGGCTGGACACTAGGTCTGGACAAGGCCAAAGCTAGTCAAAAACTAATAAAAGAGCTAGATATCTCATTTTGGGGGTTAGCGTGTTGTAGATTTGAACTTGTATGAGACTTCTTGAGTAATCTAAAGTACTCCATTGTTTCTCTCCTTGTCTTACCTTGTGTGCACATGTGTGTATGTGTGTGCATGTTTATGTGCTTCTCACTCACACACTTGTGCCATCACTTGTTCGAGGTCTTCATACCATCCTCACATCTTCCTGGATTGACATTAAAGGAGGTGCTACTCATCACTAAGCTACATCATCTCCACTTTGAGTGCCAACCATAGGTTTTCTATGAATCTCCTCACTCAAGAGTGCTCCACATATGTCATCATAGACGAGTTTACCACCAGGTGCACTATTGCTAATAGTTGTGCAAAATGTTTTCCATGATGATGGCAGGGTGCATAACAACAATATTGCTTTCATTTCATTATCCATATCCATTCTTTGAGCCTATAATTGGGAGAATATAGCATCAAACTCATCTAGATGAGCAACAACACAATCTGTGTCCTTCATGCGAAGGTCATATAATTTTCTCATAAGATACACTTTATTTGATGTCATCTCTTTTTCCTATGTATTGCATAACTTCTTCCAAAGCTCCTCTACACTTTCACAGTCTAATATTGTAAAGTAAACATTATCTTCCAAGTGCAAGCGAATGGTAGACCTAGTCGTTTCATCTATCTCATCCCAATCATCTTCATCCCTGTTAGCAGGCTTCTTTGAAATCCCATTTACTGGCTTCCATTGCCTCCTTTGAATCAGCACATCTTTAATATGATTTTTCCATATAGCAAAGTTTGTGCCATCAAATTTTCGGATCTCAAAATGGTCTTTCCCCTGCAAGTTATAGCTCCTCCTCGGAACACTAGCACTAGACCCTGATCCACGAGATGTGCCTGAGACCTCTGATGCCATGATGGTAGAGAACTGCATAAAATGATAATGGAGCTAGAAGATTCCAAACACCAATGAATAAGTGTATCACGGAGTAAATCGGCCACTGTATAGTTGACAAAACCAAAAATTTGAAAAATTTTGCCAAAGTATCTTCTACAAAATGAGCATATGACCAGTGTCAGAATATCATAAAACTACAAGTACTGACATGTTTACTTGCATAGTGAATCATTGACTCCACTACATATAATTAGTTACCCAATAGAATCCAAATAGGCTTATCGAGCACCTATAAACAACTATCATACATCTCCTATGACGACGCTTGATAAGTCTTCCACCTGCATCACCAAAGAGACATATGGGTGTCTCCCAGTTAAGAAAACCTCACCACAACCCTCTTCATCAAAGGTAAAAGGTTTTATGCAAAAAATGTAACCGCTATATCAATGACCACATGGACGTACATAAGGGGTATTTACAAAAGCATACATGGTCTCTGTGTGCTCAATATATGTAGTAAAATGACACTAAAAGGCTGAATGCACAACCCAAAAACTAGCCAACAACATTTGCAAGTGTCTGTCAACTCGGATGTTTTAGGCTGAAAAACCTGCATAAATTTGCAGTGGTCGCCCCCACCAAAACTAAAAAACCTTTTGAGAAGCCTGTAGTTTTACAAGTGTGGATGAAAACACAGCCCCAAAGGTTGATATTTATTGTCAGAGAAGAGTGTTCTTTGTACTTCTCTGACACACGTCCAAGAACATCTAGAAGAGTGTTTTTCATACTTCTCTGACAATAAATATCTTAGTGGCACCATAAGAGCATATTTTGGTGGTAAGAGATTGCCACGGTTAAGTGAGCTCTCGCGGGAATAGTATTGGGATGGGTGACCTCCCGAGAAGTACCGACAACCTCTATCTTCCTTGATCGTCGAGGTCCTCCCTTACGCACGATGAATGGCACCAATGGTGAATTTGGTGACTCAGATGATGAGGTATGCCAAGGTCTATGCCTTGGTCGTCGCCTTAGTTGTAAGCCTTGGAGAAAGCCGAGGGGGGTTGCTCGCTTCATTCGCACAAAAGGAACAAAGGTTTTGCCTCAAACTCATCTGATACCAGTGAAGTAATTCGATTGGGATGCACCAGGATGTGTTCTCCTTCTTGAGAACACCACGATGATATCCTCCGACTAGAAAATTGAGCTCCTAAGGCCGCACACAGTACTCCACAAAGAGGCTACAGAATATGCATAAAACACAGTACATAGGGAGCATGAAGATAGACTTCTTAAGTCTTACAAATGCCGTCGAACATACAGTCTGTGAGTGACCAGGACACTATGTTTTATTCAAGAACATATACAAAGAAGTGTCCAGTGGCCATTTGGCCTTTCACATGGACACTAACGGTAACAACATTGAATAATTTCTCTCAACCAATGAGAGAGAAAATTTTGCAATACGTTTGTACACACTTTCATAAGACCTACAAGTAGAAAATGCAAATGCAAAAATCTTCATATCATGTACAGAAGAGCATGCGCAAGTACCCCCACTAGGTCATTTGCTCTTGCATCAGCTCATGTATACACTACAAAGTGTAGATCAAAATTTGATCAAAGTTAGTTCAAAGTCTTCTCCTCCTATATCATCATTATGTTTTCACACTTTTGACCTACCTTTCGTGGATTTTTCATTATAATATAGAGCTAATCAACTAAAGCTTACTTTCAACTTTGCAAAGTAAGAATTTTTTATTGATGAGAGTGAGAAAGGAAATCATCAAAGGGGCTCTTAGCCATTAACTTCATAATACAATTGGTTTTGAGAAGGGTGTCTTCTTTTATGGTTATTTTATAGTGTCATCATTTGCATCTCCATTCTCATCAATCTAATCTAGGTCACCACAGTGATGGCGAGAACATAGGCCTTCCAATATACCTTGTGTTGCTCTATAATTCCTTTCTAATTGATTTAAATAGAGACTCAACACAAAGGAGAATATTTCACCCTTATAGTTAATTAATTTCATAGAAGTTTAACCCCAAAGGATACAAAAAGGGCTCACCAACTATACATGAAATAAAAACTTGTTTTGAGTAATGATGACATCACTATATGGCTAGTTAAGTGATGGGACATGATATGGTTTTTGAATACTTCACATTCTTAGTTGACCATATGCACTTGGCTAAGCTGAATGTATAATAAGTAGCTACTATCTATCACGAATTTGAATCCCATTCACAACTTATTAATTTGCACTCATAGACAATGTTTTCCACTTACTCAAGTGCGTAGACTTGCCTAGAAAAAAATAATCTGCTTAGCGGCATTTGCAAAAGCTATTGTACTAAATCACTTGCAGAATATGCATACACAAATAATAACAACGATAAATAAAAATATAGCAAATTCCATATTCCTTAACCCTCATATATTATGAAGATGTGTTTACAACTTGGGTGTAACTTTTTTGACAAGAAACTTAGATTTTACAATTAGGTTCAAGCATTACAAAGTCAACGCTTCAATCTATGTTCTAATTCTCTCTCCTACTTAGAACTTTAACATGGTTCCTTATACAAACTCCGCTTGTATAGTCATTTAGGCACATCCTAGTAGGTCACATGTAAGGAGTGGTCAATCAGAATGCATTCACTATTGAGATAGGGCTTGAGATGGGTTTGTGGTTGTCAATACTACATAATCTGCCGATAATTGCATACATGTGGGTGACTCTATCATTTTTTTTATTATCATTATTCTTTTTCATCTTTAAATAGCACTTTGTATGAGAAATATATTTCCTACAAAAAGTTCCCAACAAGTTCCTACCATATGCATGCCTATATGTATGTATGTATGTATGTATGTATGTATGTATGTATGTATGTATGTATGTATGTATGTATGGACTGGTGTATGCATGCATGCATATATGTATGTATGTGTCTATGTATGTATGTATGTAAGTATGTATGTGTGTATGTATGTATGTATGTATGTATGTATGCATGTATGGATGGATGGATGGATGGATGTATGTATTCTTGCATGTATGTATGTATGTATGTATGCATGTATGTATGTATGTATGTATGTATGTATGTTATGTATGTATATATGTATATATGTATATATGTATGTATGTATGTGTGTGTGTATGTATGTATGAATGTATGTATGTATGAGAGGAGATGCCACATCTCCTCAATGCTGGTTACAAAGTGATACAACCACACCATGCATTATGTGAGTTTCATGAAAATGAAGCATAATAGATAATATAAAGAGAAACATTGATAACTTGCAAGTTGCATCCAAATTCCAATACGCTTTCATTCATTAAAAAGTTTATCTAAATACGAAATTGATGCCTCTTCAATTCTCCATCAGTGCACATTTGTGCCACGATCCACGCCTCTTCTCATAGTCTG
Source organism: Ceratopteris richardii (assembly GCA_020310875.1). Lineage (NCBI taxonomy): Eukaryota > Viridiplantae > Streptophyta > Polypodiopsida > Polypodiales > Pteridaceae > Ceratopteris > Ceratopteris richardii. The sequence goes on along the minus strand of CM035429.1, from coordinate 155,534,743 downwards.
CAAATTGTAGCTTAGTCCATTTCTTTTAATGAGAATATCCAGCCACATGCAATGCCAAATGCACCCCTAATAGTGGCATGCATGATAGAATCGAACCTACTTATGACATACCAATGTTCTAGGTTTACTACATCCTTCTCTATGGGGATGTGCATACCTCTCATATCCAAGGCTGATGCACCAATGATGGTATCATGAAAGTGTTGGGTGCTCTAGGGTCCTTGTTGGGTGTTAGAGAGTTGATGAGATAGTAATAATGCTAATATTATTTGGTGCTCCTAAGTCTGCTAGAAGAAGAAGACCATATTAGTATTGCATTGGAAATGAGATGATACCTTGTCTCCTTTACAATACCAACATGATATTTGTACTCATTAGTGAGTTATTATGGGTGATGTGCCGTGTGAAAGTGAGTGGATATTTGAAGGTTAGTAAATACTCCTAGATGCATACTGGGAATGTGCATTGTACTCAAAATGCATATATTCTTCTGAAAGGGAGTTTACACTATTTGTGTTGGAGTTAGACGTCTGCGGAAGCACGCGAACAGCACAAGGAAGAGGAAGAAGCTTGGAGCACAACACACAAGACTGAATGTATTACTAGAGAATGTACAAAGATAAGTAGCCCATTAGGGCAATAGGCGTATATACAAGCCGGGGGAAAAAAACCTCCTAAAGAGGGAAAAAAGTGCCCCGGCGGTCCTAGAGTGTTCACACACATCACTACCTAAATATATCAACAAATCCCCCCTGGGAGTGATGCGGTGAACAAGGAGCTGGCACTCATGTATAAGGAAGTGCCGAGCTATGTGGAAATCACTCCACAAAAGGAAGTAAGCCCAAAGCTTTGCGGAAAGCTTCAAACTTCTCCCTACGCAGAGCCTTCGTGAAAAGGTCTGCAATGTTCTCCTGCGTGGGCACATATGCCAAGCTGATCTCCCCAGCAGAGAACCTCTCCCTGACATAGTGATAATGCACCTCAATGTGCTTAGTGCGAGCATGGAACACAGGGTTCCTCGCAACTGCCAATGCGCTCTGACTGTCAGTGAAGATGGTGGTGGCAGAAGACTGGCCAACACCCAAATCAGCCATAAGGCGTCTGAGCCACACACACTCAACAGTCGCTGTGAAAGCTCCCCTATACTCAGCCTCACAACTGGAAGTGGCCACAGTAGGCTGCTTCTTGCTCAACCAAGATATACATGAGCTACCAAGCATGAAGCAAAAACCACTGGTGGACACACGAGTGTCATAGCAACCAGCCCAATCTGAGTCAGAAAAAGCATGCAAATCTGGCGGTAGTGATCCCCCCTTGGGATAAAGCAACCCAAGTAGCCGAGTACCACTCAAGTAGCGAAAGATGCGCTTAACCGCTTTCCAATGCGTGACTCCTGGGCAATGCATAAACCTGCTCATCTGTGAGACAGCAAACTGAATATCTGGCCGAGTAATGCATAAGTAAATCAAGCATCCAACAGCCTGCTGATAGAGAACAGCGTTAAATGCATCTCCAGCATCATGAAGACTCAATCGTAAACCTGTCTCCATAGGAGTGGCAATAGGCTTACAGTCTTCAAGGCCAAAACGCTGCAATAATGTGTCAATATATTTCGTTTGACACAAAGCCATTCCACCATCAACTTGCATAAACTGAATGCCCAAATAGTGATGCAAATGCCCCAAATCAGACATCTCAAATGAGGCATGCAAATCAGCCTCGAAATCAGCAATATGCTTCTCAAGAGGACCAGTGAGCAGCATGTCGTCTACATAGACAACAATGATCAAAAGCACATCATTAGCACGCTTAACATATAAGGTGCTTTCAGTTGGACTGTTCTCAAAACCATGTGCAATCAGATAGGCATGTATTTTCTCATACCAAGCACGTGGTGCTTGCTTTAAACCATATAACGCCTTCTTTAACCTGCACACCTGGTTTTCATGCCCTTTTTGCACAAAGCCACGGGGCTGAAAAACATACACTTCTTCATGCAAGTCACCATTCAGAAATGCTGTTTTAATGTCCAACTGATGTACATTCCAACCATGATGGGCTGCAAGTGCACAAATGCTCCAAACAGTAGTCATACGGCATGTAGGTGCAAAGGTCTCATCAAAATCAATGCCTCTTTCCTGCGCATAACCCTTTGCAACAAGCCTAGCCTTATACCTATTAACTGTACCATCAGGTTTACGCTTCAGCTTGTATACCCACTTAGTGCCAATGGCCTTCTTGCCAGGAGGCAAGTCACATAAAGACCATGTACCATTCTTCATTATAGCATCATATTCAGATTGCATAGCAGCCATCCAATTTTCTGAATTTTGTGCTTCATCAAAAGAAACAGGCTCATTCTCATCACAGAGACTAGATGCAGCCATAGCATAGCAATCTGATGCAAAGGAGGTACTATGAGAGCCTGAACGAGTACGATATGACAAAGGTGCATCTAATTTGCTGTCACGCAAAGTCTGCACCAGCCATTTTGGCATAGATTTTGCCTGCTCAATATCAACTCTCTCATCAACAAGTGCATCATGTAAATCTGCATCAGAAATAGAATGATCTGCATCATCATATGAAACCTGCAAAGGCTGAGAAGTTGCCTCATTAGGACCAGCGCTAGCCTGTCCACCTATAAAAAGAGGCATCAAAGTATCATACATGTCTTTGGAGCTAACAGATGTCTCCTTAGTACATGAAAGCAATGGCTGAATAGCATCTTCCACAAAGACAACATCACGGCTAACCAGAATGCATTTAGTCTGTGGATGATACAGACGATAGCCTTTACTTTCAGAACTGTACCCAACAAAAATACATTTTACTGCCTTATCATCCAATTTTCTGCGATGTTGTTCAGGCACTAATGCATATGCCAAACAACCAAAAACACACAGATGAGCAACAGATGGCTTGCGGTCATGCCAAGCCTCATATGGAGTGATAGACTGCAACGCTTTCGTGGGACACCTGTTCAGTACATATGTTGCACACATGACAGCCTCAAGCCAGAAACTATGTGGTAAAGCCTGACTTTTGACCATGCACCTCGCCATCTCCATGAGTGACCTGTTCTTTCGTTCAGCAACTCCATTGTGTTGAGGTGTATACGGCACTGTACACTGGTGTTTTATCCCACGTTCAGCCTGAAATGCATTAAAATCTGAAGACATATATTCCCCCCCTCGATCAGAACGGAGGGTGCCCATTTTACATGCTGACAGATTTTCAGCCAAAACCAAAAACTGTTTGAAGCACATGAACACTTCGGACTTTGCTTTGAGTGGATATACCCATGCATGCCTGGAAAAATCATCAATGAAAGTCATGAAGTAAAGGTAATTTCCGAAAGAGGGTGTCTGCATAGGACCACAGACATCACTATGTACAAGCTGCAATTTCTGCATAGCCTGAACTGAACCATCTTTTGGAAAGGAAGAACGCTGCATTTTGCCCAAAATACAGCCTTCACAAACATGTTTTCCAGGTGCCTCAAGTTTGGGCAAAGAGGACACCATTTCAGATTTGTGCAGGCGTAACAAACTAGCAAAATTCAGATGACCAAAGCGTGCATGCCAAAGCTTTGCATCTGACATAGCCTGAGAATCATGAACTACACATGCCGAATCATTCACAGATTTTTCATAGTCTATGAGCTTATACAGCCCACGACATAAAATGCCAGAAGCAATAATCACATCGCCATTTGAGAGATCATGGACTGTACACCTGTCATCAACGAATTTCACAACCAAGCCAATCTTGGCTAATGTAGAAACTGATAACAGGTTCTTTTTGATCCCTGGCACAAATAAAGCATCTAACAAAGTGAAAGAACTACCATCAGCAGTAGTCAGAATGATCTTACCAACTCCCTTAACAGGATAAGAGGAGTTATTGGCGCATGTGACATTATTCCCTGTAGGGGCAGGCTCGAGTGAAGAGAAGAAACTGCGCTGCGAGGTAATATGTTTGGTTGCCCCACTGTCAAAGTACCAAACATCTGAGTCTACTGCAGACATGCACTGATCATGAGAAGATGGGTCAAAACTGCAGACAGTAGTAAACGCCCATTCTTCTTCCTGCACAAGATTTGCAGACTCTGTTTTTGGTGTAGAGGCCTCTGCAACAACCATTCCAGCCTCTTTCTTCTTTGCCTCTTTAGCAGCCAGTTTTGGACAGTTCTTTATAATATGATCATTTCCTTTACAGTACTTGCAGAACAATTTCTGCTTTTCTGATTTCTTCTCATCTTTATCCTGGTTCTTCGATTGTGCAGCATTTACAGATTTCTGCTTACTAGTAGAAGAGCTCCATTTTCCTTTGCCCTTCTGACTAGCCAGGAAAGCTTGATCTGCAACACGCATAATGGACCTTTTCTGCCTGGACTGATCTTCCTGCAACAGAACAGAGACTAATTCCTCAAATGACAAGGCATTCGGATTGCCTTTCATCATCAATCGAAGAGTAGAGGCAAAACTCTGATATGAATCAGGAAGGCCATTCAGAACGGTCTGCACAAGTGAGCTATCTGGTATAACCTCATCAGCAGAAATCAATTGTTCCTTCAGGTCTTTGATCTTTGTAAGAAAACTGTCCATCGAATCACCTTCATTCATGTGCTCACTCTCCAACTGTTTTCGGAGGTAAGCAACACGAGCATCATTCCTAGCCTGGTACAAAGTGGTAAGTGTATCCCAAGCATCCTTTGCTGTTCTGCAAGAGCGAATGTGAGGAATAATGGCACGTTTGACAGACAAAGCTATCAATGCATGTGCCTGGGCATCTCTGCCATCCCAACGAATCTGCTCTGCAGTAGGTGCAACAGAAACAGCAGCACGAACAGGAATCTGCGGAATATCATCTTCGACACCATCTTCATCAGCTCCAACACATGTATTTGCAGTACCTGTCGTTACAGGTGTAACAGGACGTCTTTCAACACCCTGCACAATGTTCCACAATCCTTTTGCAACCTGTACATGTCGCATCATATAAGCCCATAATGGGTAGTTGGTACCATCCAACTTATCCTCAACAGCCAACATACGGAATACATCACTGCTTTCAGCCATGGCCGGTGACTAAAATACCTTGATGCAGAAAATTGACTGTATCTCAAAAAGTTGAACAGAATTGCCCAGACGAGTTCTGCTAGACCTGTAGCAGACTTTGAGACGCTTAAACTGGCGAACAGAAACTGGTATATACCTTTGGCACAAAAGGACGAAATAGCCTGCACAAGCACTGCGATAGTGCGTTCGGAGGCCGAAACGAGCTCAGATCGCGATTTCGGCAGCACAAAGCGAAGCAGTTTTGATCTCGGAAACACCCTGAGTATGCTCACCAAATTTTGTGCGAATCTGAGACTGCAAACGGAGGAGTGTCGACGGCGCCCTAGAAGAAGCAACGACCTGCTCTGATACCAATTGTTGGAGTTAGACGTCTGCGGAAGCACGCGAACAGCACAAGGAAGAGGAAGAAGCTTGGAGCACAACACACAAGACTGAATGTATTACTAGAGAATGTACAAAGATAAGTAGCCCATTAGGGCAATAGGCGTATATACAAGCCGGGGGAAAAAAACCTCCTGAAGAGGGAAAAAAGTGCCCCGGTGGTCCTAGAGTGTTCACACACATCACTACCTAAATATATCAACAATTTGTTTAGGGGGTTTGAGATGAGTTTCAACTTGCTACACCTCCCTTATGGGACTATAGGTTTTGCTTGTGATTATGCTTTTGGGTTTTAGAGGTAATTCTATCTAGATATCGAACTTTTTAGCTACCCATTTACAAGTGACTCTATGTGTATTTTCACGTGAGTATGTGGAGACAACAAATTTTTGTGATTGTTTTGGTGAAACGGATGTCAACAAACACTGATTCCAACCTAGAAGCTTATGTGTGGCTTAATGAATAAGTAAGCAAGTCTTAGGAACCAAGGTTTATCTCCGATTGGGGTCAACCTTCATCAGCCTCTTAGGTATCCAAATGGAGATTACTCACTAGGGTTTGACACCTTAGGTATTTGAACATTGGCCCTTTTGACTGAGTCACCCATTTGGTGCATACTTGTGGTCCTAAAAAGGAAGCAAGGGGATGTTCATGCTTGCACCTGCAAATGTGCTTCACTCTTTGAGTCACCCTCTTTCAGACTAGTTGTTGAATCTGGGATTCGGTTGTCTGCTTCATCTACTTCTTGGGTTTCTTTTCTTGTTTTACCTTGAACATATTTGGAAAAGAAGGGAGTTTCATCATTGCTTTTACTATTCCCTCATGAGATGCATCATTCTGCATCATAGAACTTTGGGCATGAATAACATATTTATCTTCATGTGTACTCGTGGAAGGACCAAGATTTGGTGCCTTACCTAGTTCAGTGAGTGCATAACTCGCTAGTTCAATTGTGATTCACCCAAACCTGAAGAAGTTCACTCCTTAGGTTCAAGTTGAATGTATGGTGGTAGATCCAATTTCCATCCAAAAGGAGAGGTTCCATAAGCTCCTCATCCCGACAACTAGCATCTTAGTTGTTAGCTAGACATCTTGAATAGAGATGGAAAGCTCCACCTTGCCCATGCAAGGGGTTCCCACACCTCCCAATCCTATGAGATAAGTTTCAATAGGATGGATGGTCAACCCCATGTCATAATAGCAAGAAAATCTAACAGCACTAGTGGCACCGTGTGAGTCAATCAAGGCTTTTATAGTCTTTGTGCTCTTGCTCTATCCTATTTCTAAGGTCATAAAAGGATGTTTGCCAATTATTTTTTGAGGGGTAACACTCGTAGTTTGGCACATAGTGATGTGATATCTTAATGCCTCGTGAATATCTTGCCTAGGTTGATCTCTACCTTGTCTCCTCAACTTCATACATTGGATGCATTCTAGGCTCTTGGCCTTAGCATCTTCTCGAATTCGTTGTTCCTCCTCTTTTCACTTTTTTGCTATGTTGATTCGACTTAACATTCCTTCTATCAGAGGTTCTTGGTATAGTTTCTCTGTGCATACTAATGTAACTAGGTAGTATGTCACCCTCTAGAGTGGCTAGCTAGATAGATCCACTCGTGAGATTCTGTTAATTATCATTGGTCCATAGCCATGCTTTTCTAGTTTCCTAGCATGTTGCTTTAATGTATACACCAAGAATAGATCTCATTCTTTCAATCTCTTATCTTTTACGTGATCAAAGTAAGCTTTGTGACTTTTGTTGGTCGTATATATCCTAGTAGCTACTCTCAATAGAGTTTCTCCTAACCGTTCCAATTCAAAGATCCTAGAGGATAATTTGTGGCCCGTCCATTGATACTTGTGTGCTAGCTTCAATGTGGGTATCAAGAATTATAATGATAATATTGCATTCTGACCAAATATCATAAAAAAAGGGGCGGCATTGAGTAGCATTTTATAGGCCACTTGATAAGCCCAAACAACTTGATGTAACTATTTATCCCAATCAAAGTGTTTATCGCTCACCAACTTTGTTAGAACATTTCATAGGATCTATTTGTGCTCTCTACTTGTCCATTGGCTTCTGGGTGATACAAAGCCAGCTTCTTGTGAATAACCATGAATTCTTGTAACAAGTATTGGATGAATTCATTCAAGAAATGGGTAACACGATTGGTTACGCCCAACTCTATTGGCAAAGCATACCTTGTAAACACATTCTCGAATAAAAACTTAACTATGGTTTGTGCATCGTTCTTTCTAGTGGCTCTCACTTCTACCCATTTGGTTAGAGAATCAGTCGCAACAATAATGTAGTTAGCATCTGCACTCTTGGATGGGAGATTAATAGGACCAACAAAGTCTATTCCCCACTCGGAGAATGCACATCCTCCCATCATGGGTCTTAGTGGCATCTCATCCTTGTGTATCAGATACATTGTTTGCTCGCATATGTCACACCACTTCATGTAGGTATGAACATCCATGTAAAGGGTTGGCCACCAAAGTCCTACAAACAATATTGCTTTGATCACCCTATCCGCTCCAAAGTGTCCACCTGCTACACCTTGGTGTGCATTTTATAAGTTCTTAAGGTATTCACTTTCATGGATACATAGTCTAATATATCCATCTCTTCCATGTCCATATAGGTTATATCCAATGAGAGCGTAATCTAAGGCTTTGTGTTCTAAGCTTTGTCACCTGGCTAACATCATCCCTTGAGGGAAAGCTTTCCTCCTCATAAAGCCAACCAAAGGACTACTCCAATTTGGAATTAGGGACACTTGATATAGAGTAGCATGTTCTACTGGTGGTCTATTGCAACAGGTTGGAAAATCCTTACACATCCTTTGGACATCTGCTTCCATGGTTGGCCAATATACATCTAATCTTCATAGAGTTTGGAGGGTTTGATGTTTAGAGTGATGTTGCTTCAATCCCCTACATGTGCTAATTACAACCATTTTGCATACTTGTCTTCTTCTACACACAAGCTTATATGCCTTGATCTCTCTGTTTGTACACACTTCCTACCATTATGTGATATTTTTTGGGATTTCACCACCTCTTTTTCCTTTTGCTTGCATTACAAGATGTTTAGGTCCAAAGATCAAAATAGGTGGGATAGTTTTGGCCCATTTAAGCACGATCTCTAGGTTGAATAAGTAAACATCAAGAAGTTCATCTAACACTCCTTGTGGGGACTCTCCTCAGGTAAGTCTAGAAAGGTGATCTGCCCTAAGGTGGGTCTTTACTTTCCTAAAAACCACTTGAAAATCATATTCCATTAGTAAGAGAAACCATCTTCCTAACCTTCCAATACTGCAAGGTTTATTTACTAGGTAAAGTAACACCCTATGATCCTTAAAAATATTAAACCTATTTGCCAACAAAGAATTTCTAAAATTTTTAAGCATGTAGACCATGCCTAATCCTTCTCTTTCTGTCATGGTATAATTTCGCTTGACCGCATTGAACTCCCTACTTGCATAAGAAATTGGAAGGTCGATGTTGCATTCACCAGTAGTTGTGCTAGCATGCATCCTATAGCATAATTGGATGCATCCACATGAACATGGAGTAGATTATTCCAATCTAGAGTGGTCAAGATTGTTGTTGAACACAATCATCGTTTAAGCTCATTAAAATAGTCATCGGTCCACTCAAAATTAGTCAGGAGGTTGTACAGAGGCTTTGCAATTATTGCATAATGTGGATAAATTGTCAGTAATATTCACAATGTCCCATGAAAGCTTATACTTCCTTGAAGCTCTTTGGTCTAGGTAGCTTTGTTATAGTGCTAACTTTATCCTCATTCATTGATATTCCATTTTTGACACTATGTCCTTAAACTGTTCCTTGCCTAACTATGAAAAACCTTGAAGTAGACAATGCTCCTCATCAGGTGGGATGATCTGACATGAATCTTTCTTAAAAACAACTTTATAACCATTTGACAAGAAACTAGAGATAGAGAGTAAATTCTTCTTCATGTCTAGAACATAAAGAACATTGGAAATTGTGAAATTTCCACCTGCTCTAGACTTTAGGTTCACTTCTCCAACACCAGCAACATCCAAATCATGAACATCTACAATGTGTTGATGATATGATTGCTCCTACATCATCTACATTTTGTATCCACATAAGTGCATCTCCATTTTGTATGTAGGAGGCACTCCATCTCTAGCTTATTTCCATTTTTTATTGTATTTCCTTTGTATTTGGCTACCTTGCCATTTGCTTCTACCATTGTATTCATTCTCCTTTTAGGGGAATTATCCCACATGAGATGTACTTTGGAGAGCCCCTCCCAAATCTATATAAGGAGGGCCTCTCCCTCCATTTGTACTTGGTTAGAAGCTTGAGGATCCTACTCCATGGTCTTGGAAAGCTCATTTCTAATCCACATGAGTTTACCCATTTCATGATCTACTCATTTTGAGTCTCACACAATCTTTCTTTTGTGAGTACACTCTTCTTTTCATTTTACTTCCACTACAACATATCGGGCGTATACCGAGGCTTCTACCAAGGAAAATGAATGGGCACAATTTTGCCCCGACGTCGGTGTAGGCGTCGGAACCAAAGCATCGGTATAAGCGACAGTATAAGCCACGGTATAAGTGACGGTATAAGCCATGGTGTGCACCTAAGCAAAAAAGTGGGTATGAGCATCGGTATCTGCCTGGGGATACCAATGCTTATACCATCGCCTATACCGACAACCATATCTACAAATTTTTTTTGGGTAGAGTATGTTGTCTCTTGCTACAGCAACATCCCCATGCTGTTGTGTAGCAAAAGACAATACACTCTGCCCAAGAAAAACCCGAGTACATGTGACATGTATGACAGGCAACAAAAATATGATTTGATAAAGCAAAACATACTGTCAAATACAAAAGACATGAGAGAAATCAATCATGAACCATGTACAAAGAAATGAGACACATTGACATGATATTTATAAACAACAACCAGAACACATGTATATGTGTGTATGCCTATGTATATACATGTGTATGTGTATATGTATTATGTGTGTATATTTGTATATGTGTAAATATTTGTATGCATTTTTAAAAACCCTAAAACCCTAATCCTAATGACCTTGACCTAAAACATGTGTATGTGTGTATTTTTGTGTATATATATGTGTATGTGTGTGTATGCATATGTGTATCTATGTAAAAACCCTAATCTTTAAGACCTTGACCTAAAACATGTATATATGTATACATATGTGTGTATATTTAAAAGTCAAAAACCCTAATCTTAAAACCCTAACCCTAAAACATGCATATGTGTGTATGTATATGTCACGTGTGTATGTGTGTATGCATGTGTGTGTATATATATATCTGTGTGTGTATGTATGTATGTATGTATGTATGTATGTGTGTATGTGTGTATGTGTGTATGTGTGTATGTGTGTATGCATGTGTATATACATGCAAAAGTGTTGAAAAGAGTGCAAACTTGATAGTGACTTGCTCCTCCAATCTTTACACAAGTGCAAGATCATGCAAAAGTGTTTGAAAGAGTGCAAACTAGTTAGATAATACATAAACATACCTGAAAGTAGTGTCACACACCTAATGAAGAAATAAACATACTCAAAATGCAAAGATAAGATATGACTTTGCAAGAGCTTACTAGTTCACTTCAACTATAAGTCTTTTTTGTGTATTTGTATTATGTGTTTATATGTGTATATGTGTATATGTGTGTATGCATGTGTCTATATATGTAAAAGCAAAAAATCCTAATCCTAAAACCCTCACCCTAAAACATGCATATAGGTGTATGGATGTGTGTGTGTGTGTATATATATATGTGTGTGTGTGTATGTGTATTTATTATGTGTTTATATGTGTATATGTATGTATGCATGTGTGTATATATGTAAAAGCCAAAAACCCTAATCCTAAAACCCTAATCCTAAAACCCTAATCCTAAAACCCTAACCCTAAAACATGCATATGTGCGTATGTATATATGATGTGTGTGTATGTATATATGATGTGTGTGTATGTGTATGTATGTGTATGTATGTATGCATGTGTATATGTGTGCATATGTGTATGTATTATGTGTGTATATGTGTGAACATCAAAAACCCTAATCCTAAAACCCTAACCCTAAAACATATATATGTGTGTGTATATGTATGCATATGCATATGCATATGTGTATGTAATATGTATGCATGTGTGTGTATGTATCTCTATGTCTCTCTCTTTCTATCTATCTATATCTCTCTCTTTATCTCTCTCTCTCTCTCTTTCATCTCTCTCTCCCCTCTCTCTCTCTCTTATTCTCTCTCTCTTTCATCTCTCTCTCTCACTCTCTCTCTCTATTTATAAAAAAAAACAAAACACTTAGATCGATGTTATTCTTTTGGTCGCTCTCCTCAAAGCCCAATCAACATCTTTTCTTGTCAAATTCCAAAGAATTGATGCCAAAAAGCTCCTGCAAAACAAAAGAAAAGAGAAATTAAAAAAGAGAAGACATAGAGAAAGAGAGATAGTGAAAGAGTACACACATCACTTACCAAGATGTGAGAGAGAGATGTGTGTGTAGTGAGAGAGAGAGAGAGAGAAAGAGATGTGTGTATGCATGTGTATATGTGTGCATGTGTGTATGTATTATGTGCATATATGTGTAAATGTCAAAAACCCTAATCCTAAAACCCTAATCCTAAAACCCTAATCCTAAAACATGTATATGTGTGTATGTGTGTATGTATATGTGGTGTGTGTGTATGTGTATGTGCATGTATGCATGTGTATGTAATATGTATGCATGTGTGTGTATGTATCTCTATGTCCCTCTCTTTCTATCTATCTATATCTCTCTCTCTCCCTTTTATCTCTCTCTCCCGCTTTCTATCTCTCTCTCTCTTATTCTCTCTCTCTTTCATCTCTCTCTCTCTCTGTCTCTTTCTCTCTCTCATCCCTATTTATAAAAAACAATAAAAGAAGCACTTACATAGATGTCATTCTTTTGATCGCTCTCATCAATGCCCAATCGACGTCGTCTCTTCGAATTCCAAAGAATCGATGCCAAAAAGCTCCTGCAAAACAAAAGAAAAGAGAAATTAAAAAAGAGAAGACATAGAGAAAGAGAGATAGTGAAAGAGTACACACATCACATACCAAGATGTGTGTGAGAGAGAGAGAGATGTGTGTGTAGGAATATGCATGTGTTGATGTATGTATGTGTGTGTGTACATGCATATGTGTGTGTATGTATGTATGCATATGCATGTGTGTATGCACATATATGTGTGTATACATATGTGAGTGTGTATGTACATGTGCGTGTGTATGTATGTATGTGTGTGTACATGCAAATATGTGTGTATGTATGTATGCATATGCATGTGTGTACGTATACATGTGTGTGTGTACATGTATGTATGTATATGTGTGTGTACATGTATCTATGTGAGTATGAGTATGCATATGTGTGTGTATGTAATATGCATGTGTGTATGTAATATGCATGTATGTATGTATATGTGTGTATGCATATGCATGTGAGTATGTAATATGTATGTGTATGTATATGTATGTGTGTATGTAATATGTATGTGAGTGTGTATGTAATATGCATGTGTGTATGTAATATGTACGTGAGTATGTGTATGCATATGTCTGTGTATGTATGTATGCATCTCTCTCTATCTCATTCTCTTTCTATTTCATATCTCTCTCTCGCTTTCACTCTCTCTATCTCTCTCTTTCATCTCTCTCTCTCTTTCAGTCTCTCTCTCTGTCTCTCTTTCTCTCTCTCTCTCTCTCTCTCTCTCTCTCTCTCTCTCTCTCTCTCTCTCTCTCTCTCTCTCTCTCTCTTTATGTTTCTCTATATCTCTCTCTTTCTTTCATCTCTCTCTCTCTATCTCATTCTATATCAATAAAAAACAAAAGAATCACTTACCTCGATGTAATTGTTGGAGCGTTGTCGTCAAAGTCCACTTAATGTTGTCCTCCATCAAACTCCAAAGAACTCACGCCATAAAGCTCCTGCAAAACTAAAGAGAAGAGAAATTAGAAAAGGTAAAACACAAAGAAAGAGAAAGAGTGCTACAGTGTGTGCGATATTCACCAAAGTTTCAGATCTACAGAAATAGAGAGGTGTGTGTAGAGGAAGAGAGAGAGAGAGAGGGAGACAAAGAGAGAGGTGTGTGTACACAATATGCTCCGAATGTAGTTCGCGCGCACAAACTCAACAGTAGCAGACTTTGGTTCAAAACGTGAGCAAATGTTGAATTTTTGCTTTCGGGTCCGGTTAAAACATTGCCTCCGTATAAGCGTCGGTATGAGCATCGGTATAAGCATCGCTAATTTCCATTAAATTACCAACGCATATAGCGACGCGTATACCGTTGGTATTCGATCTGTGATTTTTCAAGCATTTTCAACAGTCATACCGACGCCGAGGCATGACCGTCGGTATGGACAACGCCGGTATGCCCCTCATATGTTGTGGTGTTCCGTGCATGTACTCTCTACATGGTATCAGAGAACTAAGTGGAGATCTTGGTGATTCGGTTTAGCGGTGATTTTGGTGGTGGTGGTTCTTGAGTTTTGGTGGTGTGGCTCTCTCCTCATTGAGAGAAGCTTCTTTTTGCCATCATTTCATACTCTTTTGGGTTATACTTTGCCCATTTTCCCACCCTTCCACCCTTTCATTCATCCGATTTTCATGCTTTCTACCACTCTTATCCGAACCTCCCACCCTCTTTGTGGTGGCATTTGACAAACGTTGGTAGTTATTCCATTACGGTGGTGCATTTCAATATTTTATAATGTTTATAAGCACTTTTAGCATTCATATTGGTGTCATTGCTCAAGGATTGTGATGCATCTCAAGTTTGTGGAGTGTTTAGAAACACTATTGTGAACCTCTTTCCTCCCGTTTGAAGTAGCTCTCAATCTTTGTAAAGTGTTCATAAACACTTTGGTGGTGCATTTCATGTTGAACCCTCTTGTAAGTGTGATTTTGTGAATCCACATTTACCTATGTGGCATCATTTGTGAGCATTCACCGATTCTCCTCAAGAGGAAACAAGAGAGGGACTATGTTCCAAACTCAAAGTGTGCTTTAGCAGGAAATGCAATTCACTCTTTGACATTAGGAGTTGGGAAAATCTGCAGAGTGGCAGATTTCACAAAATAGATAGAGCACAGACTCTCTCTGCTAGATACAAACACTATTGCAGCGTGAGAATAGAAGTAGACCCAGGTGACGCTTGCAACATTCATCCCCTCTGTGTTCCCTTTCCTCTCTGTCATCTGACGACCACAGGATGAGTAAGGACGTGCCATGTCTGCACTTGAATCATTGATGTTGATGGACATCATCCATGATGTTCGACAGCAATCTATGAACTTACAACTCGGGACTAGCTCCAGGAAGATCCATAAATATCTCTGCCATTGCAATTAGGCACGCTTCAGTTATGCTCTCCGATGCTCCATTCATTTGTGCTTCTTGGCTTACTTCAATATTGCATTTGACTTATCAATTAATTGAAGATTTGAGAACCCACTCATAGGTAATCAAGCACTTGTGTCATTGATTATATGTGTGTATGTGTGTATGTGTGTATGTGTGTATGTGTGTATGTGTGTATGCATGTGTATATACATGCAAAAGTGTTGAAAAGAGTGCAAACTTGATAATGACTTGCTCCTCCAATCTTTACACAAGTGCAAGATCATGCAAAAGTGTTTGAAAGAGTGCAAACTAGTTAGGTAATACATAAACATACATGAAAGTAGTGTCACACACCTAATGAAGAAATAAACATACTCAAAATGCAAAGATAAGATATGACTTTGCAAGAGCTTACTAGTTCACTTCAACTATAAGTCTTTCTTTTTGTATTATGTGTTTATATGTGTATATGTGTATATGTGTGTATGCATGTGTGTATATATGTAAAAGCAGAAAATCCTAATCCTAAAACCCTCACCCTAAAACATGCATATAGGTGTATGGATGTGTGTGTGTGTGTGTGTGTGTGTGTGTATATATATATATATATATATATATATATATATATATATATATATATATATATATATATATATATATATATATATATATATATATATATATATATATATGTGTGTGTGTGTGTGTGTGTGTGTGTGTGTGTGTGTGTGTATTTATTTATTATGTGTTTATATGTGTATATGTATGTATGCATGTGTGTATATATGTAAAAGCCAAAAACCCTAATCCTAAAACCCTAATCCTAAAACCCTAGCCCTAAAACATGCATATGTGTGTATGTATATATGATGTGTGTGTATGTATATATGATGTGTGTGTATGTGTATGTATGTGTATGTATGTATGTATGCATGTGTATATGTGTGCATGTGTGTATGTATTATGTGTGTATATGTGTGAACATCAAAAACCCTAATCCTAAAACCCTAACCCTAAAACATATATATGTGTGTGTATATGTATGCATATGCATATGCATATGTGTATGTAATATGTATGCATGTGTGTGTATGTATCTCTATGTCTCTCTCTTTCTATCTATCTACATCTCTCTCTTTATCTCTCTCTCTCTCTTTCATCTCTCTCTTTCATCTCTCTCTCCCCTCTCTCTCTCTCTCTTATTCTCTCTCTCTTTCATCTCTGTCACTCTCTCTCTCTATTTATAAAAAAAACAAAACACTTAGATCGATGTTATTCTTTTGGTCTCTCTCCTCAAAGCTCAATCAACATCGTCTCTTGTCAAATTCCAAAGAATCAATGCCAAAAAGCTCCTGCAAAACAAAAGAAAAGAGAAATTAAAAAAGAGAAGACATAGAGAAAGAGAGATAGTGAAAGAGTACACACATCAATTACCAAGATGTGAGAGAGAGAGAGATGTGTGTGTAGTGAGAGAGAGAGAGAGAGAGAAAGAGATGTGTGTATGCATGTGTATATGTGTGCATGTGTGTATGTATTATGTGCATATGTGTAAATGTCGAAAACCCTAATCCTAAAACATGTATATGTGTGTATGTGTGTATGTATATGTGGTGTGTGTGTATGTGTATGTGCATGTATGCATGTGTATGTAATATGTATGCATGTGTGTGTATGTATCTCTATGTCCCTCTCTTTCTATCTATCTATATCTCTCTCTTTATCTCTCTCTCTCTCCCTTTTATCTCTCTCTCCCACTT
The DNA here is from genome assembly GCA_020310875.1 of Ceratopteris richardii. Classification (NCBI taxonomy): domain Eukaryota; kingdom Viridiplantae; phylum Streptophyta; class Polypodiopsida; order Polypodiales; family Pteridaceae; genus Ceratopteris; species Ceratopteris richardii. Next base: position 155,518,074 of record CM035429.1, on the reverse strand, counting down.
TCTATCTCTCTCTCTCTCTCTTATTCTCTCTCTCTTTCATCTCTCTCTCTCTGTCTCTTTCTCTCTCTCTCCCTATTTATAAAAAAGAATAAAACAAGCACTTACATAGATGTAATTCTTTTAATCGCTCTCATCAATGTCCAATCGACGTCGTCTCTTCGAATTCCAAAGAATCGATGCCAAAAAGCTCTTGCAAAACAAAAGAAAAGAGAAATTAAAAAAGAGAAGACATAGAGAAAGAGAGACAGTGAAAGAGTACACACATCACATACAAGATGTGTGTGAGAGAGAGAGATGTGTGTGTAGGGGGAGAGAGAGAGAGAGAGAGAAAGAGATGTGTGTGTAGGGGGAGAGAGAGACAAATATATGTGCATGTGTATGTAATATGCATGTGTTGATGTATGTATGTGTGTGTGTACATGCATATGTGTGTGTATGTATGTATGCATATGCATGTGTGTATGCACATATATGTGTGTATACATATGTGAGTGTGTATGTACATGTGCGTGTGTATGTATGTATGTGTGTGTACATGCAAATATGTGTGTATGTATGTATGCATATGCATGTGTGTACGTATACATGTGTGTGTGTACATGTATGTATGTATATGTGTGTGTACATGTATCTATGTGAGTATGAGTATGCATATGTGTGTGTATGTAATATGCATGTGTGTATGTAATATGCATGTATGTATGTATATGTGTGTATGCATATGCATGTGAGTATGTAATATGTATGTGTGTATGTAATATGTATGTGAGTGTGTATGTAATATGCATGTGTGTATGTAATATGTACGTGAGTATGTGTATGCATATGTCTGTGTATGTATGTATGCATCTCTCTCTATCTCATTCTCTTTCTATTTCATATCTCTCTCTCTCTTTCACTCTCTCTATCTCTCTCTTTCATCTCTCTCTCTCTTTCAGTCTCTCTCTCCCTCTGTCTCTCTCTCTCTCTCTCTCTCTCTCTCTCTCTCTCTTTATGTTTGTCTATATCTCTCTCTTTTTTTCATCTCTCTCTCTCTATCTCATTCTATATCAATAAAAAACAAAAGAATCACTTACCTCGATGTAATTGTTTGGAGCGTTGTCGTCAAAGTCCACTTAATGTTGTCCTCCATCAAACTCCAAAGAACTCACGCCAAAAAGCTCTTGCAAAACTAAAGAGAAGAGAAATTAGAAAAGGTAAAACACAAAGAAAGAGACAGAGTGCTACAGTGTGTGCGATATTCACCAAAATTTCATATCTAGAGAAATAGAGAGGTGTGTGTAGAGGAAGAGAGAGAGAGAGAGGGAGACAAAGAGAGAGGTGTGTGTACACAATATGCTCCGAATGTAGTTCGCGCGCACAAACTCAACAGTAGCAGACTTTGGTTCAAAACGTGAGCAAATGTCGAATTTTTGCTTTCGGGTCCGGTTAAAACATTGCCTCCGTATAAGCGTCGATATAAGCATCGGTAATTTCCAGTAAATTACCAACACATATAGCAACGCGTATACCGTTGGTATTCGATCTGTGATTTTTCAAGCATTTTCAACAGTCATACCGACGCCGAGGCATGACCGTCGGTATGGACAACGTCGGTATGCCCCTCATATGTTGTGGTGTTCCATGCATGTACTCTCTACATGGTATCAGAGAACTAAGTGGAGATCTTGGTGATTCGGTTAGCGGTGATTTTGGTGGTGGTGGTTCTTGAGTTTTGGTGGTGTGGCTCTCTCCTCATTGAGAGAAGCTTCTTTTTGCCATCATTTCATACTCTTTTGGGTTATACTTTGCCCATTTTCCCACCCTTCCACCCTTTCATTCATCCGATTTTCATGCTTTTTACCACTCTTATCCGAACCTCCCACCCTCTTTGTGGTGGCATTTGACAAACGTTGGTAGTTATTCCATTACGGTGGTGCATTTCAATATTTTATAATGTTTATAAGCACTTTTAGCATTCATATTGGTGTCATTGCTCAAGGATTGTGATGCATCTCAAGTTTGTGGAGTGTTTAGAAACACTATTGTGAACCTCTTTCCTCCCGTTTGAAGTAGCTCTCAATCTTTGTAAAGTGTTCATAAACACTTTGGTGGTGCATTTCATGTTGAACCCTCTTGTAAGTGTGATTTTGTGAATCCACATTTACCTATGTGGCATCATTTGTGAGCATTCACCGATTCTCCTCAAGAGGAAACAAGAGAGGGACTATGTTCCAAACTCAAAGTGTGCTTTAGCAGGAAATGCGGTTCACTCTTTGACATTAGGAGTTGGGAAAATCTGCAGAGTGGCAGATTTCACAAAATAGATAGAGCACAGACTCTCTCTGCTAGATACAAACACTATTGCACACTATCTGTGGAAGAAAGCTTGCAAAGTCACATTTTGGCAAGCATGTTTTCTGCATCCTACTGATGAGACTGTTCACTATTCTTTCTAATCCATCTCGACATATTTTTCGACAGAAACAACCTCACGACAATGTGACCATAGTTGCTGCTACAACAGTCGTGAGGCGCCAACTCTTAGGTGGTTCCAGGTGGTTTTAGAAGGAAGCAGCCCGAAACTTTCCAGGTGGTTTTAGAAGGAAGCAGATTAGAGTTGCACTCAAGCTATCTCGGAACACCACAAAGGGTGAAAGACCGATCAAGCTTTGGATGGATCCAGAGAGAAAGTGCATTATAGAACAAAGAGAGCGAGAAACAAATATCGCATGCCTCCCTCCCTGCACCATTAATCCTTGTCACCGCATTCGAAGAGAGACAGCCAAGACACATTCTTGCTCAACAAATGCGGGCAGCTGTTGAGTCTGTCCGAGTATTCTCTCTCTGATGGACCACAGCGAGCTTCCAACACTGCAGCACTCCTCCTCCCATGCATCGAAAGAGAGAGAGAGAGAGAGAGAGACGTCTTCATTTTTGCTGCAACTATGCAATTTCTACTACGCCATTTCTGCTATGTCATCTTTTGTGTCCAGGCCTTGCGCCAAGGTTTTCGCTCTTACGGTGGTACCTGGGAAAGAGAGAAATACCAAGGTTGTGACAACACGAAGGTTACTGTACTGCAGAGGCAGAGGTAGAAGATGGTTGTGCCACACTTCCAGAGGCTAAGAGGGTCGGCGTGAGAATAGAAGTAGACCCAGGTGACGCTTGCAACATTCATCCCCTCTGTGTTCCCTTTCCTCTCTGTCATCTGACGACCACAGGATGAGTAAGGACGTGCCATGTCTGCACTTGAATCATTGATGTTGATGGACATCATCCATGATGTTCGACAGCAATCTATGAACTTACAACTCGGGACTAGCTACAGGAAGACCCATAAATATCTCTGCCATTGCAATTAGGCACGCTTCAGTTATGCTCTCCGATGCTCCATTCATTTGTGCTTCTTGGCTTACTTCAATATTGCATTTGACTTATCAATTAATTGAAGATTTGAGAACCCACTCATAGGTAATCAAGCACTTGTGTCATTGATAGATTGTGTGCCCCACATACTACATTAGATTTGATTTCTCGTCGATTCACGGCAGTTGCAATGCACCTGGCTCCATATATAAAGAAATTTATTGTGCTCATGAAAGTTTTAACTTAATGTGCATATCCATTGAGAGACACTTTTTGTATTTTTTTTAATTTATTTTTATTTTTTTGATAGAACAAGAAGATTAAAATTAGAGCAGGAAAGAAAATACAATTACAACAGAGTGCACCAGCACTAGGAGAGGCCTAAAAAGGTTTCCAGAAAATGAATCATGGAAAGCCTTTCAAGAGAGTACATTTTTAACATGGATACTTTCCATCTATTGGGTCTAATCCCTCTTAAGATATAACAGGGGTCAAAGTTCCCTTAGGGACTTTTTACAGACCAGTAATATCTTTCTCATACTTTGGATACAACAAAAAAAATAATCTTTGGATTTACAAGAGAAAAGCTTTTGGTTCCTATTTTTCCATATGAACCAAATTATGTGAGCTCTAAGCATCTGCCACAGAGCAATATCTAGACTTTTACACACTCCCAGGAGAATTTCTTTGTACCCAAGAGATGGGAGTCCTTTGGCAGCACAGTAGGAGTTCAGGAGCTTCCAGAACTTTTGAGCATTCCTGTAGTTGATAAATAAATGAGAAAGATCTTCAAGTTGTCCACAAAAGGGACAGTTTCCTGCACTAATGTTAATCTTCTATTGCTCTACTTCCTATCCACAACCCTTGATGAATAATCAGCTATAGTAGATGGGCTTGCTTGGAGGTAGAAGCAAAGGCCGAGACAGTCCTAAATCTGTATTTCCATTGGCAACTGTTCCATTGAATCTTCCATTTAGAATTAAGCTTGTTGATCCCATCTGCTAGAGTGATCAGTTTTCTTGAAATTTCTAAAAATGTCTCCAGCAGCAGCATCCAAACCTATCCATTTGTGGTAGTTATAATTGTCCAGCTTGTCAATCAGCCACCTTCTTTTGTCCATCAAAACCTGTTTGCAAGCAGCAGACAGCCCATTAAAATCTTGAACAAAAGAAATGTCCCTTACCTAGTTGCAGTTGCAAAGAGAACTCCAAGTGTCAAATCCAACTTTTCTACATTTGTTCATCCTGATGGAAAGATTACAAGGGTTAGCAGCAGTAAACCATCCAATCCATATAGAGCTCTGCATGAGAAAGGAAATGTTGTTCTCAAAGTATATAGGGATTTTATAATTTCTCTTAACAATCATCCAGGCATTCCAAAATGAGCATAAGAGTTTACTTCCCTTAGGAGTAATTTGGGCAAGAGAGGTGATGATATCCCACAAGGTGAGGTTTGTCCATCTTTTGTATCCTGTAATATAAAACTCAGCAACATTTCTTTTAATTAGAGCTGACCAGTAATCATTAGATTTAGTGGCCCTTAGAATCCATTTGGCATCCATTTAGATAGCCATCTTAGAAGGGCAGATAAGATTGAACCCTCCTTCATCTTTTTTCATACAACAAACACTCCAAGCCGCTTTAGGGATCTTGCTGGTGTATTGAGTACCTCCCCATAAAAATTTCTGGATAGAGCAATGACTTGAGCAAGTTGCTTCTTGTTGGGCATCCAACAAGCAAAAAAAAAAAGGTTAGAAGAGGCAAAATGTAATGTTTTAAAGCAAAGGCTCTTTGGGATAGGTTCTGCTAAAAAGACATCCAATGAAACACTTTAGTTCTGAATCTATCAAAAACCCAGTTCCATCTTTGTTCAAAGGATATCCCAAAACCCATGGGAATACCTAACAGTCTGAAAACAACACCTTCCCTTATAATGTCACAATGTTTGTTCATAACATAAGTAGGCATCTCATTGTTAGAAGCATAAAAACCAGTTTTAGAATGGTTGACCACAGACCCACTAGCAGTATAGAACAATTGAAGACAAATCGTGAAATTCTCAACAGACAAGTTATCAGCCAAAGTTATCATGTTAGTATCATCAGGAAACATCTGAAGACCAATAGGGAAGTGAGCACCAAGAATAGCCAAACCTTTGATAGTACCTTGCTCCATAGAATCTCTAATCAACCAACCAAGGGAGTCACTAGTAATAGCAAACAAGAGAGACCTAGGGGACAGCCTTGTCTAACACACCTATACAACTGGAAGGGGTCAAAAAGATAACCATTCATAGCCACTTTTGAGTTATCATTGCCAAAGAGAGTACTAGTATACTTGATAAACCTTTTACCAGCTCCAATGTCCTGGAGAGACTGAAGAACAAAATCCCACTCAGTACGGTCATAAGCCTTATCAAAATCAACCTTGAAGAAGTAAGTGTAAATTTTATTATCTTGGGCAAAATCAAGACCTTCCCAAATAGAAATAATAGCATCCAAAATATATCTACCTTTCATGAATCCTTTTTGCTAGGGAATAATGATCATGTCCATATTTTGGGCTAAGTCTTCTAGCCAAGAAAGAAGCAAATATCTTATACAGAGAAGTCAGACAAGAGATAGGTCTCCAATTGTTTAAGTCATCCTTAGCCCCTTTTTTGTGAACCAACTTGATGACCCCAGAATTGATAAAAGTAGAAAGAGTACCTCTTCTAATGGCCTCTTGCCACACCAAGAGAATAATGGGCACAATAAAATCAGCAAGCTCATGAAAAAATTCATTAGGAATACCATCAGGACCAGGAGATTTGCAGGGTTTCAATTTACTAATGGTTTCTCTAACTTCACCGACAGAGAGGGGCAGGTCCATGATAGAGGCCAGGTGCTGAGGAATCATTTTTTTCCTTTTAAGAGCAATAGTGGACCTAGCCCTTTGGATGTCCTCCCCTCTCTTGGGAGGCCTAGAGAAAACATTGGTAAAGAAGCCAATGGCCTCTTGTAAATTCTCCTTCATAGAAGTAGCATAACTACCATCACTTTTCTTCAACAAGGGGACAAAATCCCTAGCCTTTTTCTTTTCATAAGATCAAACATGTGTTTGTTAGGTCTATCAACTTTCCCAGCCCAAAATTCCCTAGATGAGGTAAGAGCACCACTAGTCGAGATATAATCTTCCCACCTCAACCTTTCCTGAAGCTCATGGAGCTTAAGACTTTTTGTAGTCTCATCAATATGTTCATTTTTAATGTTGTCTATCTCTCTCATAATCATCATCCTTCTTTGATATCTGATTTCCTTAGCCCGAAGCTTGCATTTAGAAAACAGAGACTAAATGTCTTTAATAGCTCTTTCCCAAGCAAAAAGAAGGAGAACACTTCGAGGCAAAATGGAAGTTAAAGATATTCTTGGTCTTTTCTTTAACACAATCAATTTTCAGAAGGGAAGCATCCGAATGAATCCAGTCAGCTTTATAATCAGGAGAGTTTCTAAATAACTTAACAACCAAAGGATAGTGGTCATACATCTCAAGAGAAGAGTCAATAAAGAACTTGTGCTGCCAAAGGCCATGGAATTTGTTAACGTTCATGTAGCATCTATCAAGCCTAGCAGACAAAGGTCTATTAAGACTTCTGTTCCTCCAAGTGTGACCCGTACAATCAGAGCAGTCAATTAAGTTCAGAGAGTTAATCATACCAAGCCACTCCTTCTTCTCCAAGCCATGCAGAATATTGTCAGGGTTACCAGCTCTATCTTTTTCAAACATGACCATATTAAAGTCACCCAAAAGGATAACATCATTAGTCAGGTTGCTTAGCTCTCTCCAACAAACACTTCTTTTAGCATGATTGTTAGAAGCATAAATACTAACAATGGTATAGTTTGTAGGGTCCTTGCACTTTAAGGCCACCCATTGATTGGTATTACTATAAAGAACTTCATCGATACAATGAGAGATATTGGAAGCAATACCAAAGGCAGATCCACCTTTTTTGTTGATGTGCTTAGTGTAGTACCATTATTGAGTACTAGAGACAATGTGAAGATTGGCCTGAAGCTCAAAACCACCTACCTTCAACTCTTGAAGACACACAATGTCCGGTAAAAGATTAACATCCTAAATCCAATTGTTCACCACTTTACCTCTAACAGGGTCAGTGATACCCTTTATATTGAAAGAAATTAAATTTAAAGAGTTCATGGGAGAAAAGAAAAGAGCAAAAAACACCTTACTTTCTTAGTTTCTTGAGGGGTTTAATAATAGAACCAGACACCCGAATAGCTTCTTTCCTTTTGGGTTTGGGTTTTTTAGGTGTTTGGTTGTCATCATCCATCGCCATTTCAACATCATCTAACCCAATATTATTGTTCTGATAGTGTAAAATTTGATCATTATCCTGCTGAGTGAGCTGAGCAGAGAAATCATCATTTTCCTTCATGTTCGTTCCTGCATAATCATCTTCAGAAGGGGAAAGGTTAGAGGGATTACCAGAGCAATGATTTAGCTTTTTATCTTTCCTATTACCCACATAGGTCCATTCTCCCTCAGCCTCCTGATGGGAGGAGACTGGAGGCTCCACACATATTTCTGGTCCCATATTGGTCTGGTCACCTGGAACCTGCTTATCAACACTTTCATCATCAAAGTGAAAAGGGTTAGATACTTCCTCTAGCAGGACATCAAATGTGTTACTCCAGTTGTTGGGAATCCCTTTTTTAGCTTTAAAGTTAGACTTTTTCTGACTACTAAAATCTTGCTCACAATTCTTATCCTTGTGGATATTCTTCTCCTCACTACTATCCTTTTTATTAATCAAAAGAGGATAGTCTTTTTGTTAAATGCCCCTGATTAAAACAATTAAAGCAGGCATTAGGAAGTTTCTTGTAGCGTACATTCTATTCATGCTGCTTACATCCATCAGAATCCTTTAAAATTATAGATGTTTTAACCTCTTTGGAGATATCGACTTCAACTAGAATTTGGGGATCCCATTTAGGGTTAAATCCATTCCTAGACTTTTGGCCTAGGACTTTTCCAATAAGTTTACCTAATTGTTCTACCCAGGGGTAAAATTCAACAGGCAAATCAGGGAACTCCACCCACACAGGAACTTTGGTAGGCTTAACACCTCTGGGATTAAAACTAGGGTACCACTTGAATAGAGGAAGGGGAACATTTCTGATCATCCAGTGTCCTTCAGACATAACCTGCATGACACTATTAGAATCCTCAAAGAAAAATAGAAAAAAATTATTTGGTAAAAATTGGACATGCTTAATATTCATCCCTGTGTTAGTCTAGTTGTTCTTTATCCAGGCTCTGAGAGCTTCTTGGGCAGGCATGGGCCCATGAAAAAGCCCAATCACATCTCTTATGCCAACTATTAAGAGAGTTTCTGTCAATAACAAGAGTGTAGTCCTCATTATCATCAATATCAGCATCAATGTTAAGTCTAGAAGCTCCAGCCTCTATGTTCAAGTTTCCAACATTGTCCAATCCCTCAGCAATTTTTTGTTTGCCCTTGAAGTTCGATCAAGAGGGAGGGTTACCTGTATAAGCAAGATTGTCAAACAAGGTGAAGTTACCTTGATGGTTATGCTGAACAACAGAGGCATAAGTCCCCTCTTTAGTAATCGTATGACCATTTTATGTGGGTTATCCCTTTATGGCACTGAATACCATCATGTTCTCTGCACGTAGGCTGATACATCTCACCATCATCACTTTTATCTTTGGGTTCAAGTCCACAGTTGGACAAGGCAACTAAATCACCAATGTTTCCAGAAATGCCTCCCAAACTACTCGAGCCTGCTCGTTTCCAAACATCAACTTCCCTTTCTGACTGAGTATGTTCTATCCCATCATAAAAGTTAGAGACCTTACTTGGCGGGCAGTCAAGACTGAGGCCCCTTGGCATTCCGTTCTGGAGAGCTTCATGTAGAGCCATCGATACCTCGACACTAGTTTTAAAAAGAAGAGTCAATGGCCCCTTGTCATCTAAGGGGCGCTAGAGAGCCAGGGCCCTCCCATCGAAGAGTCTACCAAACTCCTACCAGAGGAGCCCTCCAGAGGAGGAACCACTCGCGGCGGACTCAAGACCTCAGGCCATCGCTAGGGTTTCTTCAGGTACTGACGCTCTCACGACATACCAAGGTACAGAGAGTGTAGTTAGAAAAAGGTAATTTATTATTTGTGATTCACCAATAGCTTTGATTCCTTCAATTATGTCTTAAGCATGGCGAGCATTTTTTTTTTGCCTCTCAAATCATTCGTAACAATTCCAACTCCTATATGCAATGTAACTTCGAAGCTTTTCAAGGTTCTTGTAAGGCATAACTAGAACTTAAGCCACATAAACCCTTATCATTTGGCACCTTAGGTTCTCAAGTACCCCTTTGCACATTCTCTTTGTATTCTCCAAGGGGTCCATTTTTAGAGTACCACACTTCAAGCTTGGCACATCCTTTAGCACTAAGTGCTCACTTTTGTACCATCAAGCATATAAAGAAAAAGAGAATCTTGTGTGTGTGCCTTGGGAGGCTACTCTAAGCCCCCAAGTGTGACCTTTTGTGCCACGGCCTAATCTAAGCCCTCTCCTCTCGCCTCGACTCATCTCGATGTTTCTGCAAGTGTAGGGCTAATCTAAGCACCTCCCTCTCCAAGGTGCCCCTCTCACATTATCTAGTGTAGGGCTATTCCAAGCCCCTTCCACTCCCCAAGGATTTCCATTATGGTGCCAAGCTTTTCAATTTCTTTCCAAACTTTGCAATTATTTTCAATTAATTTCTTACCACACGTGTCTTTGAAAGTGTTTTTAAACACTTGACACTTACTCTTGCAAATCACAAACTCACTTCTTTAGGAGTTCAAGTTCACTAAAACTTTGTAATGTCAAAGAGTGAAGCTAGCACCTCATCTATGGCCAATTTTTTACCTTCCTTTACACCCATATTCATGCCCAAGGATGAAAGATTAAATGGGTAAAACTATAATCTTTGGAAAGATGTAATAGAGCATATTTGTATACTAATCTCCTTTACGATGTAGTAGATGGTTCCGAACTTGAACCCAATAAGGCCAACAACCTAGAATCTTGGCATATCTGGAATGTTAAAGATAAAAGAGCATTAGGCCAACTTCTACTAGCTTGTCGATGAACTAACCAAACAGCACATCACGGCATGTAAAAGATCCAAAGAAACCCAAGACACTTTAGCGGCCTTATACGAAGATAAAACACCCTTGAGGATCTATGCTTTAGAAGCAAAATTCCATAATCTAACTATTCGGCCGACAGATACAATCACAGATGTCATAGCTTAGTTTGAAGACTATCAACACAAGTTAGCACTTTGTGACGAGAAAATTTCCAATGAAGATATGGCCATCAGGCTACTTAACGAACTACCTAGGTCATATGAGACCTCTGTAATGACCTTGTATAATTGATGGCAAGTTCTAACTTGGGAAGAAGTCCATCATCTTCTACTCCTTCATAATACCTTGCCCTCACACGACATCATGGTCTTTGGTACAGAGGGGCATCAAACTCACAGGATATTCACATTCAGATTGGGCTGGTTATCCTGATTCTTGATGGTCTACTTCTAGATACATATTCTTGTTTGGCTCATGACCTATATTGTGGGCAAGTAAGAAGTAGCATACCATTACTTTATCATCCACTCAGTTCAAGTACTCAACATTCAACTTTGCCACATGTGAGGCCATCTGGCTTTGATGTTTATTATCTGACATTGGTGTTTTGCAGGTTACTCCAACATGCATCTGCGCGGATAGCCTGTCAACCTTGGCCATGGCCAAGAATCCAGTGTTCCATGCTCGAACAAAGCACATCGAGATCCAGTACCACTTCATCCGCGAGAAGCTCGTCTCTCAAGAGATTACTCTAGAGTAGTATACCTCTTAGGAAAACTTGGTGGACATGTTCACGAAGGCTCTACCTCTAGTTTTGCTCCAGTGCTTGGTAGACCTTTGCAACATTCAGCCGCCCCAAAATGGAGCTGCAAAGGGGGTGTTGAAGACATGATTTCTCCTACATCATCTACATTTTGTATCTACATGAGTGCATCTGCATTTTGTATCTAGAAGGCACTCCATTTCTAGTTTATTTCCATTTTATATTGTATTTCCTTTGTATTTGGATACCTTGCCATTTGCTTATACCATTGTATTCATTCTCCTTTCAGGGGAATTATCCCACATGAGATGTACTTTGGAGAGCCCCTCCCAAATCTATATAAGGGGGACCTCTCTCCCCATTTGTACTTGGTTAGAATCTTGAGAAGCCTATTCCATGCTCTTAGCAAGCTCATTTCTAATCCACATGAGTTTACCCATTTCATGGTCTACTCATTTTGAGTCTCACACAATCTTTCTTTTGTGAGTACACTCTTCTTTTCATTTTGCTTTCGTGCATGTACTCTCTATACAATGGTCACTCTTCTACTTGAAGAGTTAGAAATGGAAGAAAATACCTTTATGCAACCTATCATATGCTTATGTTAGGCAGTCGGATAGGCATAATGTAATATTATATTTTTTCTATACCGCACGTACCGAAAGGTCGTAGTGAAGTGTTGTAACCCGTTTTCTATTAATGAAGAGACATTACGGCGTTCTCCAGAGAGAGGAGACGGGATCGCCAGACTGTCTGTCTGGGCGATTTACGACCCTGTGGAGATGTCGGAGTGTAGATTCCAGTAACTCTAATTAAGTGGGAAAACTAGATAAAGGGCCTCTGAAGTATCAAACCCCTACCATCCCCAAGAACCCGAACAGAGATTAAAAGGTGGACTTGACGGAAGTTTGTCCTTTTAACACTGGTGCCGTCTGTGGGAAGATGGCAATTGATTAAGAAATCAGTAAAGGTAGAGCAGCACGTAAGGCAAGCGGTACAGAGGTGATATATGCTGGTTACTCGGTCCGGCGAGTCTTATCCGAAGTATAGAAGAGACCAACACCCTTGGGCACTTCCAAATCTATTAGGGACACCCTCAAGCGATAGAAGTGCAGGCCATTTAAGCCCAGTTGTCGAAGGATCGGAGCCAGTTAGCAGTGATTCCGATGCCAGTTTGGTGACACATGATGAGATTTCGGTAGATTTCGGTGTGACTCCAGTACGTTCTGAAGAAGGTACAGTAACTGCTGAGTGTACAGGGACACAGTGTGCAGCTGAGTCGACACCATCTGGTCAGAATTTGAACATTTCTAGGGATAAAGTTGTGTTACCCAGAGAGATCGTTGCCGGTGGAAGTATACCCTGTTTCGATGAAAGTTCGACAAGTTTCGGTCAAAGTTAGGTACCAGTTGGTGGGAATTTACAGTTTTTCGATGACAGTGTGGTAATCCTTGGTGGATCCTTATTAGGTACACCATTGTTTGGGGCAAACTTGCCTCATTTTGATACTACAGCTGAGGATAGGCTATTTGATTTGGAGATACGTAAGAGATTCAACACTATTTTCGAGCCAGAAGGTGAGCAGTCTGATAATACAGATTCCGAAGGACAAGGCACACCCCCTCAGGACTCAAGAAACAACAGCGGTACCAATATTAGCACCATGAGTGGTCAACAACAGCAACAATAACAACAACAGCCACATCCAATCATTCCACTTCGGCCGGTTCCAACAGGGGTGACGTACACAAAGTTCGGTGGATTTCTAGGGGACGATCCTGATGCACATGTGCGCACGTTTGAGATCAGTTATGCACTATTAAACCACCCACCTGACCTGGCGTACAAGGCCATCGTATTTCAGGCTACATTGGTCAATGAAGCAGCGAGGTGGCTAACAGAGTATGATATCAACCATTTCGCTAACTATGATGATGTGAGAGACGTGTTTTTACAGAGGTTCCGATTGAAAAAGAATCCTGCCGAAATCTTCGACTATTTGCAGAACAATCGGCAGAAGCCGCACCAGACTGTTCAGGAATATGCAACATTGTTTAGAACCCACTTAAGACAACTGCCTCTGGCACATGCTAATCTACCGGATGATGTTATAGCCCAGTGGTTCATTAACGGTTTGACCCCACAGTTAAGACAAATTATGATCATCCGCTGTGTGGGGGCTATGACACTAGATGCTGTTATTGTGATGGCCCTGCAACTAGAGAATAAAGTTGGGGGATTCACCGAAGACTTGGAGTGGCTGAAGGCTAGTAAGAGCGTAGCAGATGATCTGGCTAAACAGATGTATTGCACCAAGTGCAAAAATCTAGGGCACACCAGTGCTACATGTGCCCTTAACCAGATGTATTGTGCCATCTGCAACACAATAGGACACTCAACGGAAAATTGTGCGTATAATGCCAAGGTGCAGGGGCAAGCAGCTGTAAATGCCATCATACAGGAACCAGGTCAGCTAGCAGCCCATTACATGCCACCACAAATGCGAAACAATCAGTCACAAGGATATCGGAATTATAGGGGTCAGCGGAACACCAATTTTAATTCAAATCGATGGCAGGTGGGTACATCAGCAGAAGGTACTCCTCTTCCACCACCTCGATGTCATTTTTGCGGCGAGATTGGCCACATTCGTAGATGCTGCAAGGATGCAGCAGAGTACGATAAAAGGAAGAAGGAGTGACAGAATCCAATGACCAACATGGTCTATATTTCACCAGTTGAATCACAAGCAGCAACGGTTCAGACTAGTTCAGGTAAGCAGTTACAACCCGCCACTGAGGTGTTCGAGCCTGGTATCCGCGAGCAGCAGCGAATGTATACAAGGGCTAGTCAATGGACAGCCAAAGATCCAATGGTGTTTCCTGATCCAATTCCGGTAACACATGTTCCCCTGCCTAAGGCAAGAGCGAATGAACAAACTACTGCCCCAGCAACGGTAGAATCATCATCAGAATCGGTGAGAAGTACGATCCAAACAGATCAGGTGTGGGATATTCTAGCCAAGGCTTCAATTACACTTCCTTTGGGACAGTTGCTCGCCTTAGTGCCAGGAGTTAGGTAGCAATTCCAACAACAAGTTAGTCCTGGATCTTCCTATACTCCGGTGACTGCCACAATACAACCGGAAGCTGATTCTATGGTGGATCATTCAGTCCCTTTGATCACTGTCTGGCATACAAATCACAAGATTGTTCAAGTGCTAATTGATGGCGGTTCCGGTGTGAATATAGCAATGGTAGCACTCTGCAAGCAATTGGGGTGGACCCAAATCGAGCCCGTACAATTTTTTGTACGAATGGCAGACCAATCCCGAGTCCATCCGATGGGACTAGTACGAAATATTCCGATTACCTTGTAGGGTATCACGTTTAAAATGACTTTTGTAGTTCTCGAACTACCAGAATCCAGCCTCGACTACAATCTACTTTTCGGTCGACCATGGTTGAAACAAGCCAAAGTGGTACAATATTGGTCCGCGCAAGAGTTAACTTTCAAAGATAACCACCATAAATATGTAGTTAAATTGGATGCCATGCAGCCCTGCGAGCTTCATGCAAGACCATATGTAGCGGAGCCGGTCCACATGTTGGATGGCTTATCTGATGACGAGGAAGAGGCGTTTCTGAAGACCAATAAGGATCTGATTTCATTAGGTACTGTAGATCTCCAGTCGATTGCATACAAGTGGAGTCCGGCCGCTTGCACGGTGGTACCAGTGACTAGAGATGCAGCTGCAGATGATAGTGTCACTATGGATGGAGCCACCTTACATCAACTTTTGCAGTCAGCTGATGATCTGGTAAAACCTCAATAATTTTATGTATCGGAAGATCAGTTAGTAACATATAATTTGGGTGACAACCCGTTAAGATTAAGGCAAGATTGTGAGAGACATTTCAAGATGATTTGATACGACTCCTGTGTGATTTCTCCAATGTTTTTGCTTGGGACTATCGAGATATGAAAGGTCTGGACCCGCGGATCTATCAACATCGGGTAGTGCTCAAACCAGAAGCAAAGCCAATCAAACAGTCCAGTTATCAAATGAACCCCAATTATGCAGCACAAGTCAAAGAAGAACTCGATCAGTTACTGAAGGTGGGATTCATCGTACCAATCGAGCATGCTGAATGGATATCTCCAATCGTGATCGTCCCGAAGAAAAATAAACAGCTGCGCATCTGTGTTGATTACCGGAAACTGAATGCTGCTACTGTACCGGATCCATTTCATCTCCCCTTTCTGGACACAATGCTCGATCGGGTGGCAGGGCACGAGATGTATTCATTTTTGGATGGTTACAGTGGTTATAACCAGGTGAGGATGGCAGAATAGGACATACCTAAAAGAGCCTTTATCACAAACTGGGGTGTTTATGCTTGTACGGTAATGTGGTTTGGGTTAAGGAATGCTCCAAGTACGTTTCAACGATGTATGCAAGAAGTCTTTTCACTCTACCTGACTACTTTTATGCAAGTATATTTGGATGACTTTTCCTTATTTGGCAAGATTGTGGTGCACCTGTATCATTTACGGTGCTGCTTTGCAAAATATCGCGAATACCGATTATGCTTGAATCCGACAAAGTCAGTTTTTGCGGTCTCTTGTGGCAAACTACTCGGACATATTATCTCTACACAAGGAATACAAGTTGACCGGATAAAGTTGCCATCGTGTTGGAGACACCAGTCCCCACAACACCGAAAGAAGTTATACGCTTCCTGGGCCAAATTCGGTGGCATGGTAGACATTTACGGTGGTTAGCTCATTTAGCAACACCACTTAATCGCTCATGACTAGTCCTCAACGACAGTACGAATGGACTCCAAAGTGCCAAAATGCATTTGATCGTTTAAAGGTGTTATTGATGCAGGCCCCCATTTTGCAACCACCTGATTGGGACCGTCCGTTCCATGTCTTTGTGGATGCATCGGACATAGCTATTGGCAGCGTTCTAATGCAGCAAACTGACAAATGGTTTCGGCCTATATATTATGGAAGTCACCGATTAGCCCCTGCTAAAAGGAACTATTTAGTGATCGAACGAGAATGTCTCGGGTTGGTGTACTCTGTGAAGAAATTCCGACATTATTTGTTGGGCCAAAAATTCACCTTCCACATGGATCATGCCGCACTTGTGTATTTGGTCCGGCAGCAACATTTAGGTGGTTGCTTGGCTCGATGGGTTTTATTAGTACAGGAATTTGACTATGAAGTTATTCATCGACCCGGCACAACACATGCATTGGCAGATTTTCTATCTCGGTTAGATTCCGATGAAGCTCCGGTGGGGGTTGATGACACTACACCGGCAATTTACACCACGGAGTCAACTATTGAAGAATCTACCGAACCTCTTGTTCCTCCTACATACTATGATACGTTACTGACTTTTCTAACTGACGGGTGTCTTCCTCCTCATACTCCCCCTGCTTTGCGGCAGAAATTTGTAGTTTACAGTCGCAGATTCCGGTTGATTGTAGGCCAATTGTACTACATGGATCATTCTGGTGTTTTACTTCGATGTATTCCACCACATGAAGCAGAATCGGTTATTGCTATGGCTCATTCCTTACCCTTGGGTGGACATTTCGAAGCTGAACTTACTCACCGTAAAATTCTGCAAAGTGGGCTTTGGTGGCCTACCATGTACAAAGATGTGACTCAGTTTGTGCAATAGTGCGATACCTGTCAACGGTCTGGATAGCCATTACATCGGCACCTCTTTCCCCTTCACCCCGTATTACCGCTGGAACCCTTTCAGAAGTGGGGTCTAGATTTTATTGATCCCATAACACCTCTAGCTACTCTCACCAACAATCGCTATATCTTGACTTGTACTGATTACGCCACTCAATGGGTGGAAGCTTGGGCATTACGGTCGGCCACAACTGTTTCGGTGGCAAAATGCCTGATGAAGGACGTCTTCCCGCGTTATGGATTACCTCTGGAAATAGTGACAGATCAAGGAACACATTTTGCAAACCGCTTAATGCAAGTAGTGACTCAGACTTTTCAAATTGTCCATAAATTCAGCTCACCGTATTATCCACGTGCTAATGGTTTGGCTGAAAGTACCAATAAGACTTTGTTGACTATGCTCCGCAAATTGCTTTTAGAATGTCCGGAACGTTGGGACTAGTTATTATCTGCAGTTTTGTGGGCTTACCGGACTACCTACAAAGCTGCTACTGGCATGAACCCATTCAAGCTTGCTTATGGATTGGAAGCCATTCCACTGATGGAAGTAGTAGTGCCGAGTTTACCCATTGCCTTAGCTCAGAAATTGCTGCCATAAGACTCTTTGCCATTTTGGTTGGATGCACTCAGGGCATTGGATGAAACGCGCTGGGAAAGCTTCATGACTCTTCAAGAAGTTCAGCTTCGTCAAACCCGTACCCATGATCGGTTCCTCAAGACTCCTGTGTTTACAATGGGCCAACTTGTGTTATTTTATAATGCTAAAGCAAATCGATCTGCTGGAAAATTTAAATTACGGTGGTTCGATCCTTACCGGATTAGTGAGCAAGTGGGACCCACTACTTTTCGGTTGACTACATTGATCGGAGTTTCCCTTCCCAAAGCGATTAATGGTTCAAAGTTACGCCCATATCACCAACCGACTGATCACCGCTGACGTGTTCTTCGGTTTTCTGCGTGTCACTTATTTTCTTTTTATTTCCTTGTTTCGGCTGAATATAGACCGTCAGTCTCCTCGTTTTGATATCTAAATATGATTAATCACCGCCCTGTGTTACTGTGTCTACTCATGCATGCATGCCATAATTATGAAGGTTATCATTTCAATACCGCGCGATGATTAGGGTTTTCGATCGTCTCATGTTGCCCATGTGTCTACTTAATCTTGTTCCTTTTACTGATAATCGCTATTGTGTCTGTGTGTTTCTGCGTTCTTTGTTTTCTGTGTTATCTGTGTTCTTGTGCTTTCGTGTGCACGTCATGGAAGCACTAGCCAATGTTGCTACCTTTTGTGAAGGACTCATCCCTGAAGTGAGTGAGTATTTGCGTATTGGTGGCCTATTGAACTTCGCTGAGTTGCCTTGGCAGTGGAGTGTCAACCATTTTATGCGCATATTATTTTCGTTATCGCTGCCACACCTACTACGAAGCAGAGTTGGCCTATCCTTTGTTTACCGTCACGAGTCGTGATCACTTTGGCTTCGTTTGCCGATGCCTTTCGACTTCCTCGGGATGGATTGGAGAATGGTCCACTCCTTCCTGTAGCCACCATGACCACGTTATTTCCACGGCACTCATCTAATGAGTACGCCATTCTGTGTCGACCTGACCCGGAGCGTACTGCTTTACAGTTTTTAGTCACGATTTTGAACTTGCAAAAACGCACCTACGGTATCTCGCGCCCATTCTACTCGATGATAGATATGGCTTCTCGCGAGTCTGTTAATTTTGCATCTTTTTATTTCTGGTGCATTCACCGTGAATGTGTTACAGTTATCAAACAAGTCAATAAGGGTAACCTTCCACGTTCGCATCTACCCCATATCCTCACTTTTCTTTTTCCAACCATTCAAGCCGCGCAACCCCCGCCAAACGCTCCCTTCCTGCTGCATGAAGACTCTACTCGGATGATCGAAGATGAGGAAGATGATGATGCAGATCTTTTTCAACTCCTTCGTCGAAAACGCAAACGTATAAGTCCCTCTGAGAGCCAAGTGCAAGGATCCAATGTTGGACATGAAGAAGAGGTCTTCCACGACATCGCTACCTCCATTCATGTTGATTCTTCCACCCATTCTTCTCCAATCTAGCAGCAGGAACAAAGTGCTTCCACCGTCGACTTTGAAGAAGTTTCTTCTCGAGACGATTCTCATCAGCAGAATCAAGATGTTGTTCAAGCAATTATTGTAGAGATTCTCAATGAAGTGATTGCTCTGGTTGATGGCGTGATTGACCGAACGGAAGCGACAATGCAGCAAACCATCGGAATAGTGCTGGTGCCTAACATTCTTATCTCACTTTCTTCCACCATGAACACTGTTGAGCCCATTGTCCCAGTACAGCCTGTTATTCTCGATGTACCCAATTCTCCTTCTTCTTCTCCCGCTTATTCTCCACCATCTTCCCCTCATCTGTTTTCCACTTCTATATCCCAATCCCAATCCCTTCCTACTCTTCCTTCTCCAATCCCGATGTTTCATGAACTCGAATCTATGGGTCGACTTTTGATCCAATTCTCGCAGCAGTTACCCATGCAAATGAAGATGGCAACCGACAATATGAGACAGGAGTTGCAGCACAAAGTTGATGTTTTAGAGGTTGATATAACCCCATTACAGGAAGAAGAAGATGTCGTTAAGGCAAACAACCATGCTTTGCAGATGCAACTTCAGCAGCTTCAAGCTAGGATTGCAGAGCAAGACACATTGATTGCACGACGCGATGCAGCATTGGCAGAGTTAAAAGCCAAGGATGTTTTGTTAACTGCTCGTGATTAAGAGATCAAGTAGTTAAATCAGTTGGTACAGGATAAAGAAGATGCTCGAGTGGAGATTGACAATTTGTTGGAGGAAACTCGAATACAGCTTGATGAGGTTGTGCAGAGAGGACAGGAGATGGCTACTTTAGCTAAGCAAACTACTGCAGAACTTCAGACCGCAACTGCCGATCTGTTTCAGGCGAATTCTGCTCTCAAAGCCTAGACGAGTTTAACCATTCAACTTCAGAAGGAGATAGCAGGGATTAAGAAAGAAAGAGATGCTTATTATCAAACCATTCAATATCAAGCTCAGGAGCTGAAACGAAGAGAAAAGCAGCTAGGCTTTCAAGCAGAGCGACTATCCAGAATAGATGGACAAATTAATGATATGAGATTGAGCCGCGATGCAGCCCTTGCAAATGACTTTTACTTGCAAGAAGCATTTTTGCAGACCCAGACTGAATTTCTGATGAGTCGGGTCATTGCGGCAAGTTCAGTCCGAACTGACGCACAGCTAGTGGAGCCGGAAACATTAAAATTAATGTTGGATTCATTAAAACAGAAAATCGCCAGAACCTTCAAATTAGCAAGAACCATGTATATCCAAGGCATCGTAGATGAGCCTTAATTTTGTTTTCCTTGCAGGTTCAAGTCCACCGTGCGTGCCAGTGTTAGGCCACCGGATTGGCATCATCTAATATTATGTTTTTTCTATACAGCACATACCAAAAGGTCATAGCGAAGTGTTGTAACCCATTTTCTATTAATGAAGAGACATTACGGTGTTCTCCAAAGAGAGGAGACGGCATCGCCAGACTGTCTGTCTAGGCGATTTACGACCCTGCGGAGATGTTGGAGTGTAGATTCTAGTAACTCTGATTAAGTGGGAAAACTAGATAAAGTGCCTCTGAAGTATCAAACCCCTACCATCCCCAAGAACTCGAACAGAGATTAAAAGGCGGACTTGACGTAAGTTTGTCCTTTTAACACTTAGTAGCTCTGGAATAAAAAAATCCAAGGATTTACTGAGATTGCATTTAATACTGCATGATCAAAAGCTACCTCTTCAATAGTAGCACATGCATATGAATCTACCTTTGAAGATTTAGGTTTTGGAACATCTTCAACACTATTACCTGATGCTTTCTTCTTCTCCTTAAAAATACTTGCTTTGCATTCTGCTATAAAATGACCTAGTTTCTTATAGTAATGGCATACTCTTTTCTTTGAATCAGATGTAGTAGTCGAAGACTTTTCTTTGGGTGTAGAGGAAGCATTTGGAAAAGGACTAGAAGACTTTTGCTTAAAAGACTTACTTTCCTTCTTGGATTGTTGACTCTTCTTCTCCTTCTTCTTCTTTCCCTTCGATGATGATAGCATGGCTTCATCATTCTCTTCCATACCGTTTTTTTGATCTTCATCTTGAAGTAACAGGAATTGTAGCTCTTCAAATGAAATTTCTCCATCTCTTGTAGAGAGATAAAGAAGTAACAAGAGCACGATATGTAGATAGAAGTGAGTTTAGAAGTGTGTTTACTATCTCTTCATCTAAAATGTTGACTCCAACATTGAGTAATTGATCTCGTAAATCTTTAAGCTTCAAAATATGTGTATGAACTGATTCACCAACTTTCATCCTTGTGTTGGCTAGTTGTCTCCTTAGATGAGGTCCTAGCAAGGTTTTTGCTCTGATAGAGATTCTATAACTCCAAGCAAGCCTGTAGAGAGGTTTTGCATGACCTAATCTGGAGTATAATAGGCCCCTTTACTCCCATAGAAATAGATGAAAATGCTAGTGCATCCCTTGAATCCCATCTGGATTGCCCTTCTGTAGGAAGTAATCTGGTAGTAGTATAGACTCCTGATGATGAAAGAGTTTCTTCTTCTTCACTAACCTCCTATTGAGCAGAAATAGGAATGGAAGGTCTTCTAGAAGATGAAGCAACATCTTCTCTGACTTGTCTTGGCCTTGGATAAGTGCCATTGACAATATTCCATAAGTCCTTTGATACTAACAGATTCATCATCATAAAACTCTGAATTGGATAATTAGACATGCCCTCAAGCTTGTGTTCATTCTCAAGTCTATAGTCACTCATCTTGTTAAGGGTGTATGTCAACTATGCTCTGGTACCAAATGTTGGAATTGGGGTAGGCCACAATAACAATAAATCACAGGTTTACAGAATCTTCCAAGAGATGAACCTTAACATACACACCTTAATACTAAAAAAGAAGATGAGTGAGATATAGAGAGACAATAGACAAGATTTCAAGTGTGACGGGAAGCTATGACGCTCACCTACACTATTTATAAATGAATGATGAGTTATAATGTGTATATGATACAAACTGGCAATATCTGTGTCTAGCCAGAAATAGGATCATCTAGATACAAGAGATTGTGTGCCTAAGAGGTATAAGGAGTGTGAGTTCGAGAATATGGAGAATAAGAATAATTAAGAACTCTTTTAGAGCAAACCCAAATTCTGATCAACCTAAATCAGAAACGAGCCAATTTGTTGGGAGGCGTTTAATTAAGCCAAGCCACTCGCCATTCTTTGTTGAAGGGAATATAAGAAGAATATATAATATGTTATATCTGCTCGTGTGGTTTTCTTGTAAAGAATAGTATAATGAACAATCCTTATAACTATTCTGTTGGACTATTGAACATATTGGAGATTGATCCAACATAGCATTCACTTTTAAATACTTTGAAAAGGGAAACATATGGCTTTTTACCAGTGTAGGCCTTGTTAAGGAGTATTTCCATTAAGTGACTTGATGTAACTTTGATTGAAGATGTAGACAACAGTGTTGAAAGCCTCTACCCATGATTGATTTCACAAACCCTTTCCCTTCAGCATGCATCTTACCATCTCCATGATGATTTGATTTTGAAATTTTGCAACACTATTTTGTTGAGGACTATATGCCACAGTGAGTTGATGCTTGGTTCCTTTACTCTTGCAAAAATCTTTAGACCATGTTGACATAAACTCATCACCACCCTCTATCCTAAAGTTCTTCATCTTCTTCCCTATTTAAACAAGGTAAAGACATTCTTTAAACTTACAAAAAGTTTGAGCCGTATCGCAAAGGAACTAGACCCACATCTTTTAGGTATAGTCATCGATGAGTAACATGAAGTAGAAAGATCCTCTTAAGGCTTGTGTAGGCATTTTTTTGCACAAGTTATCATGCACCAATTCTAGAGGATAACTTTCTCTATTCTTGCTTTTTCGTGGAAATGCCTTCCTTTGTTGCGTGCCCATTATGCAAGCTTCACATGGTTGCTTCATGTTTGCAATTGATGGTAGGTGTGCAACCATACCCCTATGATGCATCTCTTTTAGTATTGGGTATCTGATATGATCGAAGCTCTCATGCCATGGCTTACTTGTGCCTACAATTGTAGCGGCTATAAGAGCAAAAAATCATATCGGTTTTTCATCCTTATGCTAGTCCCAACAATGTTTTTCACACTATCCATAATTGTAGTTGTTGTCTTACTGAAAGATACTTCATGAACTTGATAAATTATAGAAGCTAACCAAAGTACATTTCATTTTATTTGTGGAACATACACACATTTGAAAGCTTTTTGATATCCCCATTAGAATTAGTGCAAGAAATGGTACCTTTTTCCTTTGTATGAAAACTTGCATTGTTGTCTACCTTTATCGTGATGGGTTCCTTTAGAGCTTCTAAGGAACTTTAAAGGCCTTTTCTACTCATCATGTGGTGAGAGGCAGCACTGTGTAACACCCATGAGTCATATGTTCCTAAATCTTGAGTCAAGGAGCATATCTCCTCTATCGTAACAAATAACTCAAGCTCTATTTCTGTATTGTTGGTAGACTCCTTGTGTTTTCCACCTTATTGTTACACTTATGTGTTCCTCGAGTAGCTTTGATGTGAACCTTTTCCCTATACATGGGCACTTTTTACTCTAGTGCTGGCTAGAGGTTTTTTCCCCATGTTACCACATACTTGATACTCTCATATGTGGTGGTACTTTGTACTTAGGGATATTATTCAGCACTTACTTCAGTTCAGTTCATCGATCAATAGAGAGAGCTATTCCAGCCATCGTCTTCTCCGTGTTTCTTGCTGTGTTTATGCTCCTTGTGTGTGCTTCTCGTGTGTCTCTCGCACTTCCACACACACCCAACAGTGGTATCAGAGCAGGTTCAGCTCCTTCTCAAGTTTCGGTTTTTCGCGTCCCGACACGTGTGCACTTTAACAGTGCAAATCGACTTCAAAGCATAGAACTGTGAATTTTAGCAGTCTAGAAACACCAACAAGTGCGCTGGGGCTTTACCGCCATTTCGAACCCATTCCTGCAGTCAGAATTGCCATCAGAGTGACGGTTTGTGAGCTGAAATTTCAGCATTCATTTCGGCTTTCATCGAAGTGAAGATTTTGTCACATTCTTGTTCCTTAGTGAAATGGCGGGTAGCAATGACTTGTTTGGCATGCTTCAAGCTGAAGATAAGCTTGATGGGACCAACTACCCGATGTGGTCTTACATGATGAAGCATGTTCTTGTTGCAAAACAACTTTGGAACATAGTGGCAGATGTAGATCGAAGATCGGCAGGTGCTTCTACTTCACAGTCTACTGTCACAGATGGAGCTTCTTCTTCGAGTACAGTGGTTTCTCCTTCTCCACCTACGCAGGAGCAGCTTAGATGGGATGGAAAAGATGCTCAAGCTCATGCTTTAATTGCGCTTTCAGTGAAGCATCATATAGTTCCACACATTCAGTCATGTTCTACATCGAGATAGGCATGGGACACTCTTGCTTCTTTGTATGTCGTGCGTAATGAAGCACGTGTTGCATACTTGAGGAAGCAACTTGAGGATGTATGTATGGCTGAAAATGAGTCAGTGGATGTGTATGTGACACGCATCAAGGATTTGAAAGAGCAATTGGCAGACATAAATGAGATCATTCCGGAAGCATCACTCATTTCTACATTGTTGAAAGGATTACCGGAATCTTTTCAAAGCTTTGCTACTACACTCCGTTTGGCTGCAAAAGGAAATCCTAATATGTATGCATTTGATGAGGATGTGTCTCTTCTCTTGCAAGAAGAGCAATCTAGAGTGAATAGGAGTGGTTTGATTGAGGGAACGCAAGCACTTGCTATCTCACAAAAGGGGAAAAGCAAGTATGGTTCAGCTTTGGGTTCATCAAAACGAAAGCCTCAAGCTTCCTCTTCCACTCATTCCTCTAATGATGGCGATTTGCAAAAGAAGAAGAGATGCAAATATTGCCGAAAGGCTGGTCATACTATTGATGAGTGTAGAAAGCTTGTTAAACGCAATGAAAAGAAGAAGGAATCAGGCATGTCTATTGCTGAAAATTCAGCAAATGCAAAGAATGATGAAGCTAACATGGCTCAAGATTTTTGGCCATGTGTTGTTACATGTCATTATGATGCTTCTTTACATTCTAAATGTATGGTTGTGAGTGAGGTTGATTCGGATTGGTTCTTTGATAGTGGTGCTTCAGATCACATAACATCATGCAAAAGATTTTTTGCCTCTTTGAAAGATGCACCTAAAAGAGGACATGTGGTGTGTGCAAACAATGCCTCTTATCCTATCATTGGAGTAGGAGAAATTGAGCTTATAGCTGCAAATGGAGGTGTGATTCTCTTGAAAAATGCATTGTATGTGCCCGGTATCAAGAAGAACTTAATTTCAGTTCCGTTGATTGCCAAAACTGGACTTCATGTACACTTTGTTGATGATAAGTGTATGGTTCATGATTTCAGCAATGGCGATGTTATCGTGATGTCCGGTACATTATGTGATGGTTTGTATCGCATGGATACATACAAGAGGGCTGCCTCGAATGCCTTGGTTGCTCATACTTCTTCCATGGCTGAAATGGAGCTTTGGCATGCTCGTTTTGGTCACTTAAACTTCAATAGTTTGCTTTACTTGCAAAAGAAGGACATGGTTATTGGTTTGCCTACACTTGAGTCCATTGAAAAGCATGCATGTGAAGGTTGCATTCTTGGAAAAATGCATCGTGCTTCTTTTCCAAAAGATAGTCATACACACACTACAAGAAAATTGCAACTTGTTCATAGTGATGTATGTGGTCCCGCCAAGACTCCATCTTTTGGGAAGCATGTATATTTTGTTACCTTCATTGATGATGCTACTCGCCATACATGGGTGTATCCTATGAAAGCAAAGAATGAGGTATTTTCTTGCTTCAAAGCATTTTTAGCTATGGCTGAAAATTTTTCTTCACAAAAGCTTTTGACTACGCACGAATCATGGTGGTGAGTACATATCACATGAGTTTAATGCTTTTCTTCATGAAAGAGGTATTTCACACCAATGTACGGTGCCATATACACCTGAACAAAATGGTGTTGCCGAGCGTAAAAATAGAACTCTACTTGAAATGGCACGATGTATGGTTAAAGGAAAGCATCTTCATCATAAGTTTTGGATGGAAGCAGTCATGTGTGCAAATTATGTGTTGAACCGCTGCCCTACAAAAGCATTGAGACTCATCACTCCTTATGAGGCTTGGAATGGTCATAAGCCTATGGTTAGTCATATGTGTGTGTTTGGTTGTTTGGCATATGCTCTTGTGCCATCACAACAATGTCACAAACTTGATGACAAGGCAAAGAAATGTATATTTGTTGGTTATAGTGCTGAAAGTAAGGGATATCAGTTGTACCATCCATTGACGAACACAATTATTGTGAGTCGAGATGTGGTATTTGCTGAAAATTTAGTTTTTAGGGATATTATTCAGCACTTACTTCAGTTCAGTTCATCGATCAATAGAGAGAGCTATTCCAGCCATCATCTTCTCCGTGTGTCTTGCTGCGTTTGTGCTCGTGTGTGCTTCTTGTGTGTCTCTCGCACTTCCACACACACCCAACACTTATGAAGATCCATTCTTCTCTTCTTCCTTCTTGATGTGATAGTCTTGAATTCTATGGCTTTTCTTCTTGCAGTGGAAACACTCTCGCTTGAATTTCTTTTTGTCGTTCTTTATTTTTTATATGTCTTTTGAAGAGTCAGATTCACCTCTTTTGGCATTTTCCATGAATGCAACATCCCCTTTGTTTCCACCACTCCTTGCCTTGAGCTGCAACTCCTCTTCCATGAGTAAGGCATTGAATTCTTCCAAAGTTAGAGGTTGAGGATGTCTGATTTGAGTATCAAGAACAATTACCAAACCATCAAACTTTGGTGGAAGATTAAAAGAAAATGTCATGCTAGATTCTCAATTTACTTTTGTACACCATCTCCCACCATTTGATCTTATAGATTTTTTATGCGAGTGATAAACACCTTTGTAATGTCCTCATCAGCAAACCATTCTAGTGCAAGTTGATTCGTCAAGTTCTAAATTTGTGTTTGATTATGAGTTTCATATTTATTTCTCAATATGTTCCATGCTTTCACAAGCCTTGGTAGTATGCTGAATAACATTCAAAAAGCTATCAATAGCACTTGTAACTAGAGCTCATAGTGCATCTGCATTTCTACATTTCCAAGCACCTAGAAGATCAAGATGAGTAGGAATCATTCAACCAAGATTATTTGGATAAGGTGTTTCTTGTTGCTCATGATCAAGTGAATATGATTCTCCAAAAGCTCATACGAATCAAGGATAGAAGCAATTTTAAATTTCTAGAGGGTGTAATTCATACCATCAATCTTACTTTATGTGAAGGTTAGTGGTCACATGTGCAATGTTTGGATGACCAACATCATTGCTACTCCTACTTGTGCTCCACATAGTTCATATTGATGAATCACCTTGATTCCCACTTGGCATTAATGCACACCCTCAATTTTCCATTCTTTTTGGGACCACCACAATTGGAAACACCCATTCATTGTGTGTCAGTAACTCTTCTTCTTCCCCATAGGTCACACCATTACCTATGAAGTTTCAACATTCTTCTCCTTCTTCAACGGTCACAATCATATTTTTTCTTTTGTTATTTTTATCATAACCTTCTCCTATGGTAGCTTCGCATTTTTGCATCACAGTTGCAACCTTTCTATCCTGGACTTGATATTTTTTTGAATTGTTCTAGAGCTCAAAAAAATTACAAATTCTTATCTTCATTGGTTTGTGTTTCGTCCTTATCTTTAGTAGGCATATTTTTGCTTGAACTTGTATTTTTTTTCTCTCCATGAGGATGGTAGATCATCATGCCATAGGGAGTGAAACACAAGACAATCCTATCTTGAACTTGTACTTGCAATGGGGGTTAGGCTTCTACGTGCTATAAGAATGCTTCTTTATAATGAAAAGGAGTTTGCATGACTATGGAATCTATTTGGAGATAGATCCAAAGCATGAATGAGCTATGACCATCTCTATGACTTCTTCCAAACTGGCAACCATGAAGACATCTTAGCCTTCTACATCCCAATATTCAATCATGTGTTGTTCATTGGTTGACACATTGAGTGTTGACAAGATTTGCATCCAATCATAAGATTCAAATTCTTTGACATTGAAGACCCTAGCCATATAGGCATGATTTCTTATTGATCTTTTCAAAGACATTTGTTACCCTCTTTACCTTTGTACCTACATTCAACTTCTCATATGGCGACTTTACAAGCCCAAAGATTAGTGTCTTCTTGCATGCTGCCACAATCTTTTGTATGCACACTATGTATAGAGGTTGTTTCTTTATCCTTGTGAAAGGCTTTCCATTGCAGTTGTGTGATGTCTCTTAGAGAAAGGCCCTTTCGATTAATCTTTGTGGTTACATCTAAGTGTTGCAAGTACAAGGAATTAAATCTCCAATCTTGAACCACTTTGAGTTGTCTCATGAAAGGTTTTCCTAATATCATTTCATAATTTCTTGCATTTTGAAACTCACATATGGCAAGTGTATGCTCAAACTTAACTCATTTGCGAGAGTAATATTCCTTCAAAACGTCTAAGAGGAGGCTCTACATGTTCATCTTTTAATTTCAATTTCAGTTGTGATGGTCTAAGGGCACCTTTTTCCCATTTCTTCCAAAGATGTCTAGTATCTGTGGAAACTCCTAGACCCAAATCTAAGTTTTATTTGGTTACATGATCATATTAAAAGACATGCAAACAAGTGTTAGCTTCATCCCCTTCACCATAGTCTCCAATATTCTTCTCATGTGCGATTTTTTTTTACACAAGAGCTAGCTAGAGTTGGTGGTGTCTAATTGGGGTTCTTCATGTGGCTTCACTTGTTGAGCTAGCTTTTCCCAAAGATGTGGTTTTACATTCAAAAGCTCCTCTAGGGTGAGTGTACATTGAAGTCTGATCTTCTATAGGGCTTCAAACGTTGATGGTGTTGGTCCACTCTCCTTAATGCACCCTTTTCTCATTGTTGGTGCTCTCATATACTCAAGTTTGGCTTTATATTCCCCCATATAGTTAGGAAGAGTGTGTAGACTCATGGGGTCTCCCTAACCTATGCTCAAGGTTTGACTATCACCATAACAAGATCCTTTGGATGTTCTAATGATTGTCCCACAACTATCTGAGGGATAGGAAAGTTGGTCTATTGCTATTTCTTCCACTTGGCTTCTTGAAATCTGTGTGAGAGTTATTGAGGCCAAGATTCATCCATAGTTGAGATGGTCTTTTCATTATCTACCTTTGTTCTCGGTATGTGAGAATTTTCTTGATGTGATCTAATGCGTTCTTATGATGGGTCTTGGTGTGCCACTTTTTGTGTGAGTTCTTGAAATTGAGGTTCTAGAATATTGGTATTTGTTATGGCAATGGGAAATCTTTCTAGCATTGATTAAGCAACCTCTATGATTCTCTTGCACAAGTCTAACCTTTCCCTTTCTAGGTCTCCTTGATCTAGGCTAGCATCATTTGTGGTGCTTTCAGCTTGTTCCTATGGTTATTCTTGCTTGATATGCCTTTAAAAACATATGTAAATTTTTGGGAATAGGATTTTCTATGATCAATCTTTCCTGGTGCTTCTTGTGATTCCCTCTAGATTCATTTGGAACTTGTTTCACTTGAGAGTATGACTGCACATGGTTTCAGAGAGATTCACTGAACCTTTGATGTTTTACTTGTTTTTTTCTAGGTTTTCTTGTAGATCAATCATTTTCTATTTCTTCTACATCTATGTTCTCTTTTTATATGGACTCTTGCACTTATCAATGGCGTTCTTTACAATTATATGCTTTCAATTTTCCTTGTTATCATTAGATGGATTAAAAATTTCAAACTCCTTTGGACTTCACTTGAACAGGTATTGAGCTATCTTCCCTACAGAGGCTTGACTACTAAATCTATGATGTTTATTTGAGTGGTCTTTCCTTTGTTAGGGTTTTTTTTTGTCATTCCCTAAAGAGCGGATCTTTTCCATATTTGTTGCAAAACCCACACTCAATTCTAGTACTAGGTTTATCATTAGATGGATGAGGAAAATCTCAAATAAACTGGTCTCTGTTACATCTCTGACAAGGCACCCTAATAGGCAGTGGTCTAGTTTGTCTCATAAAATATCTCATAGTGATGTACCACACATTAAAATAACCTCCTTCTTGTCCTTGATTCTAAGTAGAATCATGACCATAGTATTGATCATCATAAGAAGAAAAGTATTGTATTTGTAACACATCATAGTAGTATTGCTCTTCTCCCAATTAATAAAAAACAAGTTCATGAACGTGTAGAGATGGTGCTGATGAAATAGGCACAATGGATCATTTCTTATTTTTCTCTAAATTGGTGTACTTCATCGGAACTACATTTTGGGGTGAAGGGGTTTTTTCTCCTAGGATAGGTTGTGGTGAAAGAGGATCTTGTTGACCCCCTTGTGGCCCTTTGTGCTTCATAATATAACCAACAATTATATGTTTGTTGGCTGACCATGAGGTGCACATGCATATGGCCTAGGTGGAAACCTTAGAGCATGCCTCAAATACTGCCAATTGTAATGACAATTAATAGCTGCATGATTCATAATATTTGAAAATATTATAATTTTGTTCTATTTTCCTTTAGTGGATCGTTTCCAAATGTATAACTTTGCATTGGATGGTCTTTTATATATTGATAATATCTTCTAAGTCATTGCATACATTGAGGTGCATTTTGGTGTACTCAATTGCCTTGTGGCTACTAAGTTCCCAACTTCTTAGCTACCATGACAAGAATTTAATCAATAGAGTATAGATGTGATACACTATGATTAGAAGATTCAGATTTTATGTGTACATGTGGAATCTTTAAGTCTTTTGCCATATTTTCTTCCAAGTCTATACACTCTTTCAAGCATGCATCAAGTATTTGCAAGCACTTTACATAGACAAATAACTACAATTCATTGCAAAGTAATCTATCCAAGAAAGAGGAAAATCCATTTTTCTTTGGAAGGAAGCTCCTAAACTCAACATCTATCCACATACTCCTTGAATCTTTAAGCAACAAGCCTCACATTTTCATGAACATGCTGCTTGAAGCCTCACTTTTCTTTGGAAGGAAGCTCCCAAACTCAACATCTATCCACATACTCCTTGAATCTTCAAGCTATAATCCTCACATTCTCATGACCATGTTACTTGAAGCTATTGATAAAATAAGAGGCATCATATATGATTCCTTTCTTTGAGAATTCACCAATGAACTCACATATAAGATATCCATCTCTAAATTTCTATCTATCCAATGGCTAGAACCAAGCCAAGGTTGTTCCAATCAATATGAGGCCAAAATCTTTGTATTGAGTGAAGAAATTGTTTACTTTCTCTAATCGGAGGACTTGTTTAAACTTGGCCACATGAACATAAGGATCATTTGTTTCATCCTAATTATTTTTCACACAGTTGGAAACTTGAGAAGGATGAAGCCTTCTACAAACATTTTGGGGTCTTACAAGTGGAAATGGATGAGCATTTTTTTGCATGATTTTTGAATTAGGAGATCTTTGTCCTGTTTGATGCCTTATTTGAGAATTAGGGTTTCATCCTCTAAAAAAATTTCTAGTGTGGTCCCCTTGCATTCTAGGGAAAGTGGGATTACTCCTCGTCCAGTTTCTTCTATCTTGAGAGCCTCCATTAGTTTCTAGCTTATCTTCACTCCTATGTTCCAAATTTTTGGTAGAGAAAGGCTATATGTGAGTTTGATTTTATCCTCCTCTAACACTTTCCAATACAATTTTTTATTTCTATCTACATACATCATAATATACTCATTTTTAGGATCTTTCATTTCTTGTACTATGACAAAACTAGGTCCATCCTCACAAGGAAATCCAATAGTCCATACAGCTAGGCCTCTACCTTCTACAAAGTAGAATTCTTTGATTGTAGATGTAGTCGGTACTCCACACAAAGTATCCTATTCAAGATGGATTTGCCATGAGAAGTGCTAACTATCTCCTTTACATTGGACCAGTTATCGATATCTATCTCTCCCATGTCATTGATAGAATCAAGATTGTTGCATACCATGTACATGGTGACTTCCTTTTCTAAATAATTACCTTCCATGAACTTACGTTCCGATTTCTTCCAAGGAGTAGATCCTTGAGAAGAGTGCAAGCATGCAACATTGTGGTTTAATCCATCTAAGCATATTGTGGCCCCATAAGCATTGGTGCAAAGAAATTCTAGAGCAGTATAATACTCACTCTCAATCTTAGACATGAACTCTTCACTCAAAGGCACTCCTTGCATATGCTTTGAGCACTCCATGACCTCTAAATCACTCTCTAAATCACTCTCTAAATCACTCTCTAAATCACTCTCTAAATCACTAGATTCACTAAACATAAGTGTCATAGTAAGTGCTTGAGTCACACTCTTTTTCGAAGAGAATCTAATCATAGATTGAGTTTATTCCCTAGTGTAGGTTATGAATACATCAATTTTCAAGTAGTTTGGTGTGTTCATTTGTGAGTTATGAAATTATTAGTTTTGTGATCAATTTTGAGTTAGTCATGTTTTAGTTGTCCAAATTAAATGTATTTCGTTTCCTTAGAAGTGCAATTGGCCAGAAACACTAGCTAGAATGTCCCTTTGTTGGAACCGACCTTACCTTATACCTTATACCTATTAAGAATTTGATTTGGAGAACATCCAAAGATCAAAGAAGTTATGGAACAAAGGTTTGATTCCCTTAATAGAAAACTTTGTTGGAACCGAACTTACCTCATACCGAAACTCACCATGTGCTACCAAACCACCAATGCATGGAAAAAAGTCTCCTAAGGCCTAAATATCCCCTCTCACCATATCTACCCCCATGGAGCAAGGAAAAGAGAGAAACATGGAGAATAAGAAAGAAATACAAGATTTGAAAGAGCTTACTATTCAGCGAATGGTCTTTTGAGCTCTTTTTTAGCTCTCTTTGAGTTCAAAAAAAAATAATTGAGCTCTCTTTGAGCTTTATACAAAAGTGAGTGGCCTTTTGAGCTTATTAAGCTATCTAACCGCAGTGCGCTTTCCCAAACTCTTGGGAATTACAGAATTTAGAGTATATTTGTAAGAATTGAGGATTCTAAATAAGTGGGAATATTACAAAGAGGATTTTGAACTTCGTTTTTAGTTCTTAGAAAGATACAATGTTGGTCCACTTCTACAACATTGTATGATTTTAATTTTATAAGCAAAAGACAAGGGAAAGGCATTTTGTAGGGAAAGAAACCTTCGAATAAGATTCTATTGCTCAGCATTTTCCGATCGAAATGAGGTTTGATATTTTATTATCAAAAGGTTAGCGCCATAATCTAGCGTGTGTATGTGTTGCTTATTTCCTGAGGTAAGTGCAAAATGAAGTTTCCATAGCTTGTTCACGTCAGATGTACTATGAAGATGAGTACATGGTGGGATGTAATTCTTAGCTTCATCTGCGTCATTACAAGATGATCAAAGAAAATTGGAGTCCCAAACAGAGTTGGTATTGAGCTGCCAAAGAAAAATGTAATGCCAAAGGCATTTGACAATGCTTGAAGGCACGAGTCATAGAGGATATTTTCCCGCAAATATCCAGTTTTATTTATGATGCAAAGGTCTGCTCAGAAGACGATTTTGACATGTACAGAGAGCTCTGATTATCCATTAATAGTCAGGCAGAGCTTATTGTGATGCCAAGCTACCCAAATCAAGCATTGCGAAGAAGGCAGATATTAACAGAAGCGCACTTAGCTTTCCAAAGAGTAGCGATTCGTAGACTCTATTCGTAGAAAGTAAATTTTGATTTTCATTTTCTGCGTGATTTTCTGAGGAGGAATCCAATCCTCTTGTCAGCCGAGGGCTACACAGTAAAAGACACCCGCATCAGAGAGATAACAGGTCATGATAGATAGATGTTGTCAAGCTGATGGCTCTATGGAAAATCGCATACCAGGAATCGCAGTGCTTCATCTGCGTCGTTACAAGCGTACCATCGACCCGTAAAGAAAAATTAAAAGCAGTCTCCGAATTTGTGAATATACAATTGCTTGTAGGCATTTACGTAATACAGGTTACTTTCTGGAGATCTACAATTTTAATGATGTGGAGGCCTTCTCGATTGATCTACAATTTTCTTTGCTGGCTCCATGGAAAATCGTATACCAGGAATCGCAGTGCTTCGTCTGCGCCGTTACAAGCTTTACCATTGACCCGTACAGAAAAATTAAAGCAGTCTCCGAAGAGAATATAGAATGCTTGTAGGCATTTAAGTAATATCTGTAAATCTACAATTTTTAGTGATGTACAGGCCTTCTCCATTGATGCTTATCAGTCGTGCACAGCGCTAATCAACGAGTAGCCAGGCGCTGATCATAACTCTAATCCTGAACTATGCGAATCAAGCGTTGCAGAGAAACTACATATCAACGGAAGTGCGCTAACTGTATTGAAACCAACGATTCAGAAATTTTCTTTGTGAAATGCAAACTTTGTCTTCGACTTTTGCGTGAACTTCTGAGACAAGGAATCGAGTTCTCTTGTCAGCCGAGTAGGTCCGCAGTAAAAGACACCTGCAGCATAATATATAGATATGCAGATCATGAAGGAGATCGTCGACATCTATGGAAGACTGCATGTCGAACCACGATTCTCACCTATGGTTTCGAATGGGTGTCTTGCTGCTAGTCTTGCAAAGACTTTCCTCCAATTGGGCCTTCCAAAATGTGTCCGCACCTATCAGAAAGAACAATAAGAGCTACAGAATTTTCACTGCTGCGCTTGAATACATATTAGCTATTACGAGCAACAAACGGAATATGATTAATGGAAAAGAAAAAAGACAGAAGAGATCAGAATAGACTTTGCGCGGATTGCCTTCTTATCTCTTTCATATTTACGTCTGGAGTTGTTAATCAATATGACATCTTGCTTCTACTTCTTGCACTGTTTGAATGGCAAGCAACGCCTCATGCGGTACTCACCCTTGTTCCCGACACAATGTCCATTCCACTCCTCGCGCGATGCAAAGCTTGTACCATTGTTATCAATGCCGACCTTGCATCTCCCTCCTCATAGACACTTGTTAAATGGTTGTGCATCTCGATTATGCCCTGCACATATCACAAAGGTGACACATAGATTAAAATTTGAAGTTGTATTTAACACTATGTATGCCTGTATGTGTGTGTGTGTCTCTGAGAGAGAGAGAGAGAGAGATGCTTTGGTATGGAAACATGGCATATCTTGCCTAAGCGCATAAATACTGGAGCGTTGGCTGTACACATGGTTTGTTTGGCATGTATGATTTTGATGTAGCAATGTATTATATCTTGCCCAATTGCATAAATAGCGTAACTCTACCTGTACAGATGCTTGTTGGCATGCATGTTTTGGTATCGGAGTATGTTACATCTCGCGTAAATGTATGAATATTAGATCTTAGTAGTGTTAGTGAGCAAAGTATTCTAAGGGCTTTAAAGAGCTCAACTCAGAAGATCCTATATTTTTTTTCATAAAAGGAAGTTCAGCCGCAGCCTACTCTTCTATGCTTGAATTAAACAATGAATCGACATAGTGCCCTTGAGATCCCTTGTACCCCACAAAGCAAGGGTATAATGGCCCAAAAGCTATGATAGACCAAAACCGTTAGGATATCTAAGATTTGATGGGATACAAATGTTTTAAAGAGAGTTGCTGAGAAGTTTAATGATTTTTTTGTCACCTTCATCATCGATTCACTTGCTTTTAATCTCGTTGTTTTTCAAGACAAACATCCTATGGTGTCTCAAAGGCGGAGATTTTTTACAATTACATATCCTTCTACCTAACATGTATAGAGTTCTTTTAATCAACCATTCTTTTTCATGGCCATCAAAGTTGATCGCACATCTTTCTTTCCATATCTGCTAGGGCACTTCCCCTCTGTTGGCATTCCACAAAGCAGAAGACCATCCAATTGTTTCTCTAAGTAATGCTTGTTTCTAGCTGATTTGACTTATTAAGCTCAAAATCTTGGCGAGAGACTAAAAGATCAGGAAGCTTCTAAGGCACGAGAAGAAGAGATGACCAAGGTCCTATCTGCCCCGAACGTAATGCTTACACTAGTGAGGGACCCCACATATTTTATTTGCTTTGGCATTGGTCTATATTCCATATTGGAGGATTCACCACATAAGAAATGATTTTTTGTTCTCAATGAGAGGGCACCACAAGCCCCCACACACGACTTTCCATCTGATGCTAGACCACTTATGACACCATCCCCTATTACGAGAGATATGCAAATCAAGGTGCTTATGTCACCTCAGAATGTTTTCTAATTTATTATCGTTGGTCCATCTTAACCCTCCAATCCAAGGGGGGTCATTTCCAAGAAGGGGATGAGTATTTGAGTTGTCAAGAGTTGATTCTCTACGTGAGAAGGCACCAATCATCAAAGTCAATTCTACTAATTGATTCTATGTCCTCAAACCTTATCCAATGACTTCTATCCTGGTTCTAGAGATGTTTCCACTTGCTAAAACCTTTGTTCCATAACTTCTTTGCTCTTTGGATGTTCTCCAAATCAAATTCTTTGATTCCCTTAATAGGAAACCAAATAGAATCATTTTGGCTAATCTCGACCGCCCATTTCCAATCTTCATTAACCTTGATATATGGTATCATCTTGTTCCAACTCTTCCAAATCAAGCAAACAAGGTTAGAGCCTTTCAAAGTTACTGGACTCTGAGAAAACAACATTAAGATGAGCACATCAAGATCCTTCCACCTAGGGATTCCCTAAAGTGTAAGATATGATTTGTCTCTAAGGATTATTTTTCCCCAAGAAGCTTCCACATTGTACCATGCTTTGACTAGCCACTTCGTAGCCAATTTACCTGCCATACCTCCCACATTCAAAATGCCCAAACTACTAGAATCTTTTTGGTTAGCACATAAGTCCCACTTGATCTTGGGCATGCCCCTCTTGTTGGGATCATTGATCAAGAGGAAATTTCTACAAGTACTTTCAAGCTTCGCTAATTCTTTGTCTTTCGATCTCTAACATGCATGAGGAAGGTGTTGATCACCATCACACTCCCTGCCAAGTTGAACTCCATGCCCTTCCAATAGGAAAATTTAGTATCCAATTTGGCAAGAACCTAATTCCAATTTTGGCTAATAGAAACTTCGAAACCCATGGGGATACCAAGGAGCCAAAAAGTATGTCGACTATTTATTTCTTTACATCCCTGATTAGTAAATAATTACGATGAGAATCCCAAAATATCCTTGAAAGTAGTTTTGGAGTGATTTGTTTTAGATCTAAATGCAACACAAAAAACATTCAGACAATGCTAGAAGGTGTTGATACTATTAGGGCCATTATGCGCGAAAGCATTCCTTTCATTAGCAAAGAGTCTCATTAGCATCTGATTCTAACTATGAGGGAGCTTAACACCTTAGATCTGTCTTAAAATGGGCCTGATGAGGAGTTGAGGCCATCATTGGCAATGGCAAAAAGAAGAGGAGCTAGAGGACAACCCTATCTAATAGAGCATTTCAACCTGATTTCCTGAGAATGAAATCCCACTCTAGGTGATCTTATGCTTTGTTGAAATCAATCTTGATGCGAAGGACATCTTGGGAAGATTTCGTAGCAAACTCTAGACCTTCCGACACATCAATAATGCCTCCAAGATGGATCTTCCCTTTATGAATCCCACTTTGGTCCTCATTGATCCATGAACATAGATGGAAGGTAATGCGATTTGCAAGAACCTTAGCTAAGATCTTATAGCCAATTTGTAGCATAGTGATGGGTCGCGAGTTTTCAATCCTATTTTTTCTATCTTTTTTTGTGAATTATCTTAATCACCCCTTCATTGAGAAATTTAGGGAGAGTGTTGAAGCATAAGGCCTCCTACCATACAATAAGTAGAGGTTTTACTAAGTCATTCTTGAAAGTCTTGAAGAACTCATTGGTGAGACCATCCAGAATTGGGCTTTTACCACTAAGGAGAGCATCTATCACTTCTAAATTTTTGTGGCGGTGATTAGGGAGTCAAGAAGATGCACAATGTTTTTCAAAACTATTTTTTATTTAACTCTTGAGATGGAATCCATGCAATCCTGCCTCTGCGAAATGAACGGCATGGATACCCCCATGAGTTGAGTGAAGTGGTTGGTTATTAACATAATATTCTCTTTTGCAGAAGTGCATTCCATCCCATCGTTATCTACCATGAAAGGGACCTCTTCCTTGATTTGCTTCTTCTTTAGGAGCTTACACACATCTTTGATTAGTTTGTCTGCTTTCCCCGCCCACCAATCTTTAAAATAAATCTGCATGTTCCTTCTTTGAATTTCCTCTTCATATCTTAGTTTGCTTCTAATTTTCTAGAGTCCTGATTGGAGGCTAGGATTACCACTATTGACTTCCGTCTCCAAATGTTGCAGCCGATGATAAATATTCTCCCTTCTCATCAGCCAAATGTTAAGGGTTTTATTTTGGGCCTTGACAAGAAGAACTTGGGACTACTTCACTGCTATCTTCTAACACTTAGCTGGAGAGGGATAATGTCTAAAAGACTCACTCCATGCAGAGGAGATCACCTACTGAATGGAAGTAAGGGAGAGGATTGATGGATCAACATGAAACCAAGGGGCCTTTGCATGTGTAAAATGAGGTTTGAAGGTGAGACTCGTTGGGTAGTGGTCAGATAAAACTAGGAGGACCCTATTTGTCAATGACGTTCTGTAAGATATAGCTTCTATCTAGTCTAGTTTTCCGCAAATCTTTGTCCAACTAGAGGTTTGATCAAGAGAAATCATGAACATCTTTGAGTTCCACCAGATCATGGTGAAGCTTAACTAGTCCCAGACATCTTTCTCAATTTCGTGAATAACTCGTCCCCTTTGATCTCATCTATCCGATAAGAATTCTTCCATATTAAAGTCCCCATAGATGATGACCCCCAATGGAAGAGAGTCTAAAGAGTGTCAAGTATCGAGTCTTTCACCGAGTCAAGATTAGAAGCATAAACTGAAGCAAATGGTGAGAAGAAGAGGGCCTTAAAAGATGCAGCAATCCATTGATGGTTCCAATCGGTTATACTATCCTTCAAGAAAGAGTACCATTTCAATATGAAGCCAATTGTTGCACCACCAATCCCACATCAATGTTGTGCGGCAATCCATATGTGAGACATGGAGATGCTCTTTAACCTCTTTTGCATTTTGACTCCATCAATTTTGATTTCTTGAAGACAGATAAAGTCCAGGTTGAAATTATTATCTCAAAGCCATTAACCAAACACGATCGCTCTTGAGGGTTCAAAAAACAAACATTGCATAAAAGAACAATCATTTACGAACAAGATATCTTTGTTGGTCAAGGATTTAGCCCTCTTTTTCTTGTTTTATCTTTTTCTCTTCTTCTAGAGGTTGAGGGATCTTGGAACATGAGAAGTCCTTTGAGGGGGGTCTTCCATGGGAGTCCAGCAAGGAGTTTCCCTTTCTGAGACACCACCCCTCCAAAGGAGTCCACATTGTGACTAGGAAATGTGGAGCCGATGATGGAACTTTCATTATCGATGTTTTCTTCTTTGTTGGAGGTGACACCATCCTCTTTTCTGGAAGTGAATTCTTCTTGATTACCTTGCTTGCTTGTGGTAGGAGTCTCTATGGTTTCCCCTTCATTCAAAGGTTGTTCCCAGTAGTCGAGCATCTTGAGCTCCTTTTCTGAATTACAATAACTATTGTTGGTTGCAGGGACCGAGTGATTGGGCTTCGATGCATTCCACCTCCCTTAAGACTTCTTCTCCTTTTGTACCTTACTTTTGTGAATTCCACTGATATATGATCCTCAAATTGAGTTCCTTTGACCTCTTCAAGTTTTGGATTTGGAGATTTATTTATAGGGGTGATAACAAATTTGTCACCCACGGCATGCAAGTTTCCATGAGCATTTTCCTTATTCTCTTCTAGCGATAACAAATTCAGCTTGAGAGGACATTCTTTGATCCTATGGCCTTGCACCTTGTAATGAAATCAAACATTGGGTAAATTTTTAAAAACTATCTCCTATTCAAGAGGGTTTCCTTCACCAATGTCATTCTTGATATTGGTGGGAAGAACTGTGTTAACGGCTACTTTAACACAAATATGTGGGTGCCATTTAGCATTGAAAGAGTGTGTTGCGCCTTCATAGATGAAACCCCCAACATCATCCTTGGAGGTCAACGAGGGACCAATCGGACTAGTGATCTCCAAAATAAATCCATAAAGGAAGTAAGGAAGGTTGGGGAGTTCCACCCACAATGGGAAATGAGGCAATTTGGACTTATTCAGGATGAGATCAGGGAATCACTTGAAAAGACATAATCTCAAGCTCCAAACTTGCCAAGAGCCAACCTCTAGGGCTTGGAAAGTGTTGTGTGAGAACTCCATAGCTTCCACACCCAAGATAATTAACTAGGAAAACGACAGTGGGAAGAGATATGCACCTTCCACCCAACCAACCCCTCCAATATATATCTCCAAGTCAAAGGGGGCAAGTCCCTCTCAAGGGGACATGTGTACCTTCCATCACATGGGTCCCTAAGGTGGTCACATGGTTTCCAAGCTTAGGAAATCACATGAAATCACATGGCTTCTAAAAGAAGACTCTCCAAGCTCTCACATACAAACCAAGTGGCCAGGAGAAGCTTCCTATCAAGCCTCAGGTACTCAACCTTAGAGAATTAGCCCTAAGGTTCAAGACCCATCTAAAAGGGGTAAATAAACCATAAATGCCAAGGGTTTCATACCTAGAGACCCAATGGTTCTACCCCTTAGACCCATCTAATTATACAACATTGTCCCCCCTTAAAAGCATTTTTGTGCTTGGAAATGAGTGGAGATATATAATACCTTGGGGTATTCACTTGTGCCCCATGATCAATCCCAAGGATCATGGCCTTCATCTCTCTAATTCGCCTCTTTATTCAAAAGGGTGATTTCTATCCCAAATCAATTTTAAAAGAGGAGAATCCATGTGTGGTCTGATGCCTACCCCAATCATTGAAGGCTCCATCTAGTTTTGCATATGAAAAAGAACTAAGTTGAATGCAAAGTATGGAAGAATGAAAAGGGTGGAAGAGAACATCCTTGCCTATTTCTTTGTTTAAGTTGTGTGCCATCTGGGTCTTCATAGCTCAGACATGTGAATTAGGTGGATTTAAAGTGACTTCAGATAAATTGCTACCTTAGTCCATCTCTTTGCACCACTTGTGCATGAACCTAACAAAAGAGATAAATGCTTCTTAAGATTTTCCTTATTAGATTCAGCTATCAAGTCAAAATCCATCTTGTTCTGAAAGGAAGATGAATCTTTCATAATCCTTGCCCAAGTCAGATCCACTTATATGTACACATACTTTGTACCTTAGTGAACCAGGTGGATTTCTTGTTTGCGGTTCACCTCCAATAAAAAAATAAACTTAATGGAGGAGAATCTATTTTATATTCCCTACCCAAACACTGAAACGATATAGGTAGATTTATCTATCTAGTTCTAAGAGGGTATAACATCCTCTTCACTTTTGGAGAGAGTTTTGAAATATAGCTTACAAAAAGTGGTTTAACATTCTTTCAAAACTTTAAGTAGTTTTGAGATTCCACTTTAAGAAACTAAAAACCCATAGGGATCAATCATAATATTTGTTAGAGAAACAATCACTAATTGAACATATATTTAAAGGTCAAAGCTTTAGAATAAAATCACATGCCTATGTGAGGGGACAAATTCACAAGTGTATTATATTTGTAAAGTTAGTTCACTTTAGTTCTAGAACTTTTTTAAAAATCACGAGAATGAGAAAATCTATATAAGTTAGTTTGTATCAACTGACGCGACGAGAGAAGAAGTAGAAGAGAGTAATAGAATGTGAGAAGGAGTTCATTTTGTATGACTGAGTATAGTCGGGCTTCTCTGAGTGAGAAAGCATCTGTAAAACTTATGATTTTTTTATAGTTATGAGAAGAACTAAGTAAAATTCTGTGTATGAGACTCTCTCCATCATCTCCATGATTACCTACTGTGTGATGAGTTCAAAAGATCAAGTTTTCCAAGCAACTCGATGCTTGGCATCGAATCTCTGCTGATAAGTCATATTTTCATTTATCTTTCTCATTCAGTGCTAAAGTGTTTGCAAATTGTGAAGTTATTGGAGCAACTCGATGCCTAGCATCGAATTCCAGTTGGTAAGTCATATTCTAAGTGTGCATGAAATCACCTATTGTTTTGGTACCTGAAAGCTTCAGGTTTTATGCGGGAAGTCGATGCTTGGCATCGAATCCCTGCTGAAAAGTGGCCAAAAACACCCCAATTCAATGCCCGGCATCGAATTCTCGTTGCAAGTCGATGCTAGGCATCGAATTCCATTTTTAGTCAGGTGCTTTTTACTAAAACAGGCAAAATTTCCAATTTTGGAAAGTAATATAGGGTGACCTTGTGAAGGCCATAACTTGAGTTCTAGAGATCCGTTTCTTGAAAATAATAGCTTCTTGGAAAGCTCTTCTCTTCTACTTTCATCGACCAAAAGATCTTGGAGAAATATTATTTGACTTAAGAGAAATTAGCAAAATACTGAAGGTATGTCCTTTCAGTGACTAGGAA
This sequence comes from Ceratopteris richardii, assembly GCA_020310875.1. Taxonomy (NCBI): domain Eukaryota; kingdom Viridiplantae; phylum Streptophyta; class Polypodiopsida; order Polypodiales; family Pteridaceae; genus Ceratopteris; species Ceratopteris richardii. The sequence continues at coordinate 155,475,269 of CM035429.1, read as the reverse complement.
ATTCTGAAGAAGTAAAGTTCTTGGTTTTGGCTATCATTTCTCAAAGTTTGGAGTGGCAATGAGTTAATGGTGACCATAGAGGTTGTCTAGTGTCACATTGATTCATTTCTTGTGATGTTTCACACATCAACAAGTGGTACAGAGCAGAAAAGGTCCTAAGAACAGAAGACGGCAAAGGTACGAGAAGTTTTGGAAAGTTTTCCATTAAAGTTTGAAAGGTGAAGCATTTGAAGACACAAGGCATCAAAAGGTTACTTCAAAAGTATCCTCATACACAAAGAACTCTAAAAGGTATTATTTTTTATCCTTTAAGCTCAAAGGTTGCAGCAGAAGGAACGGAGTATGGCAGATCATATCTCCATTGACAAATTGGACAGAGATAATTACCCCGCATGGGTAATGAGAATGGAAGCCTTACTTATGAGTAAGGATCTCATGATATATGTTACAGGTGAAGAAGAGAAGCTAGTATTTGAAGACGAAAGCCGACCAAAGAAAGAGGAACTTGATGCTTTAAAGCATTGGCAGAAGAAGGATGCAAGTGCAAAAGCCTACATCTACAATACAATCTCTGATCATTTGCTACCACACATCAGAGGATTGGAATCATCTGAAGATATATGGAATGCATTGGAATATCATTTCCAAAGTACTACCAAAGCAAGGAAAGCAAGTCTATGGTCAGAGTTTACAACATTCAAGAAGAAGCCAAGTCAAAGTATTAGTGATTATGTTACTAAGATGAAGGATCTTGCAGATAGTCTTGGATCCATAGATGAAGATGTTGAAGATCATAGATTGACTGCTCAACTACTTGCAGGTTTGAGAGGAGATGAAAGGTGGAAACCTTTTGTCTTATCAACTGAACTTTCATTAAATCATTATGTTCCAGATTTGAACGAGTTGCTTGGTTTGATGCTCACATTTGAGCAATACTTGAAGGGAGATGGAGATAAAGGACAAAGTTCTGCAATGTACATGAAGAACAAGAAGAAAGGAGATAAAGGTCAAGCAAAGGATGAAGAAGAGTCAACTTCTCAAGTTTATTATGCAAGAGGTAAAGGCACTGGTAGAGGAAGACCAAGAGGTTTTGGAAGAGGAAGAGGTAATCAGAATAACAACAAGAAGGCTTGCTGGATCTGTGGATTGAGTAATCATTTGGCTCATGATTGTTGGCACAATCAACAAGGATCAAACCAGAATCAAAACAACAATAGCAGAGGCCGAGGTGGAAGATATCAAAGTAATTTTCAAAGAGGTAGACAAATTCAAAGAAGAGGCTATGGTAGAGGTGGAGGAAGAAGTTGGGGACAGAATCAATCCTACAACACCACCTACTACAACTATGCAAATGACACACAGAATGAAAGTCATACATCATTGATGATGAATTCAATCAGCACATCAGATAAAGAAGATCTAAAGGTATTTTACATTGACTCTGGATGTTCTAATCATTTGTCAAGAAACATAGAATTGATGTCAGAATTGGAAAAAGGCATTTCTAGTCATACAGTTCAAACAGGTGATAATACAAGACATAGTGTACATTCAATTGGAAAAGTGAAATGCAAGAGTGGAGCAAATTTGCTAACCAACGTTTTGTATGTTACTACAATACCTAAAAACTTGATTAGTGTGGGACAGATAGTTGAAAGAGGTTTTCAAGTCAGGTTTACAAATTAAGGAGTATTTGTTGAAGATCCAGAGAATGGATATAATCAGATTGTCTCTGGTAAGAAAGAAGGTAGACTCTTTACTTTAAGAGTACAAGGGAACATTGGTCAAGCTTTGCTCACACATAGTGAAGGAGTGATTACAGAACTTGATCTCTGGCATAAGAGATTAGGTCATTTCAATGAAAGAGGAATTAAAGCTACGGTTGCAAATCAGTCTATACTAGGATTACCAAATGTGCAGAATCAACATATGGTTTATAAATGTGAAGCATGTCAAATGGGTAAAGCACACAGGTTACCATTTCAGAAGAAAGGTTTTAAACATGATGGAGTACTTGAGCTCATTCATACAGATGTATGGGGACCAACAAAAGAAGGATCTATCAGTGGCTCAAGGTATTATGTTCTTTTTATTGATGATGCTACAAGATGGATAACATTATATGTTTTGAAGGAAAGATCAGAAGTGTTTGGAGCCTTCAAGCATTTTCATGCATATGCAGAGAGAGTCACAGGTCAAAAGCTTAAGAGACTGAGGTCTGATGGAGGGGGAGAATACTTCTCCCAAGAGTTCAATGATTATCTTTGGAATGCAGGTATTAAGAGAGAAATAACCTGCAGGTATACACCACAACAAAATGGTGTAGCAGAAAGAAGGAAAAGGACTTTGGTTAAGTTTGCTAGAGCTATGCTGAAGGAGAAGAATTGTCCAAATTATCTTTGGGCTAAGGCTGTAAATACAGCTACATATCTTGTGAATAGATTACCATGTGCAGCTCTCAATGGAATGACTCCATATGAAGCTTGGTGGGGTAAGAAACCAACACTAGATCATTGTAGAGTGTTTGGATCAATTGCATATGCTTATGTGCCATCACAACTTAGGCATAAGCTTGAACCAAAGGCAGAAAAATATGTGTTCATTGGTTATGATGAAAAGCAGATGGGTTACAGGTTGTGGAATCCTCTAACCAAAAAATTTCTTGTTTCTAGAGATGTTACATTTGATGAACAGAAAAGTTGGTATGCAGATCAAAGTCATACATCTGAAGAATTTGAAGAAGAGGTAAGAAGATGTGAGAAAGGAAAATCAATTGTGCAGGTGAATAGAGATGAAGACTATATGCAAGCAAGTACATCTAGAAGTGGATTAACAAGAAGGAATGAAGAAGCTCCTATATTTGATGAAGTGTATCCAGACACTTATGAAGAATGTGAACCAAGAAGGTCAAGCAGGACTAGAAGACAATCAGAAAGGTATTCTTATGATACTTCTTACATAACTCAGAAGAATTATGCTTACATGGTCAAAGATGATGAAGAACCTCATAACTATGATGAAGCTAAAGGTAAGAAGCAATGGGAAGAAGCAATGAAGGAAGAGTTCAATGCACTGGAGGAGAACAAGACATGGGAACTTGTTCCTAAACCAAATGGTAAGAAAGTAATTGGAAATAAATGGGTTTATAAAGTGAAGAAGCTTGCAGATGGAAGTATAGCAAGATACAAAGCTAGACTGGTGGTGAAAGGCTATGCCCAAACCTATGGCATAGATTATGATGAGACATTCAGTCCTGTAGCTAAGATGTCAACTATAAGCACAATCATTGCTATTGCAGCTTCAAAAGGATGGACCCTAAGTCAATTGGATATAAAGAATGCATTCTTGAATGGATACATATCAGATGAGGTATACATGGATCAACCTCAAGGGTTTATAGATTCCAGGTATCCAAATTTTGTTTGCAGGTTGAGAAGAGCATTGTATGGATTGAAGCAAGCTCTAAGAGCATGGAACTATAAACTGGTGAAGTATCTCAATGATCTTGGATATCAAAGTTCAAAAGAAGATCCAAGTCTACTTATCAAAAGAACAGAGGAAGGTACAATCTACATTTGTATTTATGTAGATGACATTATAATCACAGGTACTTTAGATGAAGGAATCAAGGATGTAAAGAGATTGCTTGAGAAAGAGTTTTAAGATTAGTGACCTAGGAAAGTTGTCATACTTTCTTGGTATGGAAGTCACCTATATAGATCATGGCATATATGTATCACAAGAAAGATATCTTCTGAATCTATTGAAGAAGTTTGATATGGAAAATTGCAGAGAAGCTTCAACTCCACTTGAAGTTAATCACAAGCTCAGTAAATATGATGGTGCATAATACAAAGATATGAGGAAGTATCAATCTGTTGTGGGTAGTTTGATTTATGCTACACTAACAAGACCTGATCTTAGTTATGTAGTGGGAGTTTTGTCACAATTCATGCATTATCCAAAGGACCCACATTGGATTGCAGGTCAAAGAGTTCTCAGATATATCAAAGGAACTATAAAGGAAGGAGTATATTATCCTTTTACATCAGATTTGAAGTTGAGAGCCTATAGTGACTCAGACTGGGTAGGTAACCAGGATGACAGAAGATCAACTCATGGCTACATGATATACATTGGTGATAAGCTTGTAAGTTGGTGTTCAAAGAAACAACATACAGTAGCATTATCATCAACTGAAGCTGAGTACAAAGGACTTGTGGAAGCAGCTAAGGAGGTCATATGGATGCAGACATTATTCAAAAGCTTCGGCATTGATCAAGGTATACCTACAATACATGGAGATAATATGAGTTCACTTTATCTTACAACAAATCCAGTATTTCATGCAAGAACAAAACATATAGAGATACATTATCATTTCCTGAGAGAAAAGGTAATGGAGAAAGAAATAGAAGTGGAGTACATTTCTACAAAAGATCAGATAGCAGACATAACGACAAAGAGCTTGGATGGTGTTAAGACCAACAGATTCAAAAGCATGGCAGGAGTAAAAGAAAAGAAGATGATATGAAGAAACAGGGAATGTCAATTTGTGATTGAGGGGGAGCTGTTGGAGAAACAATCACTAATTGGACATATATTTGAAGGTCAAAGCTTTAGAATAAAATCACATGCCTATGTGAAGGGACAAATTCACGTGTATTATATTTGTAAAGTTAGTTCACTTTAGTTCTAGAAGTTTTTTAAAAATCATGAGAATGAGAAAATCTATATAAGTTAGTTTGTATCAACTGACGCGGCGAGAGAGAAGAAGTAGAAGAGAGTAATAGAATGTGAGAAGGAGTTCATTTTGTATGACTGAGTATAGTCGGGCTTCTCTGAGTGAGAAAGCATCTGTAAAACTTATGATTTTTTTATAGTTATGAGAAGAACTAAGTAAAATTCTGTGTATGAGACTCTCTCCATCATCTCCATGATTACCTACTGTGTGATGAGTTCAAAAGATCAAGTTTTCCAAGCAACTCGATGCCTAGCATCGAATCTCTGCTGATAAGTCATATTTTCATTTATCTTTCTCATTCAGTGCTAAAGTGTTTGCAAATTATGAAGTTGTTGGAGCAACTCGATGCCTGGTATCAAATTCCAATTGATAAGTCATATTCTAAGTGTGCATGAAATCACCTATTGTGTTTTGGTATCTGAAAGCTTCAGGTTTTATGTGGGAAGTCGATGCCTCGCATCGAATCCCTACCGAAAAGTGGCCAAAAACACCCCAAGTCGATGCCCGACATCGAATTCTCGTTGCAAGTCGATGCTAGGCATCGAATTCCATTTTTAGACAGGTGCTTTTTACTAAAACAGGAAAAATTTCCAATTTTGGAAAGTCATATAGGGTGACTTTGTGAAGGCCATAACTTGAGTTCTAGAGACCCTTTCATGGAAATAATAGCTTGTTGGAAAGCTCTTCTCTTCTACTTTCATCTACCAAAAGATCTTGGAGAAATATAATTTGAGTTAAGAGAAATTAGCAAAATACTGAAGGTATGTCATTTCAGTGACTAGGAAATTCTGAAGAAGTAAAGTTCTTGGTTTTGGCTATCATTTCTCAAAGTTTGGAGTGGCAATGAGTTAATGGTGACCATAGAGGTTGTCTAGTGTCACATTAATTCATTTCTTGTGATGTTTCACACATCAACAATATTGAAGACTCTAATTGGTTGAAATATATTTTAATTGTTCTTCCAAAAAATTAAGATCTTTATAACTATGTCACTAGATAGGAACTCATAATGTAAAAGATCATGCTATCGTTAAGGTTGTCACTAGGAATAGATTATTCCAAGCATTTCTTCAACACTTAATCCTTATGGATCTTTAGTTGGATCTCAAACCTTAAAGTTCTTCTTGATCCTTCTAGAATTCTCTTCCCGTATATTCTAAATATGTTTAAGATGTCCTATGTTGGCATCGTAATCAAATCTTTCCTATTCTTCTCTTTGACTTGAATTATCAAGTATCTAAAAGATGATCTTTCTCCACTTTCTTTAAAGCTTGGCCTAAGATCATCTTTATCTTCCTTGAATTCTAAGTCATATCTTTTAGATGAAGCTTTTAAAGCTTCAACCTTTGGGTTTTACCTTTGAACTCCAAGAAGTGGATCCTTTCTTTATTTCTAACTCTCTACGAACATTATCTAGAGATGGGACCTTTAGTATTTTGTTGGAACAATTATTCTTCCCTTTAAGAGGATAATTAAAGAAGATTCCTATTCCTAGACATTATCTTCTATATATATGACGTTGGATCATGAGTCCCTTTTTCTTTTGGACATCAAGAAAAATTACTCAATGGGATTCAAGACCCACTATCTTACCAGTGGGTTCTTCATCCAATCCACATAACTATACTTTCACACCTTCTCTTTCCTTTTTGATGCTATCTAAGTGCTATGGTACCAAATTATGAGAGCAATGACTAAGGTGCTTGGATATACCACAAGTAATCTTATTTAAATATTTGGTTAACCATTTAATGTGCTTATTTAACCAGAATAAGAGATATGACTAGGTCTTTCTCCATTAGATAACTTTTCTAAACCATGTGTTCAATGTTTTACCCATGGGTTTTATTTGGGGATCTGACTTTTATGCTTGATATAAGAAACCATTTTCCTTAGGTCTCATCTACTTGACTCCACAACTTAATGTTGTGTTATCCCATGAAGCATCAAGATATCTTTAGGAATATGCTTTGGTTCATCCAAATGCTTTTCCTAACCCACTTAGGATTTGTACAATCCTTATGCTGTATGAAAGTCTTCTCTTGCATTGAGGTTCTTTGAGAACTCCCAATCCTTGAGAACTTCATCTAGTTGGAAGATCTAATGAAAGATGTATGAAGTACTAGAATACAAGGAAGTACTTCAACTTTATCTATTTCTTGCATATCTTTTACCTTACAACACCTTATTTGCTCTTTTTAAGGCATAAGATACAAGTTATTGGGGACTTTCTCCCCTCCTTAAGAATTTTCATCCTCAAAAACTACCTGAGGGTATATTGAAAATTTTGATCTTTCAATAGAATTTGAAAGAGTTTATTTTCAATCTTTTATTGTTCCCCCTGGTTAGAAGAATTATTCAAAGCTTTTAACTTTCCTCCAAGCTTGTTGAACAAATATCGCAAAGTTTCAATCATAAATGCAATGTCCCATATCACCGAATCTACTTCTAGGACATTAGCAAAATAGTACTTAGGGTTTATTACAACCCTTGTGATTTAACTTCTCTTCACACCTTGCATTTTCTTGGAAGAATAATGTAAAGCTCTGAATAGTTCTTTTGTACTCTCAAACAAGGAACTTTCTTGGAGAGGAGCACTAATACTTCCAACTTCTTACACTACAGATTCTCTTATTTCTTAGAGCTTGATAATAGCCACTCTAAGTTTCCACCATTGTCTCATGCTTAAAGAAGAGAAACATTTTGACCTTATCACTTAAAAAGACATGCCATGGGTTTTATGGAAATAATTCCATAAGAGGGACTTTAGACTTAATGTATTTCAAGAAGTCAAGATATTTCACTTCTTATTACTACTCCAAACACAAAGGAATCAAATCTTTTATAATGGAAAATTGGCCTTATCACCATTATTCCTTGAACCTATTAAATTCAAGTCCTACTTGAGCTTAACTTCATGAACTTAATCACCCTCTCAACTCAAAATACCCATGTAAAATGTTCCATATGCGTACTACCGTATACCAAATGTTTACACCTTTATTGAAAAAGGTGTTACATGCATAAGATTTAGAAACTGAACCCCTCCTCAAAGCATGCAAAAGTTCCAAATTGGAACCTTGTTCTAATAATTTCCATGACGAATTGTATATGTGAAAGAACTACCCTTAGTAGAATGATCTTAGCAACTCCTATGATAGGATAAGAGGAGTTATTGGCACATGTGATAGTATTCTTTGTAGGGTCAGGCTCAAGTGAACTGAAGAAATTACACTGCAAGGTAATATGTTTGGTTGTCCCATTATCAAAGTACCAAATATTTGATTCTACTACAAACATGCACTGCTCATAAGAAGGTAGGTCATAACTGCAAAAAATAGTAAATACCCATTCTTCATTCTACACAAGATTAGCAAATTCTATTTTTGGTGTAGAGGCCTCTACAACAATCATTCTAACCTCTTTTTTCTTTTCTTCTTTTGCAGGGAGTTTTGGACAACTCTTTATGACATGATAATTTTCTTTACTAGATTTGCAAAACTTTTTCTGCTTTTCTATTTTCTTCTTATCTTTGTCTTCCTTTTTTTTATTGTGCAAAATTAGTAGATTTCTGCTTACTAGTAGATGAGCTCCATTTACCTTTGCCCTTCTAACTAGCTAAGAAAGCTTGATCTACTACATGCACAATGGACCTTTTCTGCTTGGATTGATCCTCTTGCAACAAAACATAGAATAACCCCTCAAATGTTAAGGCATTTGGATTGCCTTTCATCACCAATCTAAGAGTAGAAGCAAAAATCTAATATGAATATGGAAGATCATTAAGAATGGTTTGCACAAGTGAACTATCTGGTAAGAATTCATCAACAGAAATCAAATGTTCCTTCAAATCTTTGATCTTTGTAAAAAAACTATCCACAGAATCTCCTTCGTTCATATGCTCACTCTCTAATTGTTTTCGGAGGTATGCAACACGAGCCTCATTTCTTGCCTGGTACAAAGTGGTAAGCATATTCCAAGCATCCTTTGTTGTTTTGTAAGAGCGAATATGAGGGATAATGGCATGTTTGGTAGACAAGGCTATCAATGCATGTGCCTTAGCATCTCTGCCATCCCAAGGAAGTTGCTCAACAATAGGTGCAACAAGAACCACAACAAGAACAAGAACATGAAGGTCATCATCTTCAATGCCATCTTATGCCCAATATAATGGGTAATTGGTACCATCCAAATTATCCTCAACAACCAACATATGAAATACATCATTGCTTTCAGCCATGGCCACTCACTAAAATACCCTGATGTAGAAAAATGATTGTCTTTCAAAAAGTTGAATAGAACCACGTGACAATTTTTGCCAACCTTGTGGCAATTCGAGGTGCTTGTGCTAGCAAACCGAAAACTGTATATATGTTTGGCACAAAAAGATGAAATTATCTGCACAAACACTACGATAGTGTGTTCGAAGGCCGAAACGAGCTTATATCAAAATTTTGACATCACACAGTGAAGTTGTTTTGAACTTCTAATCAGCTTGAGTATGCTCACCAAATTTCATGTGATTTTGAGAGTGTGAACAAAGGGGTGTCGATGATGCCCTAGATGAAGCGGCGACCATCTCTGATACCAATTGTTGGAGTTTGAGGTTTACAGAAGCACATGAACAACACAAAGAACAAGAAGAAGCTTGAAGCACAACAAACAATACTGAATGTTTTACCAAGTGAATGTACAAAGATAACTATCTCATTAGGGTTATAAGCCTATATACAAGCCAAGGGAAAAAACCTCCTAAAGAGGGAGAAAAGTGCCCTGATGGTGCTAAGTGTATTCACACACATCACAACCCAAATATATCAACATTTTATACATTGAACTCACTTTAATCTCTTCACCTCTTTGAAATTAAAATACAATTGGTTTGACATATCTATTGAATATTTTACTCATGAGTCAATACTTGAAGTCTAACAATATGTACCAATGTTAGTAATTTGTTCTCGACCTCACATGCCTTATATGTATACCATACATTTATTTTGCTAAACTCTCTTCCTGTTTTGATATTTTATTTTGGTTACATTCTTTTAAAAGTATCTCATTGTTTCCATGGAAACAATCATGTTTGATTCAGGGATTTTATATACTAGATTGGTGTCTTGTTAAGAGCTCCCCTCAAGAAACCGACATCATTCGGAGTGCAACCTTGAAGTTGCATCCATAATCGACATCTATTTGGCATATCCTCTAGAAAAAGGGGGAACCATTGATGCCCAAAAGCTCTTCTAATGCTTCTGCTAACACATCTAGCAACCAACATGATTGGAAGGGAACGTTGAAAGTTCCACCTATATAGAGCTTTTTGTTGGCTTCTTCTGTAGCTCATAAATCATGAGTATCCATTCAAAAAGGACATCTGTGTGTTATTAAATAACCTTTCAAACAAAATTAGAACATAATTGTTATGCCAAGTTTAGGTATGTATGGACTTCAATCACTTCTTATTGTTATATTCCCTAATAGAGTACTTTTAAAGCTTAAACAAAATACACAGTGAAAGCGTTCGTCTAGGTCACAAATAGAAGTCGTGAAATAGAAGAACAAGGTTTATAAGAATTGAAATAATATTTTTGAATTGTAAAGAATGCTTACCTTCTTTTTTTTAAATAAAGGAAGTTCGGCAATAGCCTACTCTCCCGGACTTGAATTAAATTAAGAAGAAACAAAGGTACAAAAGAAGGGGACTAGCGCATGTGGGCGATGAGAGGGTGATCAACCTTCTATGTAATGCAACCTAGAATCCATACAAGTTTCCCTGCTTTGTGGGATTTAGAATGCTTACCTTCTGATCATTCTCAGCCACTTCGTTCATGACTTCCTTAAACCATTGAAAAGAGCCCTGTTCGCGCGTTACCCAGTAAAAGTACACATTCTTCCTGTTGCTTGGCCTTCGTCTCATGCTCGGAGAAGGAGCGTTACTCAACAGCGGAGAGCCGGAGAAGAGCGGGGAGCCGCTAAAGAGTGGAGACCCTGCGAACAGCGGAGAGCCTGCTCTCAAGGGCGAAGCAGTGCAGCTTGGAGACGCACTGAAGGTATCCTGCTTTAAGTTCAAAACAGACATAAAACATTTATACGAGTTTACTGCTTTTCTGCGCCGTCTTTATGTCCGGTAAACGGCGACAGATCTACTGCACAGTATGTGAAGAAAATAAATGCTTGTGAACAGTCTAAGGCGGGAATCTTTGAGTTCAGAAGGGCAATTGATTATAGATTTCTCGATGTCGTGCAAAAATGTCCCCTTGCAAGATTTGTTCAGATTCTATCTGCAATCTTTTGTAGATAGAAACTGCACGAGGAAAAATGAATGTATTCTTTGCATGCTGATTAAAGCGGCTACGGATCTAATACGGAATATGTGTAGACAATCAGTCAAGTTATCTGACGTATTGTGTAAGTCTGTCACGTTGTGAAACTTTCAGAGATCTTATATGTTGGCTCTTGTAAGGCGTAAGATAGAATCTGTGCATTGCTGTATGATAAAATACTATGTAAGTGTGGAAAAATTATGTGCAATAGATTTATGAGTGGATGGCGTTACTGAGTAAAGCAAGTTTGGATCTAATGCACAGCATGTGAAAAAATGGGCACTCATGAAGGGTATGCGGCGGCAAAAAGTCGGGATATAAAATGGCGATCATATTGTTGGAGATGCACTGAAGGTATCCTGCTTTACGTTTAATACCGAAACAGAAGATTATGGATCAGATCACTTCACATTGGTGGAGATGCACTGAAGGTATCCTGCTTTACGTTCAATGCCGAGACAAAAGATTATGGATCATCTTGTTGGAGATGCACTGAAGGTACCCTACTTTATGTTTACAATAGATTATGGATCAGATCACTTCACATGGAAGTTTGAATGCATTCGTCTCATGCTGGGCAGAGCGAATTGGTTTTAGTGTACAGTATGTGAAGAAAATAGAAATCCGTGGTGGATATGGGGGTGAAAGGGAGGGGAGGCGTTTTTTCTGACTTCCTGCAAGAATGTCACCTTGCGAAACTCATAGATTCGATCTGCCAATGGTTAACATGCTTGATAGAGCGGCTATGGATCTAATATACAGTATGTGAAGAGAGTCGGTTCAACGTGTTTTGTGGAGTTGCACAATATATATGCACAATGCATACATTGTTGCAAGATAGAATCTGTGCGTGGCTGTAAAATAGAAATGCTGTAAGCTCTAATAAAATCTGTGGAGTGGATTCATAGGCGGATGACGTTAATGACAGTAATTCAAATAACCTACCGAGTTTCTTCGCTCCTTCTCCTCGATCTTCCAGTCGTTCAGAATGTCTCGAAGAATGCTGATGAACGGCGTCGCTCCGATTCCCAGC
>CM035429.1:155350666-155460666 GCA_020310875.1 Ceratopteris richardii | reverse complement strand
AAGAACAATTGTGATCTTTCGCTATGTCTTGGACAAAGGCATCTAAAACCAGATTCGACACTTCATGATCATCTCCTTCTCATACATTTAGGGGTCCTCCAACATGATTACAGAAAATATAGTTTGTTTCACGATTCCTTGTTTTGAAGAATTGGTCCCATGTGACTAAAAACCTCGTCTTTGATCTTTTAGACTTTTCTTCAGTCTCTACTCTTTGTTGTACCCATTAGGTTCCAAGAAGAAGGCACCGAAAATATGTTATCCTTATTAATCCATATGAATCCTTTTCATGAGAAAATAAGTCTACATTCAATGTTTATCCTTCCATACCATTTAAAGCACGTTATTTAGTTTGTTTGGTCAATTATTTAGGACAATCTTAAAGTGAACATATACTTGGTTGACTATTGGGCCATATACTTTTAAACATGACCGATCCCTAGAACCTTAAAGTGATGGAGGCCAACATTCTAGCCAAGTTATATATTCTTTATTGGTAAACAAAAATGTTCGCATATTAATTGAGTTTATTCCAACGTTTAATAATAGTGATCCTTCATTGTATCTTTCGAATTATAGTTTGTCATGTTTGTGGATGTATTTTTCTTCATATGTATACTAATGTATGTATTCAAACATGAATTTATGTATTTAAACTAAAAAATAATGTGATTGCATTTGCAAGATATACAGTGTTTAAGTAACATAATCTAATACTACTTATGAATCAACATGATTCATTCTGTATATTATATTGAAGCTTCTTAGAGATTATCTGATATAGAAGTTATTGGATTCAGATTGATGATGGGCTTTTAGCTAATGGAATTGTAATGTTAATCGAGATTTGCATTATAAGTTTGCATGAGCTATATAGAAGATGAGCATATGTGCGTAAATTACCTTATAACTTAATTCCTCTCTAAGTAACGAAATTTCTTACTTTTGATGATCATTTGCACTACTATGTGGGAGCATCTTGAAAGTAAAGTGGTACAAAAAAGTTTATTTGAAAGTGATGTTCTGAAAGTTTTCATTGCCCTATGTAAGAAAATCCTGCCCAAATAAAATTTGTTTACATCCTGTAATTGGTGAATGATCATGTTACTGCAAACGGTTCTATAATGAATGTAATTAGGCTGTGTTATTACTGATGCATCGCGTAGATTGAAGATTTAAACTCGACGAACATACCATTCGAAGGGAGAGACATGTGGGCATTGAAGAAATATATACATGCCGCTTTGGAAATCGAATCCATTGGGCTTGGCCATGTGCAAAGCAAGCACGTCCCCCGGATATATCGATGCCTTCACCATCCAAGAAAAAAAGGTTAAAAACACGCGATCAGTGTATTAATACAGAGATTAACATTGGGCTATGAAATTTATAAAGAAAATGGATCCTGATTAACACTAAAAACAGTCCAAGGGAAAGATATGGAGAGCAATGCATATTATACTCACATTCAGCACATCGACTTTGTATTGAGTCGCTCTTATTGCACGCAGTGTTCGCTCCCCGGCGTACAAGAACAGGGGAACGATTATGTACATCCATGTCTGGAAGATTATGGAGATTCTCCAACCATTTAATATTACAGAATAATTACAAAACAGAAAAGGAAAACAGTTGGCTTTGTTCATATGAGAAAGATTTATGCATGTGCACACAAATATATGTATGTCTTCTCACCTTCATAAAAACACACATGCAAATAATGTGCATACATCTACAAGGATTGAGGAGATTGTACATTTATAGGGAGTGATCTAAGGCACACTACAAAAACTCTCAACATCATCTTTGACAGGAAAAATTAATCAGCGGAGAATGAAAGTGAATCTCCCTCTTTTTATACCCATTTTTTTCGTCCATCTCTGCAACAGCCATGATCGCATACATAATCAAATTGCAGTGATCCTAACTTCCTCGTCTAATATCGATTTGAGATGATCATTGGTTGTAATACAAAAAAAAAGAAAAGCTCTTGAGCTAGGCTATGGCGATATGTATATGTGGATAGTCAATCTGCCTTGGGCTTTCCAGGAAATCTAGTTTTGTGCTCGAATGAAGAATATCAAGATCTGTTACCATTTCATTCGTGAGAAGATATCGTCTCATGGTCTCTCTTTGGGGTAGTGTACCTATCAAGAAAGCTTCATAAACATGTTCACAAAGGCTTTAGCTCTATTTTTGTTCCACTAGATAGTGGATCTTTATAGGAAACATGTTCACAAAAGCTTTAGCTCTATTTTTGTTCCAGTAGATAGTGGATCTTTATAGGAAACATGTTCACAAAAGCTTTAGCTCTATTTTTGTTCCACTACATAGTGGATCTTTATAGGAGTTGGCGTTTGCAAAAACGGAATTGGAGGGGCATGTTGAAGAAATGATAATCTCCGTTCTCTATTTTTTATTTACCAGTTCAACTCTAGTTCATTTGCATTGAGTGCATGTACATGATGTTTTCCCTAGTTATACTTGAGTCACTTGCCATTTTGTTTCCTTCCTGAGACACTTGCCACTTACTTTCATTTTTGAGACATTTGCCATTTAGCTTCATTCATGTACTCATCCTTCTTTCAAGTATTTTATCCCACATTGGATATATATATGACATGCACCGCTTATAACGTATGATGCTTCAAACTCAAGAGAATGGAATATGTACCAATTGGATGTGAAGCATGATTTCCTAAATGGAGATCTTAAAGAGATAGTCTTCATGGAGTAGCCCCAAGTTTTTGAAGATGATAACGTTCCATATCATGTATGCATGCTTAAGCAGGATCTTTATGGAATCAAGCAACCCCCAAGGGCTTGGAACCAAAGATGTGTGGACTACTTGGTAAAATGTGGATATAATCAGATTCATGCAGACCCATCACACTCTTTCTAAAGAAGGAAGGCATCAAACTTGTTTTCATTTGTATATATGTTGATGATTTGATCATTATAGGGGATGATGAACCCAACATCAAGGATGTAAAGAGAAAGCTTAGATATCAGTTTTAAAATCTCTCATTTGGGGATTTTAAGGTACTTTGTTTGGATTAAAGCACTATACACGGAATAAGGTATATACTTGATGCAAAGGAAATACATTCTAGATGTTTTGAAGAAGTTTGGTTTGTTTGATTGCAAGCCCATTTCAAATCCTTTAGGAGTAAATGCTAAACTAAGTGCTCATGAGGGTGAAGAAGTACTGCAGGATGTGACCATGTATATGTCAATCTTGGTTCTCTCTTGTTTGCAACTATGACAAGACCAACTAGATATTGTACATGTAGTTGGAGTGTTATCTTAATTTTTGCATGCATCAAGAGTTCCTCATCTTGTTGCAGCCAAAAGGATACTTAAGTACCTCAAATGATCAATGAGAGAAGGGCTCTACTATCCATTTGATGATGGATTACATAAACAAGATTATTTTGATGTTGATTGGGCAAGTTCCAAGGATGGCAGGAGGAGCACTAGTGGATATGTAATCATGCTAGGGAAGAAAAAAACCTCATGGATGTCAAACAAACAACCAACGATGGCTCTCCCCTCAACCAAAGTTGAGTATAGAGGCTTAGCACAAGTCTCTTGTGAGCTTGTGTGGCTCAAGAAATTGTTTTGATATACAGGTTAAGGAAGTATTTTGTGACAACCTAAGTAGAAAATGCTTGGCTCAAAACTCGGTATTCCATGCAAGGTCCAAGCATATAGGAGTGCATTATCACTTTATTAAAGAGAATATCATGTCAAAGGATGTAAAGGTGGAGCATGTCACTACAAAGGACCAATATGTAGATATGTTTACCAAAGCATTGAATGAAGTAAAGCTACAACATTTCAAGACATGCATTTGAATGAAGGATCTAAGCATTTAGACTTTAGGGGGAGTGTTGAAAATCAAGTTTCAAACATACAAAAGGGTTCATCCACGAGTTTTGCAAGTGGACCAATAAAAAAGGACGACCCAAACTCACAGAATCAATTCAGGAGATCCAAAAAAATTAATCAAATTCAAATCTTTTCAATTACCCACCAAAAAGTATACCTACACTAATCAGAGGGTGATTAGCTAGATTCTAGGAAAAGTAAAACTTCTATGTAAGCATTATTTTGCCTTTGTTTCTTGCATTGTGTGAGTTTCTTGAAGTACTAAACTCCAACAAGGAGCCCCTTTGCTTTCTTATCTCATTTTCTCTTGATTTTGCTCCTCCCTATCTAGAGGTGTAGTTAGGCTTTCACAATTTTGTTTGTACCCATTTTGAGAGCATTGTTTTCTCTCTCATTGCACTCATTTGCGTTGATTTAAAGCATCGTTTGGTATCTCATATAGTGCCCCAAATTGTGACAAAGTCTCAAGTTTTTCTATTGAGTGGATTGCGAGAAATTTCTAGTTTCGTGAACGTATATGTTTGCACATAGGTAGAGAGTGTTACAGATAGATAGACTCTCTTGAAGTGGAAGATTCTCATAGGAGAAACATCCATTTGCTCTGATTCAAAGCTTGTTGGATAGCTCTCAGAGTCTAGTTTAAGTTTGTAAAGCTTCATTTTGAGTCTCTACATAATTACATACAAAAGCATAGAATAGTGAACATATATCACTCGCTGTGGGCCTAGTGGAGGGTAAGCATCATCCATAGTTGCATTGATGTGTTAGAAACTTCCAACGTCAATTAGTAGCATCAAAAGTAGTAGTTTGTATGGATAATATTGTTAAGGGCACATTTTCATTTATTGACTAAGGTTCATTTGGAGGGTTGGGAGAAGGTTGAGTGTGAAGAGCCTTTTAGGCCACCTTTTTGTATAAATAGGGCACTTGTTTAATGAGCAAACTCTCTCTTGTTGCGTCGCCCGAAAATGGCTTTTGACGTGTTCTTGCTTTTGAGTTAGTTCATGTGGTCTTGAAATCCGTGCCCTAAGTATGCTTGTTATTTGTGTGTTCACTGTTGTTTGTAGCTATGGCGACGACGACACGTTTCTCTTACTCTCTCGCTCTTCTCTCTCTGTCTTCCCTGTTGCATGTGCTCTAAGCCATGCAAACACTGGCGCCGGCCTCAGCCAACCCTTCCGTTTGCTCTATCGACTGCAGCTTATAGTTGGGTTGTGCTGAAGCGGATCCTCTTATTCTCTGATCAAGTTGCTCAGCGAACGCCTATGGACGGTCCTTGCCACCTTGTGTAGTATGGCGCAGACAATGGAAGTGCACAGATTTATGCGTAAATAGTCCGAGTGGAGGTTAATTACTATTATACTTCCAATTTTTTCGCATTGCGCTCTGATTACGTTCTCATCTTACGATGCTTTATCTCAGTTATATTACTGTAAAGCTCGGGTATTGTTGCGCATCGTGTTTTGATTCTACGTCACATAATTTCGATTTATTCTGTTCAGATGAAGTATCGTGTTCAGTGGTTGATTGTTGATCTGTTTATTGCTCATATATTGTTCTTATTTGTGCACAATTCATCCTTGTATGCGTTCCAAACAGACGAGTCGTCCAGGTGTAGTCTGTGTTATCTTCAGTTTCAGCGCAATTATGTAGACGAATTCTTTTTCCGTTCACGTTCACCTCCTGACTGAATTAGTGCAAGTGATGGCGGATTGGTTTAATCACACGCGTGTTCTTACGCGATCTTCTATGGCGCTCTCTGTCCTGCTGAAAGGGTATTACAACAACAGTCACGCTTTGCTATCGCACGTTTGCTTATTTTCCTATGCTTTTGTTTCAGCCGTTCTGTGATGGCATGCTATCTAATATTTCATGTTGTTTGTACTCAAAGTTTTCAACGCTCTGCGCTCGTACCTGTTCCCAATGCTCAATGGGTTTTTTTGGCAAATCTTGAAGTATGGGCTTATAACGCAATGATACGTGGTTTATTATTGAAGTAATGTAGATAAGCAAGGATGAAGAAGCATGGAAAAAATGGACCCTTGATTTTTACTTTTTGTGATCCTTCGTTTATGAGCCTTCTGTATACAAAGTATTGAAGTATTGCAGTAGAGCGACCCATCAACAACATTGAACAACACATGAAGAATTTGGAAGATATTGAAGCCCTTGCTCCTTATTTGTAATTCAGTGAACCTTATGGTGTATACACATTAAACCACCCTTGTATTTAAGTTATGTGCATATAGGAGGGCAGTCTATAAGTTGTGTGTAATGTATTTGCATACCTTGGATTCATTCCAGGCACTTTGCTTTGCATTACATATAGCTTCTAGTTCTGGACATTTTATGAACCTTACTTGCATTCCATACCATGGTCTAACCATGCACTTTGGTTTGCGAGTATTGTTCATAAGGGTAGTGCATAATTATGTGAGCACATATATCATGGAGTTGGACTATTCCATTCCAAGAACGGTGCTACAATTTTAGCATTATGAAAATGTTCATGGAGATTATATATGGGTTGGGTTCTTATTTTTAGACTTTGTTTGGAGATGTGTTGGCCTTGATGTGAGGGCTTGACTTGATGTATTTGATCTTGGGGAGTGTGATGGAACCGGTGTCCTCGGGCATGAGTGATGTGGAGGCTCGCGGATTGAAACACCCTTCAAGATTAGGTGTATTCCTTTGGTCGAATGACATGTTGTATCAAGGTTCCCAGCCTTTAAATGGTTTCCATGTAATTTTCATCTTGTTGAGGGGGTATCACTTATCAAGGGATGTGGTAGTTCAAGTCCACCATGCGTGCCAGTGTTAAGGGCACATTTTCATTTATTGACTAAGGTTCATTTGGAGGGTTGGGAGAAGGTTGAGTGTGAAGAGCCTTTTAGGCCACCTTTTTGTATAAATAGGGCACTTGTTTAATGAGCAAACTCTCTCTTGTTGCTTCGCCCGAAAATGGCTTTTGATGTGTTCTTGCTTTTGAGTTAGTTCGTGTGGTCTTGAAATCCGTGCCCTAAGTATGCTTGTTATTTGTGTGTTCACTGTTGTTTGTAGCTATGGCGACAACGACACGTTTCTCTTACTCTCTCGCTCTTCTCTCTCTGTCTTCCCTGTTGCATGTGCTCTAAGCCATGCAAACAATATTCATAAATGCATATAATGTCCAATTGATGTGAAAAGAATTGGTATCAATTTTGGATGTTACCCTTATTTTAATTAGGAAGAAAATCACATCCGCTTTTTGTTAATAGCTAGAAACTATTCCCAAATACTCGAATTCTCTCTTCATTATAAATGGAGTGAACATCATCATCCTCCCTTGACTTGGAAAGGGAACGATGTTGGGGAATGCAAATGTCTTCCAATCTTATCATACAATAGCGTTGGGAGAAGAAAAATCATAGTTAAGCTAAGAAGAACCATGGTTCATTCGACATTCATTATGATCCATGAGTGGGCTGTAGATAGTTATTTCCTTATCCTTCTAATTTCAAAAATTTCAGAAAGGTCCTTGGGATTCGATGGTGACTTCTAGCCATGGATAACATTTGTGCTTTTGACCACATTGCTCTACAATTTAGTACACTTCACTAGTGAGATTTGGATTTTGTCTTCCTATTCTTTTGGTCACAAGCATGCTAGTATTAATCCTCGTTGTTATGATATCACATGCTTTGATGACGGGAGCTCCACCCTCAAACGAAATCTCTTTGTTGGAAATTTGTTGTATTAATTGTTATATTTAGAGACTCTCCTTTAAGATTTTCTACAGCCTCCTTTGCGGAATATGTCATGCTCTTTACCTTTTGAGATTGAGAGAAGCCAAGGTTTCTTCCTCATTTTAGTGATTCTCCTTAAAATGATTCTCCTTAGATTTTTCAATGTGAGAAGTGTGGATTAATCATTGCCGCATTTTTGAGAAAATTCAAGCAAACCGATTCCAGAACACTGATGATAGGGCAAGCTATGGCAGTTCGAGATTCATTGTTCATCTGTTTTCATGGATTAATGAAAGGGAATAGAGCATACCGTCTTCTGCACCCAGTCATGCGTCAGGAACAGGAAAATCGAATGTATGATAAGCAGCGCGTAGACGAGGATGAATAGATGGTGAGAGTACCAGAAAGCATTGAATCCGGTGAACCTGTGGATGGGCCATGGCAGCTTGATGATGTTCTTACGCGCTGATCTGGAAGCGAGCAGATAGGCTATGATCATAAGGAACACCATGAGAATGCCGGTCATAACCTCGCTTGTCGACACGATCTCCCCATAGGTCGGTTGATGGAAGCCGAAGTCAGGACCCAACGTCGACAGAAAGAGGAATGGGTTTGCGTCTGCGATGCGCGGAAAGTCGCATGACAAATGTACCCCGCCGTGGACAATCACTCCCACCATGATGGCTCCTGCTATTAGCTGCCCGCACAGGAAAATCAAAAGGCTACAAGTGGTAAGTGAAGGGCAAGCTTCCTCTGCACAGATCATTAAATGCATGCTAGTGAAGTTCCTAGTATTGTATTACGATTCCATGTGTTATGAGAAGAACCTTATGAAGATTCAGGTTGTCGTTGAAAGGTAAGAAATTCCCAAGAAACGTTGAGCGGAACCAAGTGATGGTGTTCCGGCAGACAGGTAGAAGAACAAGAGCCATATTTAGCTTCAATGTCTCAGCCGCTCCTTTTGCTGTGCAAACACAGTAGCCCATCACCTGGGAAAGTGCAAGCACAGAGAGAAGCACCATTTACAAAATTGATTTTACTGTCTCTCATTTCGAACTTCAGAGGTATTTATGTCATTTTTAATGAAGTAGCCTTTGATCCGATTATTTGACAGTAATTTCTGAGTTCAATATTTTAACGTTATCTGTTCCATTCAGTAATGAGGGGGTGGAACGTCAATCTGGATATGCTGATGTTGTTAATGATTCTTTCTGATTTGTTATGTGTTTTTAACAGGTAACGATAAATGCTATATTGGCAGAGAATTCGTTGAACAACTGTAGGAGCACAATATGTCCATGGATAAAATAGATAAGTTGATTATATCTGTCAAACTCATGACCTGCCTGGGCTACAATGATGAAATACTTGAGATGTAAATGAGTTGATCTGATAACTACTTATTGATGAAATACTTGAGATGTAAATGAGTGGATCTGATAACTACTTATGGATGAAATACTTGAGATGTAAATGAGTGGATCTGATAACTACTTTGATGAGATACTTGAGATGTAAATGAGTGGATCTGATAACTACTTATGGATGAAATACTTGAGATGTAAATGAGTGGATCTGATAACTACTTATTGATGAGATACTTGAGATGTAAATGAGTGGATCTGATAACTACTTATTGATTTAAATACATTGACAGTCTTGCCAGAAAAACATAATTATCTAACAAAAATGTTTAGAGTTCCTGTTTCTGGAGAAACAAATCAGGAAAGATTTGAACCTGGAAGGATGGAGAGGATTTGTACTGGAGAAACTTCCAGGTGAATAGAGCAAATGTGACAGCTAGCCATAAACACACAACCCACCATCTCTGCCATTGGTTCTGCAAATGGAAATTGATCCTGTCCATCAGCCTCCTCAATGGTCCTCCCCACCTATGGTAGTAATGACCGCTAGATGAGGGAGCAAACTGCATGTTTAATGTCTGACTTCTGCTGGCATTCAGCTCAAATCCTTCCATGAATAATTCTTCTAATTGAGATAACTGCGAAATTCGCCATCATCCATCTTAAAACCAGAGCTTAGAAATCAATGAATGAGATACTTACTGTTCAACTTGTCTTAAAAATAGATGTCTGGTCATATGATATTCTCACAGGCTTTACCTCTATATATCCTTTGTTTTCTCGATCGAGCTCTTCCATAATCAAAGATGCAAATTCCTCTGCCTGATCTCGCATCATTGACAGTCTGTTTGCGGATGCGCTCAATTGGATGACCTGGTACGATCGTTCAAGAAAGAACTACTATCAGATGATTTTCTCGAAAACAGCACAATGTGGGATGCCGTTTGCGAACTGTACCTCTTTGACCTCCTTCTCAGCTATGCGGCCATCAGAATCTTTATCACATCTAAAAAGAATATGCAGAAAGATCATTAGTAAAAAAAAGTATACGAGGAAATGTTGTAGGTGTATCATGACATGGATAGAAAAATAATATGTTAATTGAGGGCAATGCGAGATCATACAAGTCAAAGAATATCTGTGTACGGGCATGGAAGCTGTCATCTGATATTTGAGCCCAGTACTTAAGAAGGTCCTCCCTCGATATCGATTGGACCTTGTCGATTCCAAACCTTCTTCTCGTCAATCCATCAAGAAGCTCCAAAGCAAACTCTTTTGACTCTTTCATCCCTGATAAATCAATTGGAAAACAGCAGAAGAGAATCGCTTTAGCGATTTGCATCTTGTTTGAACTGAAAATGTTAAAGGAAAACAAGGGAAGACAGAAAGTTAGAGGAGATGAGCACTGAACAATGCGAATAGCAGCGATATATTGCTCTAAAAGGCAAGACGAGGAGCACTCTCCCCAGCCTTTGAAGAACACATCATCCATTGATCCTGTCGAGTTTCCTTCTATACGCATCGCCATCTCTTAATTACACAATGATTATGCATCAATGCCAATCACACCAATCCATGATTTAGGTTTTTTTTATTTTAATTTTTAATTATAAATGTTGATATCTCTTCTAAATCTAGAGTTCCTTTGTGTCACGCATGAAGCCTTGCAAGATGACCTAAGGATGATAGGTTTCTTTAAGTTCTTGAAAGTAAGGATGCATGTGAAGCCATTATAATAATCATTGTATGGTTCAAGTTTTTTTTTTTTGTTTTTTCGTTTTTGTTTTTCTTCTTTTGTTTTTTTTTCTTAAATAATTAAGTTTGGTCGAGGCCTAAACTCCCTTGTTTGAATTAATAAACGGAAAATTATATAGTGAATGGGCTTAGTGCCCTTGGAACTCCTATATCCCACAAAGCAGGGGTAGGACGACCCAAAGGCGTAATAGCGGACGACCCAAAGGCGTAATAGCTATGGTGGTCCAGAGTTGGTAAGAGACCTAAGATTTGACGGGTGACTAATGATTTAATGCGAGTTATTGAGAAGGTTAGTGGTTTTTTTGGCACCCTCATGAGCGACCTGCTTGCTTTTAATCTTGTTGTTTTCCAAGACAAACATCCTATGGTGTTCAAAAGGCGGTGATTTGTTACAATTACATATTCTTATGTGTAACAAGCTTAGTGATTTTTCAATCGACCATTCTATTGGATTGGCATCAAAGTTGATTTCACATCTTTCTTTCCATATCTTCCAGAGCACTTCCCCTCTGATGATGTTCCACAAGGCAGAACAACAACCAATTGTTTCACCAAGTAATCCTTGTTTCCAATTGATTGCCTTTGTAAACTCAAAGTCTTGGTAAGAGATTTCCATATCGTGTCGCTTCTTTGGCACAAGAAGAAGACATGGCCAAGTTCCTCTTTGCCCCATAGGCAATGCTTGCACCAGTGAGGGGCCCCACAGATTTTATTAGCTTTGGGATTGGTCTAGATTTCGTGACGGAGGATTTTCCACATAAAAACTGATTTTTTGTTCTCAATTGGAGGATGCCATAAGTCCTTGCACATAAGTTTCCATCTGATCCTAGACCACTTCATGGAACAACTCCTATTAAGGAAGATATGCAAGTCAAAGTGCTTATGGAGTTGCCACTGAATGCTAGACTAGTTCATACACCATCTCCTATTAAGAGAGATATGCAACTCAAGGTGCTTATGGATCCTTAAAGTTTTATCCAATTTATTACCGTTGGTCCATCTTAACCCTTCAATCTAGGGGGGGTTTTTCTTGAGGGCGTGGTGCATACAGGGAAAGTTATTATGTTACTCCTATTTATTCCCAAGAAGAGAGTTGAAAGACAGTTTTTCTTATAGCCTTCAAAACCTATCATTGTTGGAGTGAACTATATGGATCCAGAAAACAGAATTCTTTCATAAAATATTAGATAATGAAAGATTATGATGTTTTCTCCTATTCGTTGTATATGATCAAGAAATTTATAGATAGAGCCAAATTTTATTCTTGTCTTTAACAAACAAAGATTAAGAGGAATTGGGTCAGTTATTTATTTCTTTGAAAAGACGTGGTAGATGGAAGATTGTTGGCATATCCAATAAATTTTATATTAATGATTATGATTTAAAGGTCAAAGTGTTATTACTCGTTGTCTTTAATGAATTCTTTACAATAACATTGGATCCCACTCAATAGCTTGGATGAAGGTAAAAATTTTAAGGAAAATTTCTTTCTTTTTTGCAGTAAAATGTGGACCACATAATTTTGAAATCTCTTTGTCTCTAATTTGTTGGAGAAAAATGAACCTCGGAAAAGTAGTAAGATTAGTTCTTTTTAACCAACAAATCAAAGAGGTCTCTCTTATCATCCATTCAATAAACTTTTACCGAAATTGGAGAAGGATTGTTGAGAAAAACAAGAACAAAGTGGGTTTTGGGTGTTCTTTCTAGTTGAACAAACGATCTTTTAATGTTTTGTTTATAAAATGATCATTTTTGGCAGGGAAATGATAACTTTCTTTTCGATATGCTCTTGACTAAGAAAAAAGATACTTTTCTTTTCTTCTTGAGGTTGTACCAAAATTTACTCAATAAACTTTGGATTTATTTTTCATATTTTCAATGTTTACCATGCCCAATCTCATTTCTATATAAGGAAAGAGTAGGAGCCCTTTTCATTTAATAAAAAAGTATTGTAGAGATAGTTTTGTGAAGCTCTTGCGAGCAATTTTCTGCTTGTATTTCTATGCCCTGCATTAGTGTGTTGGGAAAAAGAGAGAGAGAGTGTGAGTTAGACGTTTGTAGATTTTGTGCCTATTCTCTATATATTTTCTCTATATATATTTGATATCAAAATATGGAGGTGCCCAAATCACCCTTTTCTACATGTGAAGTGGTTGATCTTTTTATTTTCTTATTTTTTAACTTCTATAAAATTTTCTTACCATAGTAAACCTTTATCAAATTTGGTCAAATATCATCAATTTGAGTATGTCTAGGCAAATATGCTCAAAGTTGTGCTAATTAGTCAAGACATTAGCTTGGTCAACTCTATTGCTATAGGCTCAACCTAAGTATATTTAGTCAAAGTTTGTCTTGGCATTGCTCTTTAGATCAAATCATATCCATTGTGTGAGGGGAACTTGAACAATTTTTATGAGTAATGTTGCACATCCCTATTTTTTTCTCCCTTCAGGAGTCCTACAAACAAATAGCCACACATGAAAATCCAAGCATTTCACCATTAATCTTTCTACACATATCTATATATGTTTGTCCTATTCTTGCATATAGTAGAACTTTGTACTTCTCTTCCTTTTTTTTTTGTTGTACACACACCTCCATCTATCTACATTAAATTTGTGGGAAGTCTTGTATACCTTTTGCACCTTGGCACCTGTAATTTCTACCTTCTATCTTTTAAATACTTTGTTAATAATCCTTCTTTCAAATTGTCAATGCACTTTTGTAAATTTATGAATATATTGAATTTAATTTAATATTTAACTAGTTTTTTTACCCTAGTTTGCCCACTTTTACTACTCATGCATTAATGAATTCATTGTATACTTTCATCCTTCTATACTTGTTAGCTATTCATCTGTTGTTCCTTGTAATTCTTTGTGTGTTTTTTTCACTTGATCAAATTCTTTTTGTGCTTTTGAGCAAGTCAAACATTGTAACTTATGATTTTAGGGCTTTGTTTCATATATCCTTGTTGATTTTTGTCCTTTTTAACTTTTCCATATAGCCTCTTTTTGTATCATATCTAAAGTAAACATCAAATTAATTTCACTAAAAGGTTTCAAAAATGAACCTCTAGGGATGTTCATTATTAAAGGGATTCTTATTTCCAAGTACTTGAAACTAGAAAACAATTTTGGGAAATCATAGAACATCTTTTCTCTTCTCGTAATGTAGGGAGTATCTCACTTCTCAAAAAATAAGAGAAAACTTGGAACTTGTGAAGATAAAAGTGGCCAAGAATATTCTACAAAGATATGAGATTCAAGAGATCAATTGATCAACATAGATGAAGCAGGACATGAATTCAACAACAAGTTTGTATTGAGGGGAACTTTATTGGGTCAAGCCCCTCACAACTATTTTCTCGAGTGGTGGGGTGGCTAGCTCAAGCTATGCAAACATCATGGTTAAGCAAGTCCATGCTAGAATAAAAACTAGAATCGATGAATTTGAATCCGTAAACTCTGAAGAAATTTGATCCTCATTTTTTAGATAATCCATTATTTACCATCTTTTTTCATCCATTTATATTATAATCTTTGTTCTTTTCAATATAAATGGATACCCTTTGGACATAGTAATTCTTTCATTATTCTTAACAAACATATTTATAATGTTAATGTTTGTTGGGATCGATAGATATGTATTTTGACCATTGCTTTATAGAATTTCATTGATGATTGTAGTATGGGATCATTGACCTTGAATGAGCATTAACTCTGGATGTTCTCCCTTGTTTTCTCCTGAGAAGTTATAAGCTTTCAAAACTAGTATCTTGATCTATTCCAATTATCATGACTTCATCAACCAAAATGTGCATTTAGTGCAACTACATCTAATTTTGAAAATACTAAGAGTAACATTGGGACACATGAGAAAGACTGACATAAAATCCAAAAGCTTAAATTTCCATCGATGTATGGAAGAATGAAACTCAAAATGCTTAGATAGAGAAGAAGATGGAGAATTGTTGGTAGATTTCACAAAAAAAAAAACCAATGATAGTTGTGAATTTAATTTCGAGCGATTATTTCAAACAGCCACATCAATGATTAGATCACACTTAGCTGGCAGTAGATTCCATGAATTGCTTGATGCCGAAACACTTAGCTGACAATAGATGCAATTGAATTGCTTGACTTCAAAAGAAGTATGGGAAAAACTCTACAAAAAGGCTTCATCTATTGGAAAACAATGTCCTATTGCAGGATTTAACCCTAATTTCCAACAAAATCTAATTTTAAAAATGCTCAAAATGATAAAAATTTTTTATTGGAAATTCATATAATACTCTTCAAGAACTCTCTTTTGATGTATAGCGTGTGACCATTTAATACCTAAAATCCATCCAAAAACCAAACCCTAATTTTTTATTTTTATGTTTTTCAAAAGCGAAGCACATCAATTTGTGAAGCTCTTCGTGGTGATCAAGAAAAACATATTATTGTCAGAAGTTTAGGTCATTTTAACGCTTAATTAGGCCCATAAGGAAAAGTAGGAAATAACAAAATCGCTCCATGTATTGCGATAGCAAGCCCTTTTTATATTTTCATAAGATCTTACACTATAGGGGGCCTAAAACTTTATAAGAATCCCCAAGGGGGCTCTACTCAAAAAAATCACACAAAAGCACCACTAACTTTCACCCACATGAAGTAATACCAAGAATTCCTCAAAGTTTTCTGAAAGGAACTCATAGGCTCTATTCTCGAAACTAAAATTGCACAAAACTCACGCAAAGCCTGAATGCCCAAGTCAATACACAAACTTCTATGAACGAAGATTTATGAGGGAACAAGAAGTTGTATTGATAATATCATCAGATTATACAATGTGTACTATGATAAACGATTGTCAAGTAGGAAATACTATGACTACAACTTTTGATCAAGGATTCATTCTGTCTATATTGTCAACATTCTTCTATTCTCACTTCTTTTTCTTCACTACACGTTTCTATACAACAATCATCGATTCCCTAGACTAGAGACCGTTTTATATATATATTTTTTTCCTACAACCATTCATATCCATGCAATTGATAGAGAATAAAAACAAAGATAAAAATAAACACATTGAACACAACAAAATAAGATAAAACAAAACATAGTTTCACTTCACTCCAAGATTTATTTTAACACTTATCATGCCTTGAATGAATAGAGTCTTTGGGGCACTTACAACAACCCCATCAACAAACAAAAGTGTAACTCCTACCAAAGGAAAAAAGAAAAAGAATATTTCAATTCCAAAATCCTCATGTGAGAAAGCAAGATCTCATGAAAGATCATTGACAAAGTTGATGTTGGGGATAATGAACCCAAAAACTCTCCTTTTTGTATGTTTTGAAAATTCCAACCGATGGCTCTCTCTGAGAGCTTTCCAAATATATTTTTGTTATTTTTTTTTGACCCCAGATTGGAGACTTATAGGCACTTACATTATTTTTTATGACTTTTGGTCATCGGCCTTGTGTGAACATGCCCAAATGACCTAAGAGTCACTTATCAATAAGAATTGGTACCAAAACATCTCATAACTTGAACGGGACTTCTTCAACTTTACCTTCTCCATATTCTTCTCTAAATTTTTGTGTAGATTTATCTCTCTAATTTCTCTCTCCGTGTGGAACAACTCACTTCCTTATTGTTTGAAGCAATTGAAAACACCATCATGTAGCTCTTCGTTGGCATTTTATTGCATTTGGGAGAATTTGATCACAAAAAACCTTCATTTTTTACAATGAAAATGTTGTTTTGGAGGATTACTTCAGCCCATAGCAAAGCTCAAGCAAATTTTGAGTATTTCAAAGAGTTTCCTCATGGAGAACCTCTTCTACTATGCTTCTTTTATTGCCACAAGTCATTTTCAAAATCTACACTGCTAGTTTTTCACTTACAGGTCCTTTGTTGCAGAGGTTTTTCTCATTTCAAGTGGGACTAAATGTATAAGGATTTTGCTAGTACATACTTGAGGCAAACTTATTACAATAGTTCATTTTTATAAATCACATTGCTGAAAAAGTTAGGAATTTTGTGAAAACAAGCAGCCATTGTTTTTTTGTGTCTATGTATGCCTTTCGTGGTTGAAATACAAAAAAAAATTTCATTTTTGATGCAATTACAACTTAATGGATTTTTTTGAAATCTTGCTTGATTCATGGGAAACATTGGTGGTAGCAAAGGTCAGAAGAAGCCTAATTGTGGACATTATAAAGCTAAACTAGACAAAAAGATGAACACATGCCACAAGAAGAAAAAGGGCACCAAGAATAAAGCACATGATAGATCAAAGGAAAAGGACAAAGAGAATGCCAATGTGGCATCTAGTGTCATTGTTGAGGAGCTATCAGATGTAGAAGATATTCTTTGTGCTACTATGGAAGAAGATCATGTTGAAGTTAATGATGCTTCTATTAATATTCATGCACAAGATATGTAGATCACCAAGAGGGATCGAATTGATGCCTTGCTTATTGTGAATGATGCTTTGCCACAAACATGGATTGTGGACTTAGGTGCATCGTTCCATGTTACTTCTATTAAGAAGTGTTTAACTACCTTTCATGCAGGCAACCATGGACACGTAATTCTTGGGAATAACCATGCTTGTTCTATTGAAGGTACCGACACAATGCATCTCACTATAGATGGAAATAATGAGCTAGTTTTGCATGATGTAAGCTATGAAACAAGCATCAAGAAAAGCCTATTGTATGTTAGGAAGATGGATATGCATGGATATATTACTTTCTTTGAGAATGGGTCATGGAACCTTATCAAAGGCTATGCTCATTGTTGAAGGTACAAAGAAAGGGATTCTTTATTGCTTGCACGATAAAGCGTTGCTGAGAAAGTTTATTGCTTTGGCTAAAATCATGTCACATATGGGATTATGTCATAAAAAGCTTGGTCGCATGAGCCAAAAAGGCATTGATAAACTATGTAATGTGGACAAGTTTGATGCTAAAGGCTCGAAACTTGATTTTTTGTAATGAATGCCAATTTGATAAGCAAGTAAATAATGCCTACTACTTTGGTGCCTTTTGTAAGGCTAATGTGCTTAAACGTGTTCAGTCTAATGTTTGTAGAATGCCCACCAAATCTATGGGGTGTGCCTTTAATTTTTTGTTTTGTTGATAACTACTCCAAGAAATTTTGAGTGTATTTGTTAAAATCTAACAACTAATAATTTATTCATGCATTTGTGACCACCCAAATAAGTAGAAACTTGAAATGCTTACGTATTCATAATGGAGGGGAATTAATTACAAGTGCTGAGTTCAATATGTTCTGTGAAAATCTTGGTATTAAGAGGGAGTTAATAGTCCCATACAACCTCTCTTCTAACGGTGTCACTGAATGGTATAACATGAGTTTATATTAGAGGATGAAATGGGCTTCATATGACCACCTACACATCTTTGGTTGTGATGCTTTTGTGCATATAAGGCCTGAGTTGAGAAACAAGTTAGATGCAAAGTCCATAAAAGGAATGTTTATGGGTTATGGAGATGAAGGTGAATGGGATACAAGATATGGTTACCTGAACTCAAGAAGGGTGATACACAACCAGGACGTTGTATTTAATGAGGCAAAGTTGATAAAAAGAAATTGTGCATCTAAAGATGACCATAAAAGAGTACAAATTTAGCACATACAACCACTTGTTAAATATGATATGAACCCTTGGGATGCATCACATATAACTGGAAATGAAAATGAGCTAGTGGTCATTGACCTAGATGATGTTGCATAGAAAAATGAGGCTTCTAAAGGGAATATTCAACCACCTATTCATGTTGAAAATAGGGCTAGAAATAATGTACATAAGCCCATTAACAATGAGGAACTTGTACCTCTTGATGTAGATCAATTGTGAAAGAATGTGGATCCTTGGGTAAGAAGATATACACGTCCTAGGATGCTAGTGCACATATATGACCCCACCACACATTACATTATGTTATTAGATGAGGGTGAGCCTCTCTCTTATAAAGAGGCAAAGCTATGTGAGCACAAGAAGAACTCCGAGTTAGCCATGCAAGAAGAGATAAAGGCATTGCATGCAAATGATAGTTTGGACTTAGTTGAGTTGCCGAAAGGTAGGAAGGCCATTCCCAACAAGTGGGTGCACAAAATCAAGACTATTGATGGGACACCCAAGTATAAGGAAAGGCTGGTTGGTAAGGGATATGCCAAAAAAGAGGGTACTGATTTCCAAGAAATCACCTCATTAGTGGTTAAAATGACCACATTACATGTGTTATTTTCTCTTACATCTATGTTGCATCTGGATTTAATCCAAATGGATGTTAAAAGAGCCTTTTTGCATGGTGATTTAGATGAAGAGCAGAACGTGAAACAACCAAAAGGATATGCCATTCCCAAAAAAGAGCATCTAGTATGCAAGCTGAAAAGGATATTATATGGGCTCAAAAAAGCCCTGAGACAATACTGTAAGAAGTTTGATGCATTTCTGCTCAAACATGGGCTCAAAATGAGCCATGTAGAACACTATTTGTACTCTAAAAAGGATTAGGATGGAAGCCCAATTATTCTACTATTGTATGTAGAAGATACGTTGTTGGCTCGAAAGAAAAAGAGCACTCTAAATGCTCTAAAATAGAAGTCAATCTCTGCATTCTCAATGAAAGACCTTGGGGAAGTTGAGCATATACTTGGTATGCAAACAAAAAGGGATAGGCAGCAACATGCTTTGCATTTATGCCAAGAAACGTACATTGAAAAAGTGTTGGATAGATTCAATGTGGTTGATGTGAATCCTCTTAGAGGGCCATTGCAACCACATGTTCTCTTGAAGGATGATTCTTGTAAAGATGATGATGCAGGCAATTGCAAGAAGAGTGTTCCATGAGCATCAGCTTGTGGTTCACTTATGTATGCTTGTGGTTCACTTATGTATTCTATGGTTGCCACTAAGCCAAACATTGCTCACATAGTGGGAGTTGTTAGCATGTTTGCGGCTAATCCTTAGAATGCACATTGGGAGGAAGTCAAATCTATCATGATATTTTTGAAAGCGGCTAAAGGTAAATGCCTATGTGATGGAAAGGGTCCATTGGATTTGAAAGGAGTTTTTGATTCAGACATCACAGGTGATGTGGATACTTGCAAGTCCATAAGTAGCTATGCATACACTCTTCTAGGCGGTGCTATTTCATGGTGCTCTGGACTTTAGAGGATAGTTGGACTATCTACTAGAGGCTGAATATATTTCAGCCACGTAGGCTTCCAAAGAGTCATTTAGTTAGCCTTCTTGTGCAAGGAGTTTGGGATTCTAAAAAGGAACCTATTCTTGGATCTGATAGTCAGAGTGTCATATGTTTGACAAAGAATGCCATGTTCCATGCTTGTACAAAGCATATTGATGTCAGATAACACTTCATTAAAGAGATATTAGAGGATGGCACAATCACTTTGATCATGTTCAAAACTTCACAGAATCTTGTAGATGCTCTCATTAAGTGTCTACCCAAGGCACAACATCAGCTATGTATAGAGATGGTGGGAGTTACTTAGCTTAATGAGCCTTGTTAGTGGCCAAGGTGGATTAAGTTGTTAGATACACTCAATAATCCACCCTCAAGTGACCACAAATGATCCATGGTGCTCTAAGTTGTAAGGCCCCACATTATGAGGAGAAGCCATTGTGAGAGCTTCGACATTTTTGGAACCCTAACTTCTAAGTTAGATAAGGTCTATGTGTGATTGTTGATTGTTATAGATGATCCTTGTGAGCCTAGCTATTAGGTTAGGTAGCACATAAAGTTTTAGGCCATTAGGTTGCCATTCAAGGCAAAAATAAATTCCCTATGGCATCATACTGTTTCCCCATAAAACCTTAATGGTTGGAGTGTAAAGGGGGGCTTGCCCCCTTCTACGGGGTCCAAGGTGTAACATAAGAACAAGCTCTAAAGTATTGTTTTTTAGGCTTATGGATTTTATTATTTATGATAAATAACATGTGGAGGAGTGCACATCTCCAAATTTAAAGTAAAAGTAGATAAAAGTAAGAAGGAAAGGAGAGGTGTTTATTTTTAGACAAGGAAGGTGCTTCTTTTGATAGCCTCTCAATAAAAAGAGTGGTTCTCTTAGTGTAGGTGGCCAAATTGAGTGATTCGTGTTGTGTTGCAAAGCTTGCAACTTTTACTATATATGTAGATAGTCTTTGTACAATGAAAAAGCCCCATAGAAGTAGGTGGTTTTGTAGATCTTTTTTCTTATGTGTATCCGGTGTCTCATCAAAGACATATCTCTCTTCAAACTTTCATATCTCAGTTGTTATGAGGTTTTTTGATTGATTTCACTTAGAGGATTTTCCTTAGCTCTCATACTTTCTATTTGTATCAAAATGTTTCATAGATTTTTGAGTTTTCCTACTGCTCTACATCAGTTTTCAATTCGGATAGTTAGTCATACCTTGCTGTTGCAGGCTTCTGCATATCTTGACTTCAAATTATTTGTTTTGGAGCTACACTCCACCTTTTTTGACGTTTTTTGTTTCTAAAGCATGCTAATGAGAGTCCTATTTTAGAATATATGATTAGTTTTGATAGATTCTACTCAGAGAGTCTTTGGTTATTATTTTGCTACAATCATCTATTTCTATTTTCGTGAAAGTTTGGAGGAAAATTTGATTTTTGAAGTTTGGAAATATCTGTTTGATCTTTTGAAGAACTCGGGATGTCTGATCATGTTTTGTTGTGTACTTTGATGTTTACAAGTTTGTAAAAATAACATTGTGGTATCAGATCTTTTGTTCTTTTATCAGATCTTTTATAAAATGTATTGAATTGTCTTCTTTGTTTACAACAACTCAACATGGCAGATTTGAGTGCATCGATTGAGAAGTTATCAGATGGGAGAAATTATCCCATGTGGCAATTTAGAATGGAGTCTTACCTCATGTCTAAAGGTCTTTGGGGATTGATAACAGGTACAGAAGTGAAGCCAGTATTGCCAGAAACTCCTACACAAGGAGATTGAGCAAGAGAGCAAGAATGGATCGAAAGAGATAGAAGAGTTCTGTTTATTATATCACAAACATTTTTGAATACTATGCTTGGACATATAAGAGGTTTGAATACTAGTTGAGAGGCTTAGGAGTCTCTAGAAAGATTATTTGCAACTACCAATAGAGCAAGGCAAACACAACTTATTGGTGAGTTGAAAAGAGTAAAAAAGAAGCCACAACAATCAGCTAATGATTATATTCTTGAGGTAAAATCTCTTATTGAAGCATTAGCTTCTATTGATGCATCTACTAGTGAGGATATAAAGTTTATTAGCATGTTAAATGGCTTGAGAGAAGATGAAAGATGGAAGTCTTTCATCACATCTATCATGAATCGAGAGAATCTACCATCCTTTGAAGATTTACAAACGCTCATGATCACTGAAGAAATCAACATAGAAGGTGGGAACTCTTATCATTCGCAAAGAGGTAGTCAAGGGCAGGCTCTTTATACTTCATCAAATAGATCAAGAGGTAGAGGAAATTGGAGAGGAGGAGGAAGATTCAACAACAATGCAAGAGGAAGAGGAAACTTTAATGCTACTAGAGGAGGAAGAACAATACAACAAAGTCAACAGACTCAACCAAATCAGCAAGGTAACTTCACTTGTAATTATTATGGTAAAGTTGGTCATTATGCCAAAGATTGCTTCTTCAACCCAAATAGAAGAGGTGGTTTTAGAGGACGACAAAGAGGAAGAGGCCAACATCACATGCATCAAAACAATAGCATAGTACAAGAAGAGGCTCAAACACAGAAGGAAAACATTCTTATGGCTATGCCGACAGAGACACATAAGAGGAAGGTAAACAACAAAACTTGGTATGTAGATAGTGGTTGCTCAAACCACATGAGTCACAACATGAATATGTTTGTGAACTGACACAAGCCAAATTCAAGAGTCACAATTGCTAGAGGAGATAGTACTGAGCATGAAGTAGTTTACATTGGTGATTGTCCACTTAATGAACATGTAACTCTCAGAGATGTTTAGTTTGTTCCTACTATTACAAGAAATTTGATTTCAGTTGGATAGATGGAGGACAATGAAGTGAAGGTCGATTTTGACAATAATCAGTGGCAGTCTTATGAGAAGAAGAATGGGACTTTTGTTATAAAACGACAAAAGGTAAATAGATTATATACTTATGAAGTTGAAGTTCCAGATTATGCTGGTTATACAATCGTCAATAGGGCTCAAGTAAGTCAATTGGATTTATGACATAAAAGATTAGGACACATCAGTGTTGGCAAATAGAAGGATATTGCAAAGAAATCCTTGGTTGAAGGTCTACCACAACTACTTAAGCAAGATTTGGATTTTCTTTGTGAGGCATGTCAGTTTTGACTTCTCAAAGTTTACATTCATTTATTTTATGAAATACAAATCTGAAGTATTTGATATGTTCAAGAAGTTTAAATCATTGGTTGAAAAGCAAACAAGTTGAAGAATAAGAAGGTTGAGATAAGATGGAGGAGGTGAATATTTTTCTAATCAGTTTCTTACATATTTAGAGGAAGAAGGAATAAAAAAGGAGACTACAAATAGATATACACCTCAAAAAAATGGTAAGGCCAAAAGAAGAAACATGTCTATCTTGGAGATGGGTAGGTGCATGTTAAATGAAAAGGACTTACCACTTACTTTTTGGGCTAAAGCATGCAATATGACAGTTTATGTGATGAACATGCTACCACCTACTCAAAGTCATGTACAAAAAGCACCTTATGAATTGTTTTATGGATCAAAACTAGATATTTCTAATTGTAGAATTTTTGGAAGCATATGTTTTGTTCATGTTTCATAGTAGTTAAGATCAAAGTTGGATCCAAGGTCACAAAAAATGATTTTCATTGGTATGGCAGAAGGGCAACTAGGATATAGATGTGTGAACCTAGATGCGGGAGAGGTAATTGCTGATATATTTAGGTAGTGATATGTGTGAACACACTAGGACCACCGGGCCACTTTTTCCCTCTTTAGGAGGTTTTTTTCCCCCTGCTTGTATATACGCCTATTGCCCTAATGGGCTACTTATCTTTGCACATTGTCTAGTAATACATTCAGTATTGTGTGTTTGTGCTCCAAGCTTCTTCTTCTTCCTTGTGCTGTTCGCGTGCTTCCGTAGACGTCTAACTCCAACAATTGGTATCAGAGCAGGGCGTTGCTTCATCTAGGGTGCCATCGACACTCCTCCGCTTGCAATCTCAGAATCGTACGAATTTTGGTGAGCATACTCAGAGTGTTTCTGAGATCAAAACAGCTTTGCTATGTGGTGCCGAAATCGCGATCTGAGCTCGGTTCAGCCTCCGAACCCACTATCACAGTGCTTGTGTAGGCTATTTCGTCTTTTTGTGCCAAAGGTATATACCTGTTTCTGTTCGCTAGTATAAGCGTCTCAAAGTCTGCTACAGGTTTAGCAAAACTCGTATGGGTAGTTCTGTTCAACGTTTTGAGACACAATCAATTTTCTGCATCAAGGTATTTTAGTCACCGGCCATGGCTGAAAGCAGTGATGTATTCCGTATGTTGGCTGTTGAGGATAAGTTGGATGGTACCAACTACCCATTATGGGCTTATATGATGCGACATGTATTGGTTGCAAAAGGATTGTGGAACATTGTGCAGGGTGTTGAAAGACGTCCTGTTACACCTGTAACAACAGGTACTGCAAATACAGGTGCTGGAGCTGATGAAGATGGTGTGGAAGATGATATTGTGCAGATTCCTGTTCCTGGTGCTGTTTCTGCTGCACCTACTGCAGAGCAGATTTGTTGGGATGGCAGAGATGCCCAGGCACATGCATTGATGGCTTTGTCTATCAAACGTGCTATTATTCCTCATATTCGCTCTTGCTGAACAGCTAAGGATGCTTGGGATACACTTACCACATTGTACCAACCTAGGAATGAGGCTCGTGTTGCTTACCTCCGAAAACAGTTGGAGAGTGAGCACATGAATGAAGGTGATTCTATGGACAATTTCCTAACAAAGATCAAAGACTTGAAGGAATAGTTGATTTCTGTTGATGAGGTTATACCAGATAGCTCACTTGTGCAGACCGTTAGGAATGGTCTTCCTGATTCATATCAAAGTTTTGCTTCTACTCTTCGGTTGATGATGAACGGCAATCCAAATGCCTTGTCATTTGAGGAGTTAGTCTCTGTTCTGTTGCAAGAAGATCAGTCCAGAAAGAACAGGTCCATTATGCGTGTTGCAGATCAAGCTTTCCTGGCTAGTCAGAAGGGCAAAGGAAAATGGAGCTCTTCTACTAGTAAGCAGAAATCTGCAAATGCTGCACATTCGAAGAACTAGGATAAAGATGAGAAGAAACCAGAAAAGCAGAAATTGTTTTGCAAGTACTGTAAAGGGAATGATCATATCATAAAGAACTGTCCAAAACTCGCTGCAAAAGAGGCAAAGAAAAAGGAGGCTGGAATGGTTGTTGTAGAAGCCTCTACACCAAAAATAGAGTCTGCTAATCTTGTGCAGGAAGAAGAATGGGCGTTTACTACTGTTTGCAGTTTTGACCCATCTTCTCATGAGCAGTGCATGTCTGCAGTGGACTCAGATGTTTGGTACTTTGATAGTGGGGCGACCAAACATATTACCTTGCAGCGCAGTTTCTTCTCTTCACTCGAGCCTGCCCCTACAGGGAATACTGTCACATGCGCCAACAAATCCTCTTATCCTGTTATGGGAGTTAGTAAGATCATTTTAACTACTGCTGATGGTAGTTCTTTCACCTTGTCAGATGCTTTATTTGTGCCAGGGATCAAGAAGAATTTGTTATCAGTTTCTACATTAGCCAAGATTGGCTTGGTTGTGAAATTTGTTGATGACAGATGTACAGTTCATGATCTGTCAAATGGCGATGTTATTATAGCTTCTGGCATTTTATGTCGTGGGTTGTATAAGCTCATAGACTATGAAAGATCTGTGAATGATTCGGCATGTCCAGTTCATGATTCTCAGGCTATATCAGGGCTTTGGCATGTACGCTTTGGTCATTTGAATTATGCTAGTTTGCTACGCCTGCAGAAATCTGAAATGGTGTCCTCTTTGCCCAAACTTGAGGCACCTAGAAAACATGTTTGTGAAGGCTGTATTTTGGGCAAAATGCAGCATGATATGATGCTATCATGAAAAATGGTACTTGGTCTTTATGTGAATTGCCCCCTGGCAAGAAGGCCATTGGCACTGAGTGGCTATACAAGCTAAAGTGTAAGCCTTATGGAACAATTGATAGGTATACGGCTAGGCTTTTTGCAAAGGGTTATGCTCAAGAAAGAGGCATTGATTTTGATGAGACCTTTGCTCCTACATGTCAAATGACTACTGTTCATTGCATCTATACACTTGTAGCTCATCATGGTTGGAATGTACACCACCTAGACATTAAGATTGCATTTCTAAATGCTGACTTGCATGAAGAAGTGTATGTTTTTCAACCCCATGGCTTTGCTCAGAAAGGGCATGAAAACCAATTTTGCAGGTTGAAAAAGGCATTATATAGTTTGAAGCAAGCACCACATGCTTGGTATAAGAAATACATGCCTATCTAATTGCACATGGCTTTGAGAATAATCCAACTGAGAGGACCTTATATGTTAAGCGTGCAAATGATGTGCTTCTGATCATTGTTGGTATTCACTGGTCCTCATGAGAAGCATATTGCTATTTTTAAGGCTGATCTTCATGCCTCATTTGAGATGTCAGATTTGGGGCATTTGCATCATTATTTGGGCATTTAGTTTATGCAAGTTGATGGAAAAATAGATTCGTGTCAAACAAAATATATTTACACATTATTGCAGTATTTTAGCCTTGAACATTGTAAACCCATTGCCACTCCTATGGAGACAGGTTTACGATTGAGTCTTCATGATGTTGGAGATGCATTTTTGTTGTTCTCTATCAACAGACTGTTGGATGATTGATTTATTTATGCATTACTGGGCCAGATACTCAGTGTAACATCTCACAGACGAGCAAGTTTATGCATTGCCTAGGTGCCAAGCCTTGGCAGGCGGTTAAGTGCATCTTTCGCTACTTGAATGGTACCCTGCTACTTGGATTGTTTTATCCCAAGGGGGGATCACTAGCGCCAGATTTACATGCTTTTTTTTACTCTGTTTGGGCTGGTTGCGATGACACTCATGTGTCCACTAGAGGCTTTTCCTTCATGCTTGGTAGCTCATGTATATCTTGGTTGAGCAAGAAGCAGCCTACTGACACCACTTCCAATTGTGAGGCTTAGTATAGGGTAGTTTTCATAGGGACTGTTGAGTGTAAGTGGCATGTAGACATCCTTACTAGTTCTACGATGCACCCTTACTAGTTATAGGATGCACCAGTAGACACCCTTACTAGTTCTAGGATGCACTAGTGTCACTTTGCACATATTGCAACATACCATACCCTCACTACAGACGCCATCTAGGATCTTTCTAAGATAGGCTATTGAAGGGAACATCAAAGTCTAATGGGACATTGAAGGTAAAGGGGTGAATTCTAAGAACACCACTCCATCTACATTGATGCATCACAAAAGAGGCAACTACACCACCAAGCTTGCCTATGACAATTTCACAAGCATCAACAAACCTACCAACAAATTTTGTTTTGAACATTGGTCCATTATCAATATCACCCAAAACTTATGCAACAGGCCAACCACTTCACAAGTGCCTTACAACATACACAAATAGTTACTTTTTGATGGCTTATTGTGCAAGGAATTGATAGCCTATATAAACTCAAGCTATTGTGCACTTTGTAATCATCACTTTCTTGGAGATTTCTCCATATGATTTCTTGGAGGAGGAATTGCCTTCAGCTTGGAGAGGCAAACCTTTGTTTTCTTGTCACAAGAAGGTGTAGGATTATATAAAGGCACAATATGAAGGTATACCAAGGTTATTGCTGCGTTTAGCACATATACCATAGCTTTCTCTTAAGTGTCTTTGACAAGGGAGTTCTCTCCCTTTATAATTTCCTAGGGTTTTTCATGAGTGCACCTAACTATATTCTTCATTCTCACCATTCCTCCAAGATCATGGGTGTGCAAGAATTTATTTATGTTTTTGTTTTCTTACTAATTCGTATTGGAGGGGTCTCTTCTTGGGGTTATGGGATCACCCTTTCTCAGGTGAGGTTTATGTCTCTTAGGGGGATTTGGGCTCTATTGGTATGATGAACACCTTCAAGATCCTTGAGAGGTGCTAGTTAGTGTCCATTGGCATTGGAAGGTGTGTTCTCATGGGAAACCCCTCTATGGTGATGAGTAACCTAAGGATTGGAGTTAAGAGGTTGGGGGGGATATTTGAAGGTAGGCCTCAATCTCACTATTTGGGGCTTTCACTATGATGGTTCCCTTTCTTAGGAAGGAGTTCAGGAAAGTATAGGAGTACATAAAATGTTCATGCCTCATCCAAAGGTTCCATTGATCTCAACCACCCCTTGACGCTCTATGGGATTGGGAAATAAAAGAACGATTCCCTAGAAGATTTTCAATTAAAAATGCAATTTCGTTTAGAAAACCACGTTGTTCATGTTTGAAAATGAACACATGCACTTTTAATCATTTCAAATGTGGACCTATAGATTTAGGAAACCATAATGTGTCTGTTTAGATGGTATCTCGAGTTCTCATAATAGCTATAAAGCTTCAACAATGCTATTATGGCTCTAGTAGGTCACCCTTTGGAAAATAGAGAGAATGAGGGAGGGTATATTTATTATAGTAGTCCTCGCTCATTATATACGTGATGGAACACTCAAATTTATGTGGAATAATTTCTTGTAAAGCATCCTATATAGGCCTTAAATTCAAGATCTTAACCGAGTGGCCAAGCTCAAAGTGTGAAAGAGGAGATATTGGGTTCAAATTCCATGAGCATAGGAGAGTATTTTTCCTTAAGAATTCTAATTTAGGATCCTTTTAGAAGCCTCAATTGGACACATGGCATAAATGTTTGCACTTACTATAGACGTAGCTCGAATATGTGGCACACATGTGTATATATTGCCAACATGGAGGAAAAGTGGCACACATATGCATACTTACTTAGAATGGAATTCCTTAGCTTTCAAGATATGATTTGGGAGGTGAAGAGCACCTCTTCTTAGTGGTGGTCGGCTAGATTGTATTACCTTGTTATCAAAGTTCGTTGGAAGTTAAAACGCATTCTCAACCTTAGTATCTTGGACCTTGTTCTCACCCATTTTTGATATCTTTAACACTCAATCAAGTGCCATGCAAGGTTGCCTAAGGACTTTCACTTCCAAGCTTCCTCACTAGATTTGAGAAGGTTTGTTTTGAGAGCTTTCCAATGGTATCTTATATGCCTCAATTTGACCTACGGATTGAGAGATACACCCCAATTTCTCTTGGATAGACTTCCCAAAGTGCTGGCTTCCCAATTCCTACCCTTTCACATGCCTTTGTTATTACTAGAATTTGATTCTACTGGGCCAAATGGTAGAGAAATGCTACCAAGTTAGGTCCAATGTAGAAGTTGAGGAAGATTCCAACAAGCAATTCAAGGCACAAGTTGCGAAAGAGGCCAACAAGTTTATCAGAACTTTCAAATCCAATGGAGAGAGAGAGTACTTCTCTAGCCATGTATTCTCTATATTTCTAGGTCAATGACATCAAATTACAATTTACATGAAGAGATAACCCTTTGTAGAATGGGATAACAAAGAGAAT
The DNA here is from genome assembly GCA_020310875.1 of Ceratopteris richardii. Classification (NCBI taxonomy): domain Eukaryota; kingdom Viridiplantae; phylum Streptophyta; class Polypodiopsida; order Polypodiales; family Pteridaceae; genus Ceratopteris; species Ceratopteris richardii. The sequence goes on along the minus strand of CM035429.1, from coordinate 155,431,175 downwards.
GAATATACACGCAGTAGATGTAGCAAGTTCTATGCTCAATGAAATGGATATGCCACATTGTTATTGGGGGAAGGTAAATTATACAACATATATAATGAATATATATCTTACATTAGGTATACATCATGTAACCCTTCAGAAAGCATAGAGTGGAAGTAAGCCATTCATTTGATATCTTAGATTATCTGGTTGTGTAATCTATGTACATTTACCTCAAGAGTTGAGGTCAAAGTTAGATGCTAAACTTGAAAGGTGTATCTTTTTGGGATATTCTATGAAAAAAAAGGGATATAAATCTTCTAAACCTATCACCAATGAGCTCAAATTCAGCAAGAATGTTATTTATGATGAGTTGAGGACTTGATATTCATGTACAGAATCATTGCAGGCTAAAGAAATGGGAGAGATAGATAAGAAGAATGATGAAGGGGTCAAAGAAAGCATGGATTTGAGTGGTTTAAGCAACTCATCTAGCTCAAAGATACCCTCCCTATGGAGTTCAAGGCTTAGGGAAAGAGAAACAAACTATGAAGAAAGCAAAACAAAAGGCAAAAGAAATATTGGAACTGAAAAAGAAAGCTATGTGGATGGAAGCATGTTGGAAGATGAAGAGATAGAATAAATTGAGAAACTCAGAGCATCACAAGAAAGAAAGATAGAAGATGAAAAAAAAAACCTAAATAAAGTGGGGGATGATCTTTAAGAGTAATATATCCAATGAAAGGTTAACTTATGATAATTTCATTTCATTATGCATATATGACTTGGGTAGTCAAGGACAAAGGATTGACAAGGTATGATGAAGATAAGGATTGCAAGGAATGGAAATAGGCAATGAAAGAAGAGAGTCCACATGACTCAATCTCAAGGATTCACACATATTAGGTATCCAAATCATGTTTGCAAACTAATGAAATCTTTTTATGTAATTAAGAAAGCCCAAAGGGCCTTGAATCAAAGGTTAGTGGATAACTTGCCAATTTATGGATACAAAACAAGTGTTGCAGATCCATAGATTTACATGAAGAAGCAAGGAATAAAGACGTCATAGATATGCATCTATGTGGATGGTTTGATCATTATAGGAAGTGATATTGTAGGTATTAAAGATAAGAAAAAGAAACTAGGAAAGGTGTTAAAGATATCTAACCTTGGAAAACTAATGTAATTCTTGGGATGTAATCTATGTAGACAATGGAATCTTCTTGATTCAAAGAGAATCCTTGGTGCATGTGTTATACAGCTGGGTATTAGTGGTTGTATGCTACTTTCTCATGCATGGATCCCAATAAAAAATGTTATCAGGTCAAGGCGAGGTTATAAAAGATTTTATACTATATAGAAGCATAATTGGTTCACTAATTTATGTTACCTACATCAGATCAGATCTTACATAGGTAGTAGACTTACTCTCCTAATTTCTACATGCATCCACTCATGATCATCTTATGGCAGCAAGAAAAATACTTAGATACATCACAAAAACCATCAACTAAGGTCTATTTGACTCTTATTATGATGGTCTAAGTGTCAAAAGATATAGTGATGGTGAGTGAGAAGGTAGAAAAGATGATTCAAAGGAGGATATCAAGATATGTTTTCATGCTAGGTACAAAGGTGATCTCATGGAGTTCGAAGTGGAAATCCATTTTCTGCTCTTTCATCCATAGAGGTTGAGTACAGAGGTTTAGCATGGTATACATGTGAGTTTTTGAGGCTTGAAAAAGTTACTTCAGGACCAGGAAGTGGAAGTGGAGGAATTGTCTCTTTATGGAGATAAGATCTCAAGCATCTACTTAGCTAATAATCCAATATTTCATGCAAGGAACAACTACATAGAGATTCATGTAATCAGAGAATAACTTATGGAAAAAGAGTTAGATATAAGGTAATTGAACACTAAAGTGCAAGTTGCAAGCATGATGAAAAAGTTTCTTGAAGGTACAAAGCTGGGAGGATTCAAGGAAGTAATCAACATAAGGAACATAGGATGAAATGATGAAGAAAAGGACCTAAGCTTGACGGGATGTGTTGCGAGCTAAAAAAAATTGAATCTCAAGAGTGTAAGGACATGCCCTAAAGTTTCACTTTTCACATCATACAATCAAAGGAGGATGATTTCCATGACTTGAAAGCACCAATCATCCATTTTTGTAGTTTTGAAATTTCTTATCAAGTGACAGGTAAGTTGATATTTGGCGTATCATTTTTCATGCATCCATATGTGTATTATATCTATATGAGTTCTAGAGAAATATCAAATTTTCTCATATCAAAGGTAGAAGTAACGTTTTACTTTTACCTTGAATGCCATGAGGCAAGTGCCTAGGTTCAAGTCCCACTCAATGGACATTTTAAATTTCATGTACTCTCAAAAAAATAACATCTTACACAAATATGAAATTTTCTGGGCTGGTAAAATTTAGATTCTTCATCATATTTCTCTCCTTTTTATCTTGATGTCCTTCAGTGGCTTTAGAGTTTGGAGAGCCCAGGGGGACTATTTCTAGACAAAATGACTCTCTCTCTCTCTCTCTCTCTGTGTTTGGATGGAATTTAATAAGCGAGCTGGATATAGTACCTATGCAAGCGGCAAAGTCTCCACGCCTGAGCATAGAAGTTGTTGGATCGGCGAGACGCTGAAAACGCGATTCCACCTGTCCCCACAGCACGTCAGGGTCGCGACCTTCCGTGGTCCTGCTAATGAATCTCAGTCCCTCCAAAGCCTGGCCGGTTCTTGACTGCGACTTATACAGCATCAATGGCGTCGGCATTGTCATCCCGGCCTCCCAGCTTCCGACAGGTGAAGTGGCCACCCTCAAAAACTCAGCCTTGTCTTCTTCTTTGTTTATCTGCATTAAGCTCTTTGATCTGCGCATGTCCAACCTGAGCGGAGAGATCAGGCGTCAGTCGAGATGTGTGTGTACAAAGGTGAGGTGTAGCGATTTAGTGTAAATGGAATAAATCGATGATGAGGACAGGTTGCTCAGCTTAGACATATAATCCTATTCATGATTTTCACTTCAGGAAGTTTCCATAGTTTATAAATATATGTGGAAAACTGCAGGAAAGTTGGCGTTGTGCAAAGTTTGCCTATGGCGATTTATGAGAATTTTAACAACAAGAGGATTAACGGCGCAGGTGTTGGAAATTCTCCTGTTAAGGTTTTCCACTTAAAGACTGCTTCCTAATCTGTAATCACATTTGCAACGCTCAAGAATGATATCACATTATGTAACTAACTTTCAGAAATGTTGATGTACGATTTCCTGTGTGGACATGTCTTCGTACCGGGGGCTCCTCAAAGGGCTCGGATGGGTGTTCGGCCGATCCCAGTCACACATAGCATCACCTGCGTAGTCCACGGGCTGGCCGTCCCGTTTCAGGCTGTGTAGCGTGATGTTATCAGGTCTCACGTCGAGCGTGAGTTCCAGCACAACGCACTGCCCGTTGCCGGCTCCATTTGCTCCTCGTCCATTTGAGTACGCGGCTCCGTCGGCTTCTCCGGCCTCGCCATCCACGCAGCGCGCATGCCAATGAACACGGTTTTCATGGCCACCCTGAGGCGTGTTTGACTCTACTCCACATTCAACACTTATTCCAAGTACAGGCTGATCGTGGCTGTCGGACGTCCTACCGCACGGAACTTGCAGGGTCGTCCTTACTGGTTCATACATGATTAGTGTAGGTCCGCGCACGGAGACCCTCTATATCAGGCTTTCAAGGGGGAGAAGGCAAGGTGATTGCCAATGCAGGTTCGAAGTTCGCGCTGTTAAAACGGGATTAAGCAGGAAAAAGCAGGAGAAGCGGCAAGGGGACGAGGTAAAGGACCGTCGGCTCCCAATGGCGTATCTTGAGGAAGGTGGTAAGTGGAGGGGGAAAAGAACGCGTCTCACGGGGAAGTTGATGACAGGCAAAGATGCGACCATTCCCACCTTGTTCACCATCACTATCAGCCAACAGCCGAAGAACCAGGATCTCAACACAGAAAACGGTGGAAGATCTTGGCTGGGACTCTGGGAGGTTTGCTCCTGTGATTCTCTCTCTCTCTCTCTCTCTCAACAACCCCACTTGATGTGTACAGTATCATGATACCTCTCATTCCTACCACTTCGTCGACCCTTAGTCTAACATATCTACCTTTCCGGGTCATAAGCTGTCTGTTTTTCTTAAATTATGCCCATATCATCATCATCTCTACTACTAGCACTTTCATGAACTACCACCAGCATCAACTGCTCAAACTGTAGACGCACACAAAGAAATGGGCGGCAGCCCTAGTTCTCAAGAAGGTGTGGTTGAGTGCCATAGTAGAAGTGAGGTCTGGTAATCACCATTCACTTGTTCGTGATCCAAATGTAATGGAGCGCCATAGTATAGACGGGTGACGTCTCATCATCTGTTAGTAGGCCTTGTGATTGCGTGGAGATTTCTTCGATTCTCCTTTTGCTGAGTGCATGAGTTGGTGAGCCCCGTACTCCTCCTACCTTCAAGAATTTGTGAAATCATAGTAGTACACACATCAGTACAATATCTGAATAGAACAGCCCTTTACAACGCAAATATCTCAAAACATTTGTAATAAACATTTGTGAATTTTTGGATCTCCTTCTAACTGATTGTTCTCTGCTTTTCTTTTAATTAACCTTATCGTTTTAAAAATGTACTTCACAATGAATAACAGAAATCAGACAGAGCTTCACAGAATACACCTCCAATGCATCTCTTCAAAGTGCACCCTCGCTGACGTACAAATCTACATCAGACATCCCTATTCCTGCTTATATACATATCTTCATACATACATATAACTACACATGCCACACAGAGGCATGAGCGAATTGTAGCAAGAAAATACGTCAGACACATATAACTACACATGCCACGCAGAGGCATGAGCGAATCGTAGCAAGAAAATATATCAGACATCAGACATCCCTATTTCTGTTGATCTACATCAGGCATCCTTATTTCTGTCGATCTACATATCTTCATACATACATATAACTACACATGCCACACAGAGGCATGAGCGAATTGTAGCAAGAAAAACATTATACATCAGACATCCCTATTTCTGTTGATCTACATCAGAAAATCTACATCAGACATCCCTTTCTGTTCTGTTGATCTACATATCTTCATACATACATATAGGTACACATGCAACACAGAGTCATGAGCGAATTGTAGCAAAAGAATACATATGCGGAGCCTTAGTATATACGCTCCTCATACAGGCATACACATGCGAAGATATGCTGAATGAATCCGAATGTATGCTTATAAACATAATTTTTTACGAACATAAGCATAGGCATGGTACGCAAACTTAGGACCACACGGTCAGTTGTGTAGCAGACACGGGCGTATATGTTTCTCCTTCAGAAAACATTCTCTCTCTCTCTCTCTCTCTCTCTCTCTCACACACACACACACACACACACACAAATTCAATACACTGACTAAAGTGTAAAGTGTGTAGCAAGAGTGATTTTCAAACACTAATCTACACACATAAAGAACACTTCAAATCATTTAAAATTCCACCCACAGTTATAAAGTTATCCAAAAGTAATATGTTTCACATGCCCCAACCTTAGATTAAAGTACCAACTTAAAATCTCAACGTTGGATGGCTAGATTTTCTACTGGCCAAGAAATGATCCAAAGAAACGCAAAGGCTATGATTGACATAAAGAAAAAAAGCAGATAGCTCAAAGGAAAACAAAAAAAGGGAATATAAGAAACATATAGGAAACTTTTGGAGTAAAAGATTTCGAAAGAACGAAGTGGTGAAATTTATTGGTTCAATCCTCATATTGATAGTCAGATAAAACATGAATTAAAAAAGCTGGCAAGTGTTTAAGACTTCATCGAAAGTAGCCGAAATCATCAACGGCCAAGCACTTCAAAGATTCAATTATGTTGCTTGAAAAAGCATGACGCAAAATCAAGCTCATGGTGCACTATATAATACACGGCCACGCCATAGGACATGCTATCCGCATGAAAAAGAAAGGATATGATGGTGGAAGGCACTGAATATTTTTGCATACTTAAGAGGTGTATTTGTTGTTTTTATTTATCCCATTTAAGGGAGTCATAGAGCCCTTATGTGTATCCAATACAAATTATATAGCTTGAGTCTCTATAAGACATAAAGAACCAGCAAATTTCCAATGACAAGTATATATATATATATATATATATATATATATATATATATATATATATATATATATATATATATATATATATATATATATATATATATATATATATATATATATATATATATATTGAATATTCTAGTATATTTTTGGGCATCATTAGTGCATTGATTTAGCAACTGAGGTGCATGGGATTTTTATCCCTATCAAGTCTTTGAGAAATTTTATTTATTTTGAATTTTGTATGGAATCATCTAACTTAGACGTTTGTTCCATGTTTCACTTTGAACTAGAATTTACATGATTACTTCACTTGATCGAAGGACTGCTTTGTCCAATGTGGTTTTCAAAATGCTACGTAGAATGCAGGGGAAAGTGTGTCATTTACTTTTGGTCAACCGAACTTTAACTTGACCAAGTTAAATTAAAAGAAGAGTATTTCTAACTTAGAATACTTTTCTCAAAGAATGTTTTAGGGAATTGTCATTTTTCTAATCAATTCCCTACTTTTCTTTTCAAGATTGTTCTAAGCTTGATGAAATGCATTAGAATTGTGCTATTTAACTTGAAGAAGACTAAAATGAATAAGCCAACATCCTTAATGTCCTGGAGAATTCATTCTTACTTCAAGATTCATTCTAGGAATAAAAGATGTTTAGTGTCCCCTACCACCCTATTTTATATGCACATTGATGTATGGATAATACTTATCCTAAAGTCCAAAAATATCTTTATAGAGTACCTTCTTACCTAAGGAGAATTTGAAGTTAAGGAATTACCTGTAACTTGACATTTTTGAGATTTTGTCTTCTTCACAAGTGAAATGTACTCTAGTGGAAACCAAAACATGATTTGATAAAGTAGAACACTGTCGGACATAAAAGAGATGAGCAGAATGAACCATGAACCATGTACAAAAGAGATATATATTCCATAAATGAAGCACATACAAAAGTGTGGCAGACCACTGCCATAGCCAAATACAAAATGTGGCAAAGGACTGCCATAGGAACCAAATATAAAATGCTTGTGCACCACTCTCATATATGAGTCAAATAAAAAATTATGGCAGACCACTACCATACACATGCCTAGAGGGATCAAAACATCTATATCAATAGTCTTTGTTAAATGTTAAACCTTTTTACTGTTTAAGGTTAATTCACGACTGGGTTCTTGGGATGGTCAAGGGTCTGTAAACAGAGGCCCTATTTATATTTTCCCAAACTGCAGATTACGGTGGTATGACTTCACTGATTTGAGCGGTAAATGTATTGTTGGCCAATACTACTCTGAATACGTTCGTTAACGCCCCTTTCACGTTAGAAGGTTTACTTTGTAACTCTTACATTTAACGTATTAATCCAATTACTTAGTACACAGAGTTAATGATCAAATTAATGATCAACTTAATCAACGAAACAAACTCAATACACAGAGTTTTGCAACAGTGCTCGCTTCCGGCTCCTCGCCCAGATAATAGTCCGGCGACTCTCCTTCCGCATCACGTGACTTCTTTCATTAATCTTATCAAAGGGTACAATGTCGCGCTACGCCTTTTCATCACGTGTGCGACTTTTCAGGATATATTTTACAAGGAATATAAGTTCCTTTCCGACGGCTTACACTGGCACGCACGATGGACTCGAACCCAAAAAATGGAAATTATAGTTAAGGCTCATCAATGATGCCCTAGATATACAAAGTGCGAGCTAATTTAAAGGTTCGGCTAATCTTCTACTTTAAGGAATCTAGCATATCTTTCAAAATGGCAGGCTCGATAAGTTGTGCATTAGTTCGAACAGAACTGGCAGCAACGACCTGACTCATTAATAAATCCGTCTGCGTCTGCAAAAATGATTCTTGAAGGTAGAACTCATTGGCGAAGGCAACATCTCTTCTCAGCTTCACTTCAGCTGTCTCTGCATCAATTCTCGAGAGCCTTTCTGCCTGAGCTCCTAACTGTTTTTCTCTTCTCTCGAGCTCTTGAACTTGAAATTGCATTGTCTTGAAAAAGTCTTCTCTCTCCTTCTGCACACCTGCAAGTTCTTTCTTCACCTGAATGGACTTGGCGATCTCCTCAGTGAACTCTTGATCTCTCTGGAAGAATCTCTCAGTGACATTATGCAACTCAGCTTCTGCTTTAAGCACATTGGCAGCAAGTGACTGGGAAGCTTCTTCTAAAATGCTGAGTGCATCCCAGTACTATGGAGCTCATTGCCTAATGCGGTCATTGCATCTGTCTTGTCTGTAAGTTCTTGCTTCAAACCAGTGATTTTGGTGTCCCGTTGAGCAATCAGATTATCCTTTTCCGCTAATTGTTCTTGGAGCTGCTGGATTTGAGTCCGCAATGCATGATTCTCGGCTTTAACCGCAAGTGCTTCTTCCTGGAGCGGGGCAATATCTGCTTCGAGCAGGTCAACTTTGTTCTACAACTCCTGTTGAATGTTTTGAGTTGTCATCTTCATCTGGAGGGGAAATTGCTGGGGGAATTGGATGAGCAGCTGGCCCATGGATGCCAATTCCGTGAACATTACTGCTGGGGGGGAAGAGAAGGAGGAGGCTGTAATGATGAGGTAGAGATCAGATGAGGTGAGGATGGTGGAGAGTAATCGAGAGAGGATAAGAGATGAGGTGATGCCTCACGAACCGTAGTTGAAGGGGCACTGGGAAGAACAACAGCAGTATCATGAATGGTAGTTGGAGGAGGAAGAGGGATAAGGGCCGTCGGAACCAAAACTATTCCAGTCTCAATCTGTGGTTCCACCAAGGCGGCTTCGGGTAACTGCCTCTGCATTTTCAATCATTTGATTGACTACATCTGCTTGGACATTGACTGCATCTGCTTGGATGTCGACTTCATCTGCTTGGGCGTCAGGGGTTGGTGACGAAGGAGATTGACAGTCCGTATTCCCAGTAGCTTCCGCTATCTCCTTCACAGCCTCAGCATCCGGTTGATGAGATTCCTCCCGCAATGAGACTTCAGCTACATCTTCCATGATAACATCTTGATTTGGCTGCTTGAGAGGAGAAGACGGGACGGACTCTACTTGTAAGGAGATGGCAGTGTCATGGAATACTTCAACATCTTGTACGGCGGTGGAACCCTGCACCTGACTTTGCGATGGGCTAATTGTTGGTGTAAATCACAAGCCTACACATTTGGCTTGAAAGATATCTTGAAGACCCTACATATGTAAACAAGCATAGGAACTAGTGTTAGTAGTTAATTACCACTTTATCTCCTTGTAAAAGTCAAATTGACTTGGAATCTTTTGTAATCACCTACAAAAAGGATTCGTGGAAAAAGTTAGCTATTTGATTGAGGAATATCTCCTAGGATATAGGAGCTTGATCATAGGGAGCCAAAAGTTTGAATTTGAATTCAAATTTTTACTCATTCTCTATAAAAATGGTCATGGAAAAGTCGTGGGTAGAACTCATCACTCCCGAGCTTCTCATTACTTATTTTGAGTGTGTATGAGGCCTACACTCTAGCCCACACCTATCTACACCATTAGGCAATGATTTTCATGCCAATGGATTTGTATACAAGTGTTCATTAATACATACATTCACATTGTTCATTTCTGAGTTCTCTGTCATACTACTCAAAAGTTTGTCAACTTGTGGAGTGCATATCTCAGTCGTTTCTCCATCAAATTCAGTGATTGAAAGCTTTTTGGATCTAGCTTGAAGTTATCTACATGTTATCAAAGTTTGAAGAGAGTCTATTCAGCCATTTCAGAGAAATATGCATCGAGGTGATCACTGGTCAAAGTCTGCTACAGTCCTAAAAAATCGGGGGTATAGCTTTACTTGCTAAATTTATTTCTCTTAGCATAGTTTATCTTTTTACATAATTCTACTTGGAATAGTCAGCTAATTAGATACCCCTAAAAGGAAGTTTTCCAATTCCTACTGTGCTGGTCATACTGAGCAAAATACTCAACAGGTGTCAAGACATAAATAGAAGGTTTTCTTGAGATTGTGAGTTCAAAGTTATCTATTTTGGTTCAATCATTGCACACATCACTTCCAAAGTACATAGGCCATCTTATGGTGTCATTGGAAAGCTAAGGAGGTCCACTTATAAGGTCTGAAGCAAAAGAGGGCTGGTACAAAGCAGGTTTTGGTAGTACCTACTTAATCTCTTGGAGCATCCATCCATCTTTCCCAACAGTGGCATGAGAGCAAACTAAGGTAAAATGGGAGATGGTTTTCCTTCATTTATTGATAAATTAGACAGGAACAACTATCAAGCATGGTCTCTAAGGATGAAGACCTACTTACAAGGAAGAAGTCTCTATGGATACATCTCAGGAGATGAGGAATGGCCCTCATTCAAAACAAGAGGATTGCCAACAAAGGAAGAACATGAAAAGCTCAACACATGGTGTGCTAAGGATGCATTGGCAAGGTCTTATTTACTCAACTCCATCTCTGATTTTCTTTTGCCACATATTAGAAATTGTAAGACATCCCAAGAGACTTGGGAAACCTTGTCATCTTATTTTTCCTCCAAAACAAGGGCCAGGAAAAATCAGTTATGGATTGAATTCACAATATTGAGGAAGCAACCTAAGCAAGCTGTTTCAGAATTTGTGACCAAGATTAAAGATGTAGCAGATCAGTTAGCAAGCATAGGAGAAGAGATTGAAGAAGAGCAGATTGTAAGGCAAGTGATCAATGGGATCAAGGCTGATGACAAATGGGAAAGCTTCACTACTGCCATGGATCTTTACATGGATATGCAAATTCCAGATCTTACAACTCTCATGGGACAATTGTTTACTCATGAAGCAAAGCTCAACAAGAATGGAGATACATCCAAAGGTAATAACTCTTCTGCCCTATACACTGATAAGAAATCTAAAGATAAAGGCAAGAGCAAGAAGGTGGAAGATGAAGGCTCTACCTCCCAAGCCAACTATGCAGGGAGGTAGATCATCAAGAGGAAGGGGCAGAGGAGGTAAGCAAGGTAGGGGGAGATCCTATAACTCCTCACCATGCAACATTTGTGGTTTATCAAATCATACTACAGATGAGTGTTCAGGAATTACAAGAATCAGAGAGGAAGAGGATGCCAAAGGGGTGGATACTCATAGTCAATAGGTAGATTCAACCATCACCAAGGCTACAACAACAACTACAACAACAATTAAAACAATAATTACAATGCCAACTACCAAGGAGGATTCATATCCAGAAAGGACTACAACAACTACATAGAGGAGCAGGATGAATCCCTTTTGATCATGAACATGACTTCAAAATCAGGTACAAATCAGGTACAAATCAGGTACACATGACTCAGGATGCTCAAATCATGTGGCTAGCAATGTAGCACTACTCTCTGATCTTGAGGAACCAAAAGGTAAGCATCAAGTCCAAACAGGTGATGACACCAAGCACTCAGTAGTTAAAGTTGGAAATGTTAAGACTTGTGATGGAAATCAGAATTTTTTGAGCAGGGTACTCTATGTACCAACCACTACCAAAAATCTGATGAGTGTTGGACAGATTGTGGAGAAAGGTTTGCAGGTTAGACTCAACCAATATGGAGCATTTGTGGAGGGTCCAAGGCATGGGTTCAAGAGGATTGCTAAAGGAGAAAAATCAGGTAGAATTTTTACTTGTGACGACAAAGAATATTGCACTATACAGTTATAAGGATCAAACACTTTCAGAGCTTGAGATTTGGCACAAAAGATTAGGGCATAAAAGTAAAAGAACTTTGAAGCAAATATGCAGGGACCAATGTGTGCTTGGAATACCAAATGTATCCAAGCAACATATGATTTATAAGTGTGGTGCTTGTCAATTTGGGAAGTCTCACAGGTTACCCTACTCAAGGAAAGGTTACATGCATGAAGACTACCTAGAGCTTGTCCATACAGATGTATGGGGACCAAGCAAAGACCCCTCAATCTTAGGATCAAGGTACTATGTATATTTTATTGATGATTATAGCAGATGGACTGTATTGTACTTTTTTTTTTTAATAAAAGGAAGTTCAGCCTTAGCCTGTTCTCCTGGACTTTAATTAGAATAAAGAAGAAAGGTTACAAGTGAATGGGACTAGTGCCCATGGGACCCCCCAAATCCCACAAAGTAGGGGAGGAGTATGGCAAGCTAGAGGGCATTACAAATGAGGCAGATAAATCTATCATCACCCTCATGTGGGACCCATTTGGGTTTCAACTTGTTGTTTTCAAGGAGATAAATACAGTGATGTCTAAACGGTGGAGATCTCTTCTCTTGGGAGATTCTTTTACCTAGAAGAAACAATGATTTCTCGATCGACCATTAGGAGTTTGGCCAAAATTAACAGCACATCGCTCCCTCCAAATTTTCCAAAGGGTCTCACTCCTGATGGCATTCCACAGCCTCGATGAGCAGCCGACCGCCTCACCCAACAGTACCTGTTGCCAATTGATTTGGTGTGTAAGTCTCAAAACCCGTGCCACATGATGCCAGACAACCCGAGACTTGGGGCAATCAAAGAACAGTGAACTAAATCTTCGATGCAACGATGGCAACGCTTGCACCAAGGTGAGATCCCACAAATTTTATTAGCCCTTGCATTGGACCAGATTCCCTTATGCAAGATCTGCCACATGAGAACCGATTTTTTGATCTCGATTAGGGGGTGCCAAATAGACATGAACTTTAGTTCCCATCGAAGTTTGGTCCAAGAAAGGCACCACTGCTTGTTAAGGGTGTGGTGAACATCTAAGTTCTCTTTGAAGTTGGGGATTTTGGATATTTTCTTACTGTTGCTCCATTTGAGGCCCTCTAAGCAAGGAAGATCCTGTCCGGAGAGAAGGCGGGTAGTTGAGCGGTCCCACGCCAAACATCTACCTTGAAGAAGAGTCCATTCCTCGAGGGTAACTCTATGTCCCAGGTCTAAGTCTTCGAACCTAATCCACTGGTTGGTCTCTTATTTCCAGAGCTGTTTCCATTGTTTGAACCCTTTGTTACATAACCGCTTTGCAGTTTGGAGGTTCCAAGGCTCCACTCCTCTAATGCCATTGATTCGGAACCAGATAGAGTCGTTTTGTCTTATCCCCGCTGCCCACTTCCACTCATCACTGATTCTGATGTATTGTTTGGCCTTGTTCCAACTCTTCCATAAAGAACACACGAGGCTAGAGCCTTTAGGGGACACTGGGAGGGGGGAGAACAAAAGCGTGAGAATCCCTATGTCCTTCCAGCCAGGATGGCCAACAAAGGTAAGGTCTTTCAAGTTTCTAAAAATCAATTTCGCCCATGAGGACTCACTATTGCTCCAAGCCTTGATAAACCACTTAACCGCCAGCTTATCAGTGAACCCAACGATATCCAAAATACCCAAACTTCCTGAGTCTTTCGAGCTAATGCAAGTTTCCCAGTTGATTTTGGGGATCCCCCTCCTGTTGGGGTCCCTAGTCCAAAGGAAGTTTCTGTAGATTCTTTCCACTTTGGCCAACTCTTTCTCCTTCGGTCTTCAACACAAGATAAAGTAAATAGTCGTTAAAAGCATAAATGTGTTAACAACCATAGCACGCCCTGCCAAGTTGACTTGCATACCTTTCCAATGATTTAGTTTGCTATCTAGCTTGGCCAGCACCTAGTTCCATCGTTGGTCCGTTGTGATGTCGAAGCCCATCGGGATGCCGAGGAGACGGAAGACTTGACCTCTAGGGATAACTTGACACCCCTGATCTAACAACAATTGGGGTGGGGGTCCGCGGATTGCTCTGAAAGCAGTTTTAGCATGGTTGATTTTTGAACTTGACGCCACACAAAAGGTGTCAAGGCAATGCCGGAATACCGCAATGTTGTCCATATCGTTATGCACAAAGGCATTCATATCATCGGCGAAGAGTCTAGCAATAATTTGGCCGTGATTTAGAGGCAGGGAAAGACCCATGAGATTGCCAGAGTCCATGTGATGCTTTAATAGGCGACTGAGGCCATTCGAGGCAATCGCGAAGAGTAGAGGAGCTAGAGGGCAGCCTTGCCTGATGGATCTTTTTAAATGTATGGGCTCCGAGAGCTTACCATTGATATTTATTCTAGTTGAAGCATTTCCGAGAAGAGTGGAAACCATTTTCGTGAACTTTGGCTGCATCCAAGGTCTTTCAGTGATTGGAGAATAAAGTCCCATTCGATCTATCATATGCTTTGTCAAAGTCGATCTTAATGAATACCAGATCTTGTGCAGACTCCTGAGCAAATGTAAGGCCTTCCCAAATATCGACAATTGCTTCAAGTATAGATCTACCTTTGACAAAACCTTTCTGGTCCTCACAAAGCCATGACTTTAAATGACAAGAGATTCTGTTGGCGATAACTTTGGCAATTATCTTGTATCCAGGTTGGAGCATGGTAATCGGCCGCCAGTTTTCAATTTTGTTCTTATCTCCCCTTTTGTGAATTAACTTGATGACGCCATTATTAAGACACTCAGCAAGGGCACCAAAGGAGAGAGCCTCGAGCCACACCAAACGTAGTGGGGTGGCCACCACATGCTTGAAGGACTTGAAAAACTCATTGGTGAGGCCATCAGAACCTGGACTTTTTCCATTGGGAACAGCATCAATGACCTCGATAATTTTGTTCTTGGAAATGTTAGCTTCCAGAAGAGAATTCATGTTCTGAGGGATTCTTGAATGAGCTACCCTTGAGATGGTAGCCATACAGTCACGCTTGTGCGGGGAAAGAGGAGTCGCGACCCCGAGGAGATGGGTAAAGTGCTCGACGATGATAGATCTGTTTTGGCCTTCCATACTACATTCGATCCCATTGTTATCGACCAAGAGGGGGATGGATTCCCTGGCTTGTTTCTTTTTGAGGATGTTACACATCTCTTTTGATGGCTTGTCAGCCTTTCCCGCCCACCAGTCTTTGAAGAATATTTGAAGATTTTTCCTTTGAATCTCCTCCTTGAGTCTTAGTCTTCCCCTGATTTTCAGAAGACCTTGCAGGCATTGCAAGTTACCTTTGTTCACTTCTTCTTCAAGTCGTGAGAGTCTCCGGTATTACCATTTCTCTTCTTTTTTTCCGGATATCTCTTATGGCCTTATGAGTCCTGATCAGAATTTGTCGAGTCCTTTCCACTGCGCTTCTCCAGCACTTAGCCGGTTCATAACAGAAGGCGAAGGCCTCCGCCCAAATTGCGGAAATTTCTTGATGAACAGAGGGGAGGGAAAACGACGTCTGATAGTCGTGAAACCAAGGAGCTTTCCAAAGCATGGGAATCGGTTTGAAAGACAGAGTAATCGGGTAGTGGTCCGAGATAGTTAGGTCCATGTGTTGGGAAATCGAAGGAATACCCCACTGGAGGATGGTGTTTTGGTCGATGTAACATCTATCAAGTCTTGCTTTCCTCAGAGAGTCCCCCAGTTGGAGGTTAGACCAGGAGAACCCCTTCATATCTTTCACCTCGACCAAGTCGAGATGGAGCTTGATTTTATCCCATATCTCTTTCTCCTGACCGTCAATAACTTTCCCCTTATTATTCCAATGCTCCTCAAGAAATTCAACCATGTTGAAATCCCCACAGAGCAAAACATTGTGTGAGAGGGAGTCGAGGGAATTGCAAGTGTCGATTCTATTTGTCTCACCATTCGGGGCATAAAGTGAGACCACATTGAACTCATTAGGGAACCCGAAAGAGGCAGCAATCCAACGATGATTTCGATCTTCACAAGTTGAGGTCAACCTGCTGGACCAAGAGTGATTAATACCAATTGCAGCACCGCCCGCCCCCCTAGGGTGCGAAGTGGAGAGCCAAAGGTGGTTCGAAGAAATGCGTTTAAGTCGTTTCTGGAGATCCTCTACGTCGATTTTAATCTCTTGTAAGCAGATAAAGTCGGGGTTGAGGCACTTGTCTTTGAACCATTGACCAATAATCGCCGCTCTTGAGGGGTC
The DNA here is from genome assembly GCA_020310875.1 of Ceratopteris richardii. Classification (NCBI taxonomy): domain Eukaryota; kingdom Viridiplantae; phylum Streptophyta; class Polypodiopsida; order Polypodiales; family Pteridaceae; genus Ceratopteris; species Ceratopteris richardii. Next base: position 155,415,084 of record CM035429.1, on the reverse strand, counting down.
CGACAACCCCCTGACATTGAGCGAAGTGATTTTCATGATTGATGGTTGCCCTCTTTGAGGGGAGGGACCCGATCTTTTTTTTTCTTTTGATCTTCTTTTTTCCTCCGAACTTCTTGATTCAGGATCCTACTCTTGAGGGGCTCTTCCAAGGCATGCCTGACGGTTGTTTCCCTTTAAGCTTTGCCTTTTGTTGTGGTAAGCTTGGCAAGCATACTGGAGGAGTAGGGCCGAGGAAGGAGCTTTCACTGTCTTGATTGTCTTCGTTGCTGGTGGTGAAGCCATCCTCTTTACTGGTGGTGTAACCTTCTTGGGTGTCTTCTTTGCTGGTAGAGCATCCAAGGGAATTGTCAGCAGGGTCTTCTTCATAATGGTTATCCCCTGGGAGGTCAACCTCATTAATCTCCTTTTCTAGGTTGCAGTACATGTTATTCAAAGGCGCAATGGTCGTAATGTTCCTTGCTAGAGCTCTTCGAGGGCTAATTTTCCTCCTATGTCTTACTTCGATGAACCCCTCTGAGTCTGTCTCTACAACACGAGTGCCCACTTCTTCCTCCATCGGAGAGGGATGGCCCCTAGTGCCAACTTGAGGGAAAGGATCTGGGGCCTCGGCATGGTTAGGCTTATTTTTCTTGGTATTTTGCTTCAGGGGGCAATCTTTGATCCTGTGACCTTGGAGCCCGCAATGGAAGCAAGCATTGGGCAAATTCTTGTAGGTAATCTCTTGAACCCAAGACATACCATCACCATAGTTTATGGAGATCTTCGAAGGGAGGACCTGGTTCAAGTCCGTTTCAACACAAATTTGTGGGTGCCAGCGTGCATTGAAAGAGTACTGAGCACCCTCGTAGATTAGCCCCCCAACATCCTCTCTTGAGGCCATCAGGCGACCGATCGGTGAAACGATTTCTCGAAGAAATCCGTACAGGAAATAGGGTAGATTGGGAAGCTCCACCCAAAGCGGGTAACGAAGAGGCTTTGACTTGTTCGGAACAAAGTCTGGGGTCCACTTAAAAAGGCATAACGTTGACCGGCCCACCAGCCAGGAGCCGACTTGCAGGGCCTGGAAGGCCATCTCTTCATTCTCAAACACTAGAAGTAAGTGATTCGCTGGCAAGAATTGACATTTACAAACAATTATACCATGCGAGAACCACTCCTTACGCAACCAAGCTCTCACATTTTGTAGAGGGGGCCTAGGGCCAAATACTTGGCCGATGAGACAAATTTTCATCAATACTTCTTGTTTTGCCGCCACCGATTCCTTGCACAAAGAGACCACCGGAGGTGCAATATCTGAGGGGATGGACTCCACCTCAAGGGGGCACTGGGACTGGGGGGGAGCCACATTGCTTAAGACCAAAGATGAAATGAAGGTAGACATGGAAGCAAGGCTCACCAAAAGCAACAGAAATTCACCAACCTTTTCAAAAGGCCTCAGGATTTGAAGTTTTCGGAGAATACAAGCTTAAAGCGATGTCTTTTTTCCTTTGAAATAAATAAGATAGTCCTTTCATTTTTTTTAATTAAAGCTTTTTGTCGTTCCTTGAAAGAAAGGCTTTAAACTTCGAATGGAGCAAAACCAATTGATTTTAATTCCGCTGAAAAGAATCCCTTTACACACACAGCACATAATGACGACTTGAAAAGGGATACGATAGGGCGGCCAGGGCAACGAGGGGAAAAGGGACACGAGCCAAGGACACTCTACAAGAGACGACTAAGAAAGCTAATGAGTGAAGGAAACGACGAACGCGAAGACACAGTCCACGAGGACACGCAGACCAACCACAACCAATTCAGTTTCTAATCAATCGTGAAGGACACACTTTGGTTCTCCATCAATCGCGATGGAAACGGGAATGAACACGGCTCACGAGGACAAACTTCGACGGACAGTTCAGTTTCCAATCAATCGCGAAGGACACACTTCGGTTCGCCATCAATCGCGATGGACACGGGAATGAACACGGCTCACGAGGACAAACGTCGACGGATAGACATCGTGATCAATCGCGATAGACAAACTATTAATCGCGACGGACAGACTATTAATCGCGATGGACAAACTTCCCGACGGACGAATGCAAAAGACTTCGTGCCAAACGAAATCGACCGTGTTGGAGTTAGATGTCTGCGGAAGCACGCGAACAGCACAAGGAAGAAGAAGAAGCTTGGAGCACAACACACAAGACTGAATGTATTACTAGAGAATGTACAAAGATAAGTAGCCCATTAGGGCAATAGGCGTATATACAAGCCGGGGGAAAAAAACCTCCTAAAGAGGGAAAAAAGTGCCCCGGCGGTCCTAGAGTGTTCACACACATCACTACCTAAATATATCAACAAATCCCCCCTGGAAGTGATGCGATGAACAAGGAGCTGGCACTCATGTATAAGGAAGTGCCGAGCTATGTGGAAATCACTCCACAAAAGGAAGTAAGCCCAAAGCTTTGCGGAAAGCTTCAAACTTCTCCCTAGACAGAGCCTTCGTGAAAAGGTCTGCAATGTTCTCCTGCGTGGGCACATATGCCAAGCTGATCTCCCCAGCAGAGAACCTCTCCCTGACATAGTGATAATGCACCTCAATGTGCTTAGTGCGAGCATGGAACACAGGGTTCCTCGCAACTGCCAATGCGCTCTGACTGTCAGTGAAGATGGTGGTGGCAGAAGACTGGCCAACACCCAAATCAGCCATAAGGCGTCTGAGCCACACACACTCAACAGTCGTTGTGAAAGCTGCCCTATACTCAGCCTCACAACTGGAAGTGGCCACAGCAGGCTGCTTCTTGCTCAACCAAGATATACATGAGCTACCAAGCATGAAGCAAAAACCACTGGTGGACACACGAGTGTCATAGCAACCAGCCCAATCTGAGTCAGAAAAAGCATGCAAATCTGGCGGTAGTGATCCCCTCTTGGGATAAAACAACCCAAGTAGCCGAGTACCACTCAAGTAGCGAAAGATGCGCTTAACCGCTTTCCAATGCGTGACTCCTGGGCAATGCATAAACCTGCTCATCTGTGAGACAGCAAACTGAATATCTGGCCGAGTAATGCATAAGTAAATCAAGCATCCAACAGCCTGCTGATAGAGAACAGCATCAAATGCATCTCTAGCATCATGAAGACTCAATCGTAAACCTGTCTCCATAGGAGTGGCAATAGGCTTACAGTCTTCAAGGCCAAAACGCTGCAATAATGTGTCAATATATTTCGTTTGACAAAAAGCCATTCCACCATCAACTTGCATAAACTGAATGCCCAAATAGTGATGCAAATGCCCCAAATCAGACATCTCAAATGAGGCATGCAAATCAGCCTTGAAATCAGCAATATGCTTCTCAAGAGGACCAGTGAGCAGCATGTCATCTACATAGACAACAATGATCAAAAGCACATCATTAGCACCCTTAACATATAAGGTGCTTTCAGTTGGACTGTTCTCAAAACCATATGCAATCAGATAGGCATGTATTTTCTCATACCAAGCACGTGGTGCTTGCTTTAAACCATATAACGCCTTCTTTAACTTGCACACCTGGTTTTCATGCCCTTTCTGCACAAAGCCACAGGGCTGAAAAACATACACTTCTTCATGCAAGTCACCATTCAGAAATGCTGTTTTAATGTCCAACTGATGTACATTCCAACCATGATGGGCTGCAAGTGCACAAATGCTCCGAACAGTAGTCATACGGCATGTAGGTGCAAAGGTCTCATCAAAATCAATGCCTCTTTCCTGCGCATAACCCTTTGCAACAAGCCTAGCCTTATACCTGTCAACTGTACCATCAGGTTTACGCTTCAGCTTGTATACCCACTTAGTGCCAATGGCCTTCTTGCCAGGAGGCAAGTCACATAAAGACCATGTACCATTCTTCATTATAGCATCATATTCAGATTGCATAGCAGCCATCCAATTTTCTGAATTTTGTGCTTCATCAAAAGAAACCGGCTCATTCTCATCACAGAGACTAGATGCAGCCATAGCATAGCAATCTGATGCAAAGGAGGTACTATGAGAGCCTGAACGAGTACGATATGACAAAGATGCATCTAATTTGCTGTCACGCAAAGTTTGCATCAACCATTTTGGCATAGTTTTTGCCTGTTCAATATCAGCTCTCTCATCAACAAGTGCATCATGTAAATCTGCATCAGAAATGGAATGATCTACATCATCATATGAAACCTGCCAAGGCTGAGAAGTTGCCTCATTAGGACCAGCGCTAGCCTGTCCACCTGTAAAAAGAGGCATCAAAGTATCATACATGTCTTTGGAGCTAACAGATGTCTCCTTTGTACATGAAAGCAATGGCTGAATAGCATCTTCCACAAAGACAACATCATGGCTAACCAGAATGCGTTTAGTCTGTGGATGATACAGACGATAGCCTTTACTTTCAGAACTGTACCCAACAAAAATACATTTTACTGCCTTATCATCCAATTTTCTGCGATGTTGTTCAGGCACTAATGCATATGCCAAACAACCAAAAACACGTAGATGAGCAATAGATGGCTTGCGGTCATGCCAAGCCTCATATGGAGTGATAGACTGCAACGTTTTGGTGGGACACCTGTTCAGTACATATGCTGCACACATGACAACCTCAAGCCAGAAACTATGTGGTAAAGCCTGACTTTTGACCATGCACCTCGCCATCTCCATGAGTGACCTGTTCTTTCGTTCAGCAACTCCATTCTGTTGAGGTGTATACGGCACTGTACACTGGTGTTTTATCCCACGTTCAGCCAGAAATGCATTAAAATCTGAAGACATATCTTCCCCCCCTCGATCAGAACGGAGGGTGCCCATATTACATGCTGACAGATTTTCAGCCAAAACCAAAAACTGTTTGAAGCACATGAATACTTCGGACTTTGCTTTGAGTGGATATACCCATGCATGCCTGGAAAAATCATCAATGAAAGTCATGAAGTAAAGGTAATGTCCAAAAGAGGGTGTCTGCATAGGACCACAGACATCACTATGTACAAGCTGCAATTTCTGCATAGCCCGAACTGAACCATCTTTTGGAAAGGAAGAACGCTGCATTTTGCCCAAAATACAGCCCTCACAAACATGTTTTCCAGGTGCCTCAAGTTTGGGCAAATAGGGCACCATTTCAGATTTCTGCAGGCGTAACAAACTAGCAAAATTCAGATGACCAAAGCGTGCATGCCAAAGCTTTGCATCTGACATAGCCTGAGAATCATGAACTGCACGTGCCGAATCATTCACAGATCTTTCATAGTCTATGAGCTTATACAGCCCACGACATAAAATGCCAGAAGCAATAATCACATCACCATTTGAGAGATCATGGACTGTACACCTGTCATCAATGAATTTCACAACCAAGCCAATCTTGGCTAATGCAGAAACTGATAACAGGTTCTTTTTGATCCCTGGCACATGTAAAAGCATCTGACAAAGTGAAAGAACTACCATCAGCAGTAGTCAAAATGATCTTACCAACTCCCATAACAGGATAAGAGGAGTTATTGGCGCATGTGACAGTATTCCCTGTAGGGGCAGGCTCGAGTGAAGAGAAGAAACTGCGCTGCGAGGTAATATGTTTGGTCGCCCCACTGTCAAAGTACCAAACATCTGAGTCTACTGCAGACATGCACTGATCATGAGAAGATGGGTCAAAACTGCAGACAGTAGTAAACGTCCATTCTTCTTCCTGCACAAGATTTGCAGACTCTGTTTTTGGTGTAGAGGCCTCTGCAACAACCATTCCAGCCTCTTTCTTCTTTGCCTCTTTAGCAGCCAGTTTTGGACAGTTCTTTATAATATGATCATTTCCTTTACAGTACTTGCAGAACAATTTCTGCTTTTCTGATTTCTTCTCATCTTTATCCTGGTTCTTCGATTGTGCAGCATTTGCAGATTTCTGCTTACTAGTAGAAGAGCTCCATTTTCCTTTGCCCTTCTGACTAGCCAGGAAAGCTTGATCTGCAACACGCATAATGGACTTGTTCTGCCTGGACTGATCTTCCTGCAACAGAACAGAGATTAATTCCTCAAATGACAAGGCATTCGGATTGCCTTTCATCATCAATCGAGGAGTAGAGGCAAAACTCTGATATGAATCAGGAAGGCCATTCAGAACGGTCTGCACAAGTGAGCTATCTGGTATAACCTCATCAGCAGAAATCAATTGTTCCTTCAGGTCTTTGATCTTTGTAAGAAAACTGTCCATCGAATCACCTTCATTCATGTACTCACTCTCCAACTGTTTTCGGAGGTAAGCAACACGAGCCTCATTCCTAGCCTAGTACAAAGTGGTAAGTGTATCCCAAGCATCCTTTGCTGTTCTGCAAGAGCGAATGTGAGGAATAATGGCACGTTTGACAGACAAAGCTATCAATGCATGTGCCTGGGCATCTCTGCCATCCCAACGAATCTGCTCTGCAGTAGGTGCAACAGAAACAGCAGCACGAACAGGAATCTGCGGAATATCATCTTCAACACCATCTTCATCAGCTCCAACACCTGTATTTGCAGTACCTGTCGTTACAGGTGTAACAGGACGTCTTTCAACACCCTGCACAATGTTCCACAATCCTTTTGCAACCAGTACATGTCGCATCATATAAGCCCATAATGGGTAGTTGGTACCATCCAACTTATCCTCAACAGCCAACATACGGAATACATCACTGCTTTCAGCCATGGCCGATGACTAAAATACCTTGATGCAGAAAATTGATTGTATCTCAAAAAGTTGAACAGAACTGCCCAGACGAGTTCTGCTAGACCTGTAGCAGACTTCGAGACGATGTCGGAGAGAAATTGTTACTCTTAATTGATTGATATAAGTTTGGTTAAATTATGGAATTTTGACTAATGTTTGACTTTAATTTTGCAGGAAAAGAAGTTTGCTGACCAAAAATAAGATGGGAAGTAATCATTTAAGTTTATTCAAGGGTATTATAAGGGTTACTTAAGGGGTAAACTAAGTTTTGGATGAAAATATAAAGATAATTAAGGGTTAATTATAGGTTTTGATCATACTCTAGCTAAATTACAAGGGTAATTAAGGGTTAAATGTATGTTTTGAGCATGGATTATAGGGTTCAAGTTAAGCTTTAAGGTTAATTATGGGTTAATTATTCATCCTAGTGGGTTATGGAAGGTTAGAAAATAGATTTATGGGTTAGTTGGAGCTAATTGTTGTGGTTTAAAGTTAGTTGTAGGGTAAACCTAAGATTAAATAATTAAATAAGTGGGTTGTAGTCCATAAATGAATTATTCAATAGGTTAATTATATCTTAAGGAACCTTAGCAAATTTAATAGGAATATATATTAATTATTTATTTCCACTAAGCCTAAGGTAATAATTAAAATGGGTTAAATTAAATCTTAGTCTAAGGTATAGTATTTATTCTAAAGTTTAGTATTTAATTAAATAAAAAAGAAAAAGTGAAAGGTTATTTAAATCCTAAAGTTTTTGGTCCATAGAATATTTAAATGGTTGATTGAAAATTGGGAAAAGATCTAGGAGAAAAAAAAAACCCACGCTTTTTTCTTGTTGAGTGTTGTTGGAGTGATGTGGAGTCAATTTAGGTAATTGGTTGAGTTATCTAAAGAGAATTGTAGGCTATGGTGGGCTACTCACATCTATTTAAGAAGGGAGTACGTGCTCACAAGTTCATGTGTTTTTTTCAGGTACTTAATTCTTCTCTAGACTATAGTCATATTTGTACTTAGCTTTATGTCAGTCCTCTGACAGGAGGAGAGAGAAGGCCATCTCTCTTGTCCTTCAATTTATGAAAAGCAAATTTTTTTAGGAAGTGCAGAGATTTATTTTTTTATTTTTCTTTCTTTCCCCTCTTCTTTTTCCCTTCTTCTTCCCTCTCCCTTTTTTATCTAAAAGAAATTTTTTCCCTCTCTCTCTCCCTCCCTTTCTCTGCCGGCAGCGCAGCTCTGCTGCGTGCGCAGCACAGAGAGAGAGAGAGAGAGAGAGAGAGAGAGAGAGAGAGAGAGAGAGAGAGAGAGAGAGAGAGAGAGAGAGAGAGAGAGAGAGAGAGAGAGAGAGAGAGAGAGAGAGGGAGAGAGAGAGAGAGAAAGAGAGAACAGTAGAGAGAGAGAGATTTTCTTTCTTTTTTGTTTTTTTTTTGTGTGTTGCTATTTTGTTTTTTTCTTTTTTATTTCTTTTTTTTATTTTTCTCTCTCCCTCCCTTTCTCTGCCGGCGGCGCAGCTCTGCTGCGCGCGCAGCAGAGAGAGAGAGAGAGAGAGAGAGAGAGAGAGAGAGAGAGAGAGAGAGAGAGAGAGAGAGAGAGAGAGAGAGAGAGAGAGAGAGAGAGAGAGAGAGAGAGAGAGAGAGAGAGAGAGAGAGAGAGAGAGAGAGAGAGAGAGAGAGAAAGAGAGAACAGTAGAGAGAGAGAGATTTTCTTTCTTTTTTGTTTTTTTTTTTGTGTGTTGCTATTTTGTTTTTTTCTTTTTATTTCTTTTTTTTATTTTTCCCTCTCCCTCTCTTTCTCTGCTGCCAGCGGCGCAGCAGCGCCGCGCACGCAATAGAGAGAGAGAGAGAGAAAGAGAGAGAGAGAAAGAGAGAGAGAGAAAGAGAGTAATCTTTTTATTTCAAATTTATTAGATATTTAGTTATTTTTTCCTAGTTTAAATATATTAAATAATTTATGTTTATATTATATTCAAATGTTTAATGTTATATTTATTATTTATTAAATAAATACTAAAACATAAAAATATAGAGTGTTTTAATAAAGGTATATGTTTATGTATTTATGTATGTATATATTTAAGTATGTGTATGCATGAATATTTAAGAATATATGTATTTATTTAAATTTAAGTATTTATGTATGTGTGTGAATATATATGTATTTATTTATATATATGTGTATTTATTTATAGTATATGTTTATGTTTTCTATATATGTGTATGTGTGTGTGAAAGTATTTTAGCTTAGGTTCATTATATCTTAATGTTTTCTGCATAGTCATTAAGTATGCCTGTTGGAATGAATGGTTTATTATGTATGACATGTAGGGTATGAAAGGGTATGCATGTATGTTTAGTTATTTAACTTGATTTTATATATATGTGTTTTGCATTTCTAACTTTCCTTTTATGAGTTTCAGGTTTTCTGAAGGAGGGTCCATTGAACCTTTAGTCTTACCTTTAGTCCTATATGAATTTACCTTTCCTTTTTCCATTCACCAACCCTATACATTCTTATTTTATCCTTTCCTATCCATTCACTTAACCTAACCATTCTCAGCCTATTCATTTCTTTACCCTACCCATAACCTAAGCTTCTTCAACTTGATAGACACCTAAGTTCTTTTACCCAAGTACCAAGATAGTGCATGTTAGATATTAGGATTTGAACCCATGTTAGTTTAGTATTTAAACCCATGTTAGTTTAGTATTTAATCCCATGTTAGTTTAGTATTTAAACCCATGTTAGTTTAGTATTTAAACCCATGTTAGTTTAGTATTTGAACCCATGATAGTTAGTGTTTAAATCCATGTTAGTTTATGCATGTATGTGTTAGTGTATGCATGTAAATGTTAGTATGTGTTAGTTTATGCATGTATGTGTTAGTGCATGCATGTGTATGTTAGTGTATGTTTATGCATGTATGTGTTAGTGCATGCATGTGTATGTTAGTGTATGTTTATGCATGTATGTGTTAGTAAATGCTCATGCATGTAAATGTTAGTATGTGTTAGTGTATGCATGTACATGTTAGTATGTGTTAGTTTATGCATGTATGTGTTAGTGCATGCATGTGTGTTATAGTGTATGTTTATGCATATGTCTGTATGTGCATGTATGTTTATGTATGAATATTTATGCATGTATGTATGTTAGTTAAATGTATGATTATGAGTAAGCAATGTATGTTAATGTATATTAAATAATTATGTAAATGAATTTTTTATTGTAAAGTATATATTTTAATAAAAGAATGTACTTATTATATATGTGTTTTTAGAAAGATAATTACTTTAACGTTATTAAAAAAGAAAATGCTAAATGAGTGTTATTTTTTATATAAAAGATATACTAAATTCTGTCATGTGTTTTTTTTCAGCTATTGGCGAACTGGAGATACACATGTGACCTGAAGTTTGAAAAGCAGAGATTGTCCTTAGTTTGAAACTTTTATTAGCTTGTATAGGCTATCTTTTAGACTGTCATTTATAAACATTATCCTTGAGGTTGTATAGGACTTTGGTTATTAATTTAGTATCATCTTTTATGTCTAAAGAAAATTCTTCTAGTAACACCTTTCTACCTTCATCAACTTTTGAATTGTTGTTTCCAAAACCAATAGAAGATAAAGAATCAATAAAAGAAGTAATAGTAGAAGAATCTGTGCACGATCCTAGAACAACTATAACTTTACTTTCTACTGTTCCTCCTAGTGTTAGTGAAGAAAATTTTCCTCCAACTGTAGATAGAAACGTAGAAAATATCCAAGAAGAAACAAACAAAACTATAAAAGATCAAATAGTTAGTGAAAAGATTATCCTACCTTCTTATTTTGATGCAGTTGAACTTTATAGGAACGCTTCACCTTACGGACCTTAGGAAAAGTTATACTTATACCTGTCCTGCATAGTCACTCTGCGTGCGCCGTTAGCGAGGCGACTGAATTGATCCGCCAGTCGTCATAAATCGCGCCCACACTTTGAACCCGACGTGAACAAACGGCCTTGCAGCTAAGGTATAAATTTTAAATTTTGCATTGCATATACATTTATACGATTTTACATCAGTGCAGCTGCATCTTCATCCTTGGAAGCTGTGGCATTTACGTGAGCTTGCAATCTTCTTGGTGTCGAGGGCTGGTCTGGTGACCTGAGCGCCTCCACGAAGATTGGCAAGTAGGAGAACCTTGTCACGCCACCCCTTTCATCAACAATTGAAGCACAAAACGTTTGCACCCATTTTAGCAAACGATGTATTTAGGTTTTGATTCAAATCAATAAATGTATTGAATTTCAGAGAAAGCACTGTTTTGAGCCTCATCTTCGAGCAGTTGGTATAATTTCTTTACCCTTACATTCTTGGGTGCAAAATTTTATTTAAGGTTAAATTGCTAGTATAGGTTAAAGGCAACTGGTTGTTAAACATAGGTTAAGCGTTAATCATAGCTTTATTTGCAACATTTTTGCATAGTAAAAACTTATCAAACTGGACTCTAACGGAATTTCAGAATTAGTAGCTGAACATAAGGAAAGAGTAACAAAAGAAGTTCAGGATATAGTTAGAATTGTTCAAGCTAGGTCAAAACAAACTTCAAAAATGGACGAGCTATTTCAAATTAGGATGCACGAGACGCAAGGACAAAAGGTAGTTGAAATGTTATTAAAGGATAAAGGGAAATTTACTGGTATGAATGTTACAAATTATTTAGACACGTTTGAGGAATTAGCTAAGTTACACGGTTTACCTGAAACAAAGTGGAAATCCTATCTTGGACGTCTGGCCATAGGTACTGTAAAAGCTATTATGGATATACATGACAATAAGGAATGGGATGAGTTTAGAAAAGAGCTGCATAAGGAATTCTACTTAGAAGACTACAGTCAACATAGTCGAGAAGGATTTATGAAATGGATTAGTTCACCTAAGCCTCACATTTCGTTAACTCAACTCCATAGTGAATTTATGAAAAGATTCTCTCAATTACCTGAACAGGATAGAGTTGCCCTTACTCCAGATATCATTTTATATTTCCTTAAAATCTTGACTCTAGATATAAGGGTAGAGGTTGAGCGTAGGCTTGAAGAACCGGGAAAGAAATATGGGCTTACAGATGACTGGGGTGTAGTGAAAACTGTAGTTGAAGCGGTTGCTCACATGATCCAACGTAAAACACTCCTTTATGAATCGATGTCTCAACCATCTTCCAATTTTCCTCCGATTCAGGCAACTAGGGATACACATATAGAGTCAAAAGTTGAGCCTACAACATCCACATCTAGAGTACCAACCGAGTTACAATTTGAGATTTTGTTTAACAAGTTGGACAATATGATGCATATGCACAAGAATATGTCTAAAGAGGTAGCGGCTTTGCAGAATGTGGTGTATGCTTTAAACCTACAAGATAAACCTGCAATGCAAGCTCATCCGACTATTTATCCTCAACCAGTAAATGCTCCAAATCCACCATTAGTAGCTCCGAATCATCCATTAGTACCTCCTAATCCACCTTTTATACCTCCTCAACCGATTCCTCAAGCATTTAACCAAAGAAATTTCAATGAAAGGAGAAATGCCAATGTGAGGAGATGTATCTGGTGCGATGCCACAGATCATTTGACTTACACATGTGAAGCATTGAAAGATGCGAAAGAGAAAAGACTTGTAATTGATATTGACAAGCGATTGTGCGACTATAGAACACATTTACCCTTAGCTGCCAATTGGGGAAAGGGAGGGATGCAGAAGCTGTATGAAAACCTTTCTGAGTCTTCGAAATCTGCTTCTGCTGTTAAACTAGAATATGTTGATAGTGACTCTGAGTCCGAACAAACAAGGGAAACGAGGAACTACTCAATTGAAGCTTTGATAAAGGCGAGAGATGATATTATGCAGAAAACTGCGTGGAACGCTCCTGTTGATCAATTCTCAATATATTCGCATATTGCGAATGTTGAAGAGAAAAGAAAGAGGGATGATGAGCAAGATATAAATGATTCAGGTAGACGAATGACTAGAAGTAAGATGAGAGATGAGCCGAAGCCTAAGAAAGTACAGTTTGAACAAGGCGAAAGTTCTAAAACAAATGAGGAGCGAAGAAAAGAAATTAGGGAGGGTAAACAACCTGTGTTTAGTGAGCCAATTCAAACATCAGACAAAGTAGAGCAAATTCCTAGAACTAAAACAAAACCTGAAGAGAAACCAGAAAAGAAACCAAAACGAGTATCGAAAGCTATTCTTATTTCTGAACTTGAACAAAAAGTTGATTCGAAAGAAATATTGTATGACATCTTATTAAAAAGTGCAGTAACAATGACTTTAGAACAAATCTTCTCAATAGCAAAAATTGAATTTAAGGAAAATTTTATTAAACTAATTAAAAGGAAGAGATTCCCTCTGTCACAAGAGGTAGAGATGCAAGATGTTTCCGATGTAACTCACTTGATTCATGAATCTCTTTCTTTAGACTCAGAGGATGAAGAAGATAATACCTGTAATGTGAACAAAAATTTCTTAGGACCGATTGTACCAGATGACGAAACAAAAAACTCAGAGAGTGATTTTAGAAAAAGTTTTTGGGCGAGAGGCACACCGGAGATTAAAGTTAACTTAGGAGATCAGAAGAGATCATATTCTGCTTTAGCCCTAATTGACTCTGGGTCTGAAATCAATGTGATTTCGAAAGGATTATATGATAAGTTTAAATGGCCTATTGATAAAAATCACGGCTGGATAATGCGAACCGCGGACAATGGTTGTGGATCACTCTTAGGAGCATGTGCCAACATACCTCTAATGATAGGTGGAATCTCTGAAACATTCCACTTTTTCATTCAGGACAACTGCTCTTATGAAATTATCTTAGGTCAACCATTCATATGTGAAGCCAGAATGGAGACTAAAGTAATAGATGACGGCTCAGCATACGCAAGAATTAGATCTAAAGATGATCTACAATCGCTCCAAGTTATGATAGTTAGCCCAAACCATGTACGAAATAGGGAACAAATTAGGAAAACACCTATCAGATCACAAGAAAAAATGCACGAGAGTCATTTACCTCTTAGTGATTCTGGAACATACTTTGATCAAAATTTTTACTAGAGACCATTGTTGAGCGAGACAACAGTGGTAATTGGTTTGATATCTCGCATAAATGTGTAAATAAAATAGAAAATGTATCTGTTTATTTTTCATCTTCAAAATTACAAATTCTAAATAATAAAGATATTCCTAGAAAAACAATAAAAAAATATGAAAAATATTTTGAAGATAAAGGATATATGTCTAAAACTGAAAATATTGAAAACATAATTGAAACTTCTTTTTCCTCTACTTTATTTGATGAAATTGACGAAACTTTACATGATGAAAAATTATTACATGTTATTCTTTTAAACTCATTAAATGAATATGATTTAATTTCAAAATTTGTCTCTGACTTTCATGAAGTTCAAATTAATACAAAATATAAAACAGTAGATAAAAAAGTAAAACCTGTAGCTCAAGCTTTACCTGAAGGAAGTGATTTAAAAATTAAACAAGTAGCTAACGATCCTATCTTACGTGACATGTCTAAAATAGGTCATAAATTTACTGAAGAAACTATTAAATTAATACATTAGGAAAAAAGGTGAACCTTGCATGGGCCTTGTAAGGATCCCTAATTTTTAGGGATTAAGATGAATAAAAAAAGAGTTTCACGCCACAAAAAAACCACTAGTTGTTTCACAAATAAAATAATGTATCTAAAGTATGTGCTCAGTTTGAATAGACTCGTGGATATTTGTATCCCTTAGATAAAATCCCACGGACGGTTGAGATGAAGGAGGGAGTTCGTGTCACAAGACGACAAACGGCGGTCTAAAAGCTGAGCAGTCGTGGGCATTTTTGTCCATTAGATTATATGACATGGACGGCCAAGATTAGGATGTTTTGTCTGTCAAAAGATGACAAAATAGCAAGCATTCAATGAGCAATGGGAGTATGTGTCGACTGGCAAAAAACGACAAACGGCGAGCTGCAGTTCCGTGGCGATGTTCATCTAGCGCCGTCCGATCGCTTCAGGATCTAAAGGCTCAAATGTGATCTTAAGATCTTCCCAAAGATATGGTTTCACAGCCCTTCGATCTAGCTCCATCCAACGGAATGTATTTAAAGGCGCCTTTCTTCATGCATTTGAATCTACACCGTTAGATCTCCTTCACATCGAATGGACAAAATTCCATGCCGATTTTTTTTGAGATTTAACATAAGCCTTAGGATCTTTGCATTCATCCAACGGCTATGGTTGAAAGTCTAGCACTATCAAACCACTTTTTGAGAAGAACTTGTGGTTTTTAGTCACTCATACCAGCTTTGACCACCAAAAAACAAGGGAAGCCTAGGCCTAGCCTAGACTAGACTGTGTCCACCACCCTCCTCTCATTGGTCCATCACTAATCACTCTTTGAGATAAAAGGCCCATCCAGGGTTCACCTTTTTTCCTAATGAAAAATTGGAAATGAAAATTCTTTTTATTACCAACTGAACAAGAATTATTTCGTGAAATGATTAAAAAACATGGTAGAGCTTTTTCTCTTTATCCTCAGGAAATAGGATGTGTTGACCCTAGATTAGTTTCTCCTATGATCATATTTACTGTAGCCCACATACCTTGGAATCTTCGCCCTATACCAGTTCCAAAGGCTCATTTACCTGAGCTAATGAAACTGCTTAAGGAGAAGATGAAAATGAAAATATTAGAACCTTCCTCTGCACCTTATTCTAATAGATGGTTTATTGTTCCTAAAAAGAATGGTAAACTTAGATTTATTCAAGACTTACAACCCGTAAATAAAGTTACTATTAGGAACGTGGGAACTGGCCTTGCTGGGCATTCTATCTACTCTATGGGTGACTTATATTCAGGATATGACCAGTTTCAGCTTGCTACTGAAAGTAGAGATATTACCACGATGAAGACTCCTTTAGGATTAGTTCGTATGTGTACTCTTCCCCAAGGAGCTACAAATTCGGTAGCACATATGATGAACGCGATGAATAGGGTTCTTCATGACTTTATTCCTAATATGACCATGCCATTTATAGATGATATCCCAATTAAAGGATGTGAAGAAAAAGAAAAAGATGAGACATTAGATGCATTAGGATGTAGGAAATTTGTAGCTAATCATATTTTAGATTGTGAAAAATTTCTAAAAAGATTTGAAGAAGTAGGATTAACTTTTTCTATAGAAAAATCAGTTTTTGGAGTTAATGAAGTTTTAATTGTAGGACATTTATGTGGTTATTACGGTCGTAGGCCTTATCCTCAAAATGTAGATGCTATTAATAAACTATCTGAAACCTGTAAAAACATTAGTGAAGTTAGACGTTTCTTAGGAGCATGTGTATTTTATGCAATTTGGATTCCGCATTATGCCCATGTAGCTAATCCATTGTACGATTTACTTAGGAAAAACAGAAAATTTAAATGGACTGAAACTCATGTTAAAACGATGAAAAAATTAAAAAATTTTCTTTCTAATGCACCAGTTTTGAAACATGTAGATTATTCAAACAATAAACCAATTATTTTAACTGTAGATACTAGCCCTATAGGAATAGGCTGGGTAATAGGTCAAGATGATAGTGAGGGAAATAGATATGCTATTAGATTCGGAGCTAAAATTTTGCATGAAACTCAAAGAAATTATCCACAAATAAAACGAGAATTATGGGGTTTAGTTACTGCATTAAAAACTGATAAAGAGTATTTTATAGGAGCTAATGTCATCATAGAAACAGATTGTTTACCTTTAATAGGAATGATTACTAACTGTTCTTCTCCTGATATAGCTATGTTAAGATGGATATCATATATTAAGTTTATTAATCCTATTTTAAATCATATTTCTGGTAAAACTAATTCCGTAGCAGATATGCTTTCTAGGGCTAAATTTGAAGATGATGAATTGTCTAAAACTGATTTAAATGTAATTAATTATATTTCTGATATATATGTATATGAAAAATTTAATGAAAATGAGTATGAAGGGATTTGGTCTGATATAGGTTATTATCTTAGTACTCTGAAGCAATTACCTATTTGGTCAGCTAATAGATTTAGAGATATTAGAAAACGTGCGTTTAATTTTTTCCTAAAAGATGGTTTTATTTGGCGACATGCTAAAGGGAAAATTAGATATCCTCAGCGAGTTTTAGGAAATAAAAAACTGCAAAATAAAGTTATGATAGATATGCATGAGACTCTTTGGGCAGGTCATAAAGGCTTCTATGCAACTTATGATAAAATTAGAGAAGCCTACTGGTGGCTGGGTATGTATGTGAATATACGTGACTTTGTTAGTACTTGTACTACATGTCAGGTACATTCGTCAGTTAGGCATAGAGAACCTTTGCACCCTACCTATCCTCCTTGTATTCATTACAAGTGGGTAGTTGATTTAGTGACCATGCCTAAAGGATTAGATAAGATGAGATATATAGTTTTAGCTAGAGAAGACCTGACTAATCATGTAGAAGGTAGAGCGCTTCGTACGAAAACTACTTATAACATATGTAAATTTTTGCTAGAAGAAGTTATTAGTAGATTTGGCTATGTAGAGAAGATAGTGGCAGATAGGGGAGAGTTAGATGCTAGAGAGGCTAGAGAATTCTTTGATCTGCATGGGATTCGTCTGTCTCTCACTGCTGCTTATAATCCGGAGTCTAATGGTAAGATTGAGCGGGGTCATCCCTCTATTGTAAAGGCAATTTCTAAGGCCTGCAATGGTGATACGCGACAGTGGCCTAGATTCCTTCCTTTTGCACTATGGGCAGACAGGATGACGTATACTAGGTCTACAGGATTTATGCCTGCAGAACTAATGTACTGTCAAAAGCCGATTTTTCCTATCCAGTCCCAGATTATTTCATGGACGACACTTCCGTGGAATAATGAGATGACTCGTGAAGATCTAATTTCAGTTAGGATTATGCAGTTACATATAGGTAATAAAATGATTGAAGAAGCTGTTCAGAAAATTAAAAATTCACGTCTTAAAAATAAAATCTATTTTGATAAAAAACATAGACTTAGATCTTGTACTATAGAAGTAGATGACTGGGTTTTAGTTTATGATAGCACTTTTGATACTCAGTATGATGCTAGGAAAAAATTAATTAAGAGATGGTTTGGACCATATGTAGTTGTGACTGTATTTGAAAATGGTACATTTAAGCTTAGAGAATTTGATGGTTCTTTATTGAAAAATTTGATTGCAGGAAAAAGAGTTAAGCTATTTAAAAAGAGAAATAATGAAGAATATGAAATTGAAGAAAATGATGCTGAAGATGATGCTGATGAAAATGAAGATGACGATTAAAAATCTATTTAAAAATCAGGTGAAACAGTTTTGATTAGAGATTCTTTAATTTTTTGTGTATATGCATAAGCATTACTGCATGGATTAAAAGGATATGTTTCAATTTATTTAAAAAAATCAAGTAGAATTAAGATATAGAAATATCTGAAATATTTATGATTGAAGCATAATAACTCGTATTTATATGAACTGAATCAGGAAGTTAAATAGAAATTTTGGAATTGGAAACTTGTAAAAGAAAAGGTAGTCTTATTTTGAATATATGTATATGCTTAAAAGAAATTTTATTCATTAGTAAATGGGATTTTGTATCTTGCTTTTATTTTTTATGAGATCTGACCTCTAAATAAAATAAAAATTAATAAAAACTTCATACCCAACTAGTTTATATGTATGTGTCTGTTGTTAGTGTGCTATGTTGGGCTAGTAGGCGGGTGGAACAACCTTGGTCGGGTGATCAAGGCCACGAGCTGCAGCTAGTTTCATCATAGGCCTAACCTATATGTTGTCATGCGCCTGCATGGGTCGGTAGGCGGGTGGAGTTACTCTGGTCGGGCGATCAGAGCCACGAGCTGACGTCGATTTCATGTAGGGCTGACATAGTTTGTCGTGCGCTATACCGGGTTGGCAGACAAGTGGGGTAAACTTGGCCGGGTGGACAAGTCCAGGAGTCGCATCCAATTTCAGTATAGGCCGATTTGTTAAAAATTAAAGAAAAAGCTGAGTTGGGATGAAGTAATAAAAATGAAATGATTTAAGCAATAAAAGAGAGTCAGACCATAGGAAATAAAAGTAGGAGGCATATAATTCTGTTATCTGATGGGAAAAGTTTTCTTTTTGTATATGCTGTTATGAAGGATAAGTTGCTAGTGACATGAACAGAAGGACTATAAGACTTATGATTTATTCTTATAAATATTTGTTTAAATGTGGATTCAAAAATATGACATGATATTTTATAACTTATTTCTATGTTGTTTTTTTTAAATGATTTGTACAAATCTTTTTAATTGCATAAAGTGTGAATGCATGATGTAATAAAATTTTGAAATGATTTAAAATTATTTTCAAAAGAATTTGATTTGTTCCACTTGAAACTGCAAGTTGGCCCATCGGGACGATGTGCAGGTTTAGTGGGGGCGGATGTCGGAGAGAAATTGTTACTCTTAATTGATTGATATAAGTTTGGTTAAATTATGGAATTTTGACTAATGTTTGACTTTAATTTTGCAGGAAAAGAAGTTTGCTGACCAAAAATAAGATGGGAAGTATTCATTTAAGTTTATTCAAGGGTATTATAAGGGTTACTTAAGGGGTAAACTAAGTTTTGGATGAAAATATAAAGATAATTAAGGGTTAATTATAGGTTTTGATCATACTCTAGCTAAATTACAAGGGTAATTAAGGGTTAAATGTATGTTTTGAGCATGGATTATAGGGTTCAAGTTAAGCTTTAAGGTTAATTATGGGTTAATTATTCATCCTAGTGGGTTATGGAAGGTTAGAAAATAGATTTATGGGTTAGTTGGAGCTAATTGTTGTGGTTTAAAGTTAGTTGTAGGGTAAACCTAAGATTAAATAATTAAATAAGTGGGTTGTAGTCCATAAATGAATTATTCAATAGGTTAATTATATCTTAAGGAACCTTAGCAAATTTAATAGGAATATATATTAATTATTTATTTCCACTAAGCCTAAGGTAATAATTAAAATGGGTTAAATTAAATCTTAGTCTAAGGTATAGTATTTATTCTAAAGTTTAGTATTTAATTAAATAAAAAAGAAGAAGTGAAAGGTTATTTAAATCCTAAAGTTTTTGGTCCATAGAATATTTAAATGGTTGATTGAAAATTGGGAAAAGATCTAGGAGAAAAAAAAAACCCACGCTTTTTTCTTGTTGAGTGTTGTTGGAGTGATGTGGAGTCAATTTAGGTAATTGGTTGAGTTATCTAAAGAGAATTGTAGGCTATGGTGGACTACTCACATCTATTTAAGAAGGGAGTACGTGCTCACAAGTTCATGTGTTTTTTTTCAGGTACTTAATTCTTCTCTAGACTATAGTCATATTTGTACTTAGCTTTATGTCAGTCCTCTGACAGGAGGAGAGAGAAGGCCATCTCTCTTGTCCTTCAATTTATGAAAAGCAAATTTTTTTAGGAAGTGCAGAGATTTATTTTTTGATTTTTCTTTCTTTCCCCTCTTCTTTTTCCCTTCTTCTTGCCTCTCCCTTTTTTATCTAAAAGAAATTTTTTCCCTCTCTCTCTCCCTCCCTTTCTCTGCCGGCGGCGCAGCTCTACTACGCGCGCAGCAGAGAGAGAGAGAGAGAGAAAGAGAGAACAGTAGAGAGAGAGAGATTTTCTTTCTTTTTTGTTTTTTTTTTTGTGTGTTGCTATTTGGTTTTTTTTTTCATTTCTTTTTTTTTTTCTCTCTCCCTCCCTTTCTCTGCCGGCGGCGCAGCTCTGCTGCGCGCGCAGCAAAGAGAGAGAGAGAGAGAGAGAGAAAGAGAGAACAGTGGAGAGAGAGAGATTTTCTTTCTTTTTTGTTTTTTTTTTTGTGTGTTGCTATTTTGTTTTTTTCTTTTTTTTATTTTTCCCTCTCCCTCTCTTTCTCTGCTGCCGGCGGCGCAGCAGCGCCGCGCGCGTAGTAGAGAGAGAGAGAGAAAGAGAGAGAGAGAGAAAGAGAGAGAGAGAAAGAGAGTAATCTTTTTATTTCAAATTTATTAGATATTTAGTTATTTTTTCCTAGTTTAAATATATTAAATAATTTATGTTTATATTATATTCAAATGTTCAATGTTATATTTATTATTTATTAAATAAATACTAAAAAATAAAAATATAGAGTGTTTTAATAAAGGTATATGTTTATGTATTTATGTATGTATATATTTAAGTATGTGTATGCATGAATATTTAAGAATATATGTATTTATTTAAATTTAAGTATTTATGTATGTGTGTGAATATATATGTATTTATTTATATATATGTGTATTTATTTATAGTATATGTTTATGTTTTCTATATATGTGTATGTGTGTGTGAAAGTATTTTAGCTTAGGTTCATTATATCTTAATGTTTTATGCATAGTCATTAAGTATGCCTCTTGGAATGAATGGTTTATTATGTATGACATGTAGGGTATGAAAGGGTATGCATGTATGTTTAGTTATTTAACTTGATTTTATATATATGTGTTTTGCATTTCTAACTTTCCTTTTATGAGTTTCAGGTTTTCTGAAGGAGGGTCCATTGAACCTTTAGTCTTACCTTTAGTCCTGTATGAATTTACCTTTCCTTTTTCCATTCACCAACCCTATACATTCTTATTTTATCCTTTCCTATCCATTCACTTAACCTAACCATTCTTAGCCTATTCATTTCTTTACCCTACCCATAACCTAAGCTTCTTCAACTTGATAGACACCTAAGTTCTTTTACCCAAGTACCAAGATAGTGCATGTTAGATATTAGGATTTGAACCCATGTTAGTTTAGTATTTAAACCCATGTTAGTTTAGTATTTAATCTCATGCTAGTTTAGCATTTAAACCCATGTTAGTTTAGTATTTAAACCCATGTTAGTTTAGTATTTGAACCCATGATAGTTAGTGTTTAAATCCATGTTAGTTTATGCATGTATGTGTTAGTGTATGCATGTAAATGTTAGTATGTGTTAGTTTATGCATGTATGTGTTAGTGCATGCATGTGTATGTTAGTGTATGTTTATGCATGTATGTGTTAGTGCATGCATGTGTATGTTAGTGTATGTTTATGCATGTATGTGTTAGTAAATGTTCATGCATGTAAATGTTAGTATGTGTTAGTGTATGCATGTACATGTTAGTATGTGTTAGTTTATGCATGTATGTGTTAGTGCATGCATGTGTGTGTTAGTGTATGTTTATGCATATGTCTGTATGTGCATGTATGTTTATGTATGAATATTTATGCATGTATGTATGTTAGTTAAATGTATGATTATGAGTAAGCAATGTATGTTAATGTATATTAAATAATTATGTAAATGAATTTTTTATTGTAAAGTATATATTTTAATAAAAGAATGTACTTATTATATATGTGTTTTTAGAAAGATAATTACTTTAACATTATTAAAAAAGAAAATGCTAAATGAGTGTTATTTTTTATATAAAAGATATACTAAATTCTGTCATGTGTTTTTTTTCAGCTATTGGCGAACTGGAGATACACATGTGACCTGAAGTTTGAAAAGCAGAGATTGTCCTTAGTTTGAAACTTTTATTAGCTTGTATAGGCTATCTTTTAGACTGTCATTTATAAACATTATCCTTGAGGTTGTATAGGACTTTGGTTATTAATTTAGTATCATCTTTTATGTCTAAAGAAAATTCTTCTAGTAACACCTTTCTACCTTCATCAACTTTTGAATTGTTGTTTCCAAAACCAATAGAAGATAAAGAATCAATAAAAGAAGTAATAGTAGAAGAATCTTTGCACGATCCTAGAACAACTATAACTTTACTTTCTACTGTTCCTCCTAGTGTTAGTGAAGAAAATTTTCCTCCAACTGTAGATAGAAACGTAGAAAATATCCAAGAAGAAACAAAAGAAACTATAAAAGATCAAATAGTTAGTGAAAAGATTATCCTACCTTCTTATTTTGATGCAGTTGAACTTTATAGGAACGCTTCACCTTACGAACCTTAGGAAAAGTGATACTTATACCTGTCTTGCATAGTCACCCTGCGTGCGCCGTTAGCGAGGCGACTGAATTGATCCGCCAGTCGTCAGAAATCGCGCCCACAACGCTTAAACTGGCGAACAGGAACTGGTATATACCTTTGGCACAAAAGGACGAAATAGCCTGCACAAGCACTGCGATAGTGCGTTCGGAGGCCGAAACGAGCTCAGATCGCGATTTCGGCACCACAAAGCGAAGCTGTTTTGATCTCGGAAACACCCTGAGTATGCTCACCAAATTTTGTGCGAATCTGAGACTGCAAACGGAGGAGTGTCGACGGCGCCCTAGAAGAAGCAACGACCTGCTCTGATACCAATTGTTGGAGTTAGACGTCTGCGGAAGCACGCGAACAGCACAAGGAAGAAGAAGAAGCTTGGAGCACAACACACAAGACTGAATGTATTACTAGAGAATGTACAAAGATAAGTAGCCCATTAGGGCAATAGGCGTATATACAAGCCGGGGGAAAAAAACCTCCTAAAGAGGGGAAAAAGTGCCCCGACAGTCCTAGAGTGTTCACACACATCACTACCTAAATATATCAACAGACCGCACCAACTTTAATGGACTTCAATTGCAGTTCGCTGAAAGCAATCAACGTCCTGATTGTATCGCTTCAAATCGTGGTAGCGACGGACGACGTATCTTCCATCGAACAGTAGCGACGGGTTCATCTCCTCCTTGGTTTCAAGTTTCAACTGCCTGCTCTTTAACTGCAGCCCCAATGCGCATTTCCCATTGGCCTAGCATTTTCCATTCATCTGACGAATGTACTTGGAAACCATTGCAGCCCAGCACACTATTGCTTCACTAAAATTTTGTTCGAAAGGATCGTTACCCCCCACTGTATTGTACTTCATGAATCACAAAGATGAGGTGTTTAATTGCTTTAAAAAATATCTTGCACTTGTTGAAAATCATACAGGAAAAAATTTGAAGAGGCTAAGGTCAGATGGAGGAGGTGAGTACTTCTCCAATGAGTTTGAAAACTTCTTGCAGGACAGAGTCATCAAAAGAGAAATCACCACAAGGTATTCTCCTGAACAGAATGGGGTAGCTGAGAGAAGAAATAGGTTGATTGTTGAGACAACTAGGTCTATGTTGAATGAAAAAAAGTTACCTAACTATCTATGGGCAGAGAGTGTTTCTACTGCCACTTACCTCATAAACAAGTTACCATCTAAGTCCCTTGATGGGATGACACCCTATGAAGCATGGCATGGTAAGAGACCCTCACTAGACCATTGCAGGATATTTGGATGTGTAGCATATGTACACATTCCTTCTCAGATAAGAGGAAAGCTAGACCCAAAGACTGAAAAGTGCATCTTTATTGGATATGATCTAAATAAAAAAGGATATAGGTTTTATAACCATGCCAATAAGGGATTCATGGTGAGTAGAGATGTTGTCTTTGATGAAAATGATTCTTGGTATGAGAATGAATGCAGGGAAGGTTAAACTACCCCATGATTTGGAAGAAGAGTTTCCAAGTCTTGCAAAGGAGGAACCTACTCAGAATGAAGACTCAAGTTCAGATGATGAAGATACTATCAACCTTGAAGAGTTCAAGGCATGGAAGTCCAAAGGAAAAATGAAGATGAAGAAGCTTGAAGACATACCTGAATCTTCAACTCAATCAATCAAGAGATCACAAAGAGAAAGCAAAAAACCTATCAGATATGGGTATGATACATCTCTTGTTACTAAACATTCTGTTTATCTTGCCAAAGATTTGTCAATTGAAGAACCAAGATCATATGAAGAAGCCATAACCAAGACAAAATGGAAAGAAGCTATGGATGAGGAGGTTGAAGCACTCAAGGAGAGTGATACATGGGAGTTAGTACCAAAGAAGGACTCCATGAAGGTAATAGGATCGAGATGGATCTATAAGCTTAAAAGAAATTCTGATGGCACAATTAATAGGTACAAATCCAGACTGGTGGCCAAGGGTTTTGCACAAACCCAAGGCATTGACTATGAAGAGACATTCTCTCCTGTGGCCAAGATGCCAACTATCAGAGTGTTGGTAAGTGTGGCTGCATCGAAAAATTGGAACATGTACCAATTGGATGTCAAGAATGCTTTCTTGAATGGATGGATTTCAGAGGAGGTATATATGTCACAACCTCCTGGCTATGACGACCCTAAGAAGGTAACATATGTTTGCAAATTAAAAAAGGCTTTATATGGATTGAAGCAGGCACCTAGGGCATGGAATTACAGGTTAACTACATACCTCCAAGACCAAGGTTTTGTTATGAGCAAGGCAGATACTTCTCTATTCATTAAGAGAAGTAATTCAGAGGTTATATACCTTTGTGTTTATGTTGATGACATCATAATTACAAGTAATGATGTCAATGGAATCAGACAAATCAAGAGCCAGATGATGAAGGAGTTCAAGATCAATGATCTTGGTCTATTGAAGTATTTTCTTGGGCTTGAGTTAGTTTATACTAACTCAGGAATATACATTACTCAGAAAAATACATACAATGTTGGAGCAGAACAATCAACAATTAGTGATTACATAAAATCCAAAAGTAGAAAAATGATTGGAAGATTGAATATCAGTTTCAAGAAAGAGGAGATTTAGAAACAAAGTTCTTTTGTACATTACTCTTGTAAATATTTCAATGTATTTGGAAAATTGACGAGTAAGACTTGTATATATATATAGATACATGTTCATAGTCGTAGAGAGAGATATAGAAGAGATAGAGAAGACAATAGAAGTGAATAATAGAAGAATAGGAGAGTATGAGATGAACATTATGCATGTCATCCATTAGATGTATGAAAAGTTATGAGAAGAAAAATCTTCAGAGAATTGCGCGTCGATCTTTTCTCTGATTCTCCTTCTGTGGTTAATTTTTTGAGAAATCATTTTGAACATGTCTAAGTCTATAGTTAATCCATTTATGATTAAAATTTGAGAGTCCAATTGCGAACAGGCTGAGAGAATTTTGAATAGGAACATTCATATGTAGAAAGTTCTGAATGTCTTTTGAAACAGGCGCAGATTCGATGGTCAAAGAAATGGATAGTGCTCAGTGCATAGTGTAAAGTTTTACACAAATGAGGATTCAAAATTTAAGTTGAGAGGTAAGCCATCTATGGCTAAAAGCATTTGATTAAATGGGCTTTAGTTTGGGAGAACCATAGCTTAGAAGTTACAGATGTCAAAGTCATCATTACAGAGAGATAGTTTCAGACATAGGTACATTGTCTGAGTCATATCTCACAATCTACTCAAGCATTTGAGGATTTTTAACTTAGAGAAGATGCGCAACCTCTAGGCAACACATTTTACAAAGTTTTATGAAAAACTTTACACGAATGATCAATCAATGAATGATTAATGTGCAGCAGACTTTTTCTAAATAGTGATTTTTCACAGTTGATCAATTTCTTGATAGTTTGGTGATTGTTCTTTAAAATTAAGTGGAGTCTGAAGTTATTCTTGATATAGAGGTGGTCTAACATCAAGGATAGCTTGTTCTTTTGGAGATTAACACTCTCCATCAGTGGTATCAGAGCAGGTTATATCAAAATTGAGGAAAGGAAGACTCCGACTGCTGCAGACATACAAACTTTACATCTCGAAGGATCAAAAGGATAAAGTGTGAAGAAAGATTGAAGGAAGACACATAAAGGTTGTCCAAAGGATCAGAAGGAGCAACATTCGAAGCTAAGGTACATTCATTCTTTATAAGGACTAAAGATTTGAGACTACAGGTGAAGCAAGGATGGGAGATAGTCTCCAAATTGAAAAGTTGGATAGAGAAAATTATCCAGCTTGGTGTATGAGAATGGAAGCTCATCTTATGAGCAAAGATCTGATGGGATATATCACAGGAGAGGAAGAAAAGCCAGAGTTCAGAGATCCTAGTTTTCCAACTAGGGAGGAGTTAGCAAATGTAAAGATTTGGATGAAGAAGGATGCTCAAGCAAGGAGCATAATCTACATGGCAGTGAATGATTATTTGCTTCCTCATATTAGAGGACTTGAAAGTGCAAGTGACATTTGGAATGCTTTGGAAGAGCATTTTCAGAACACAACCAAATCAAGGAAAGCTTCATTATGGGCAGAATTCACTACCTTCAAGAAGAAGGCTTCACAATCAATATCTGATTATGTGACAAAGATGAAGGACATTGCAGATTCTTTAGGTGCGGTGGATGAAGATATTGAAGAAGATAAATTGGTAAGACAAATTCTCACAGGGCTAAGAGGAGATGAGAAGTGGAAGCCTTTTATTTTGTCTACAGAACTTTCATTAGATCATTTCACTCCTGATCTAAATCAATTGTTAGGACATATGCTAACTTTTGAGAATGATATCAAAGGAGATATTGATAAGAGTGCAGGACATGCAATGTATTCTAAAGATAAGAAGAAACCTAGCAAAGGAAAGCAACAATCAGGTGAAGATGAAGGTACTCCAAGCCAAGCAAACTTCCTAAGAGGAAGAGGAAGTGGCAGAAATAGAGGAAGAGGAAGAAATAACAAAGATAATGTCAGAGCTTGTTGGATATGTGGTAAGACCAATCATCTATCTCATGATTGTTGGCACAATAATCAAAGCAATGGTAATTTTAATCAGAATTTTAATCAAAGAGGAAGAGGTGGCAGATATCAGAGAGGAAACTTCAGAGGTAGAGGTGGTAGGTATTCTTTTGGAAGAGGTGGAGGAAGAAACTTCCAAAATCAATCATATAATAACACCTACTACAATTATTCATCAGATCAGAAAGAAGACTCGACTCTTATTATGAATGCAACATGTGAAGCTTCACATGAAGACATGAGAGTATTTTATATTGACTCAGGATGTAGCAACCATTTGAGTGGAAACATTGCCTTGATGACTGATCTAGATTATAATGCAATTAATCATACAGTCCAAACAAGTGATAATACAAAGCACAAGGTAAAGTCAATTGGTTCAGTCAAAGCCAAAGATGGAAGCACTCTCTTGAGTAAGGTTTTGTATGTTCCTACAATTCCTAAAAATCTGATAAGTGTAGGATAAATTGTGGAAAAAGGATATGAGGTAAGGTTCACTAATGATGGAGTTTATGTTGAAGACCCTAGTCAAGGGTATAAACAGATTGTTATAGGGAAGAAGGAAGGAAGGCTCTTCACATTAAAGGTACAAGGAAACATTGGACATGCTATGTTTGCATATGGAGAGCAAAAGGTGTCAGAATTGGATCTTTGGCACAAAAGACTTGGACATTTTAATGAGAGAGGTATCAAAGAAATGATAAACAATGGTTCAATACTTGGATTGCCTAACATTCCAGGTCAACACATGACATACACATGTGAAGCATGTCAGTTAGGTAAGGCTCATAAGCAATCATACAATAAGCATGGTTTTATGTATTCAAAAAGACTTGAATTGGTACATACAGATGTGTGGGGTCCTTCAAAGGACTTTAGTATAAATGGTTCAAGATATTATGTTATATATGTTGATGATGCTACCAAGTGGATCACAATCTATGTGATCAAAGACAAATCAGAAGTGTTTAATACATTTAAACACTATCATGCATATGCAGAGAGAATTACAGGTCAAAAATTGAAGAGGTTAAGGTCAGATGGAGGGGGAGAGTATTTCTGTAATGAGTTCAGTGATTACTTATGGAATGCATGTATAAAGAGGGAAATTACTTGCAGGTACTCTCCTCAACAAAATGGGGTAGCAGAAAGAAGAAATCGGACACTTGTTGAATTTGCAAGATCCATGTTGAAAGAGAAAAATTGTCCAAATTATTTATGGGCTGAGGTGTTGGAGTTAGACGTCTGCGGAAGCACGCGAACAGCACAAGGAAGAAGAAGAAGCTTGGAGCACAACACACAAGACTGAATGTATTACTAGAGAATGTACAAAGATAAGTAGCCCATTAGGGCAATAGGCATATATACAAGCCGGGGGAAAAAAACCTCCTAAAGAGGGAAAAAAGTGCCCCGGCGGTCCTAGAGTGTTCACACACATCACTACCTAAATATATCAACAAATCCCCCCTGGGAGTGATGCGGTGAACAAGGAGCTGGCACTCATGTATAAGGAAGTGCCGAGCTATGTGGAAATCACTCCACAAAAGGAAGTAAGCCCAAAGCTTTGCGGAAAGCTTCAAACTTCTCCCTAGGCAGAGCCTTCGTGAAAAGGTCTGCAATGTTCTCCTGCGTGGGCACATATGCCAAGCTGATCTCCCCAGTAGAGAACCTCTCCCTGACATAGTGATAATGCACCTCAATGTGCTTAGTGCGAGCATGGAACACAGGGTTCCTCACAACTGCCAATGCGCTCTGACTGTCAGTGAAGATGGTGGTGGCAGAAGACTGGCCAACACCCAAATCAGCCATAAGGCGTCTGAGCCACACACACTCAACAGTCGCTGTGAAAGCTGCCCTATACTCAGCCTCACAACTGGAAGTGGCCACAGTAGGCTGCTTCTTGCTCAACCAAGATATACATGAGCTACCAAGCATGAAGCAAAAACCACTGGTGGACACACGAGTGTCATAGCAACCAGCCCAATCTGAGTCAGAAAAAGCATGCAAATCTGGCGGTAGTGATCCCCCCTTGGGATAAAACAACCCAAGTAGCCAAGTACCACTCAAGTAGCGAAAGATGCGCTTAACCGCTTTCCAATGCGTGACTCCTGGGCAATGCATAAACCTGCTCATCTGTGAGACAGCAAACTGAATATCTGGCCGAGTAATGCATAAGTAAATCAAGCATCCAACAGCCTGCTGATAGAGAACAGCATCAAATGCATCTCCAGCATCATGAAGACTCAATCGTAAACCTGTCTCCATAGGAGTGGCAATAGGCTTACAGTCTTCAAGGCCAAAATGCTGCAATAATGTGTCAATATATTTCGTTTGACACAAAGCCATTCCACCATCAACTTGCATAAACTGAATGCCCAAATAGTGATGCAAATGCCCCAAATCAGACATCTCAAATGAGGCATGCAAATCAGCCTTGAAATCAGCAATAAGCTTCTCAAGAGGACCAGTGAGAAGCATGTCGTCTACATAGACAACAATGATCAAAAGCACATCATTAGCACGCTTAACATATAAGGTGCTTTCAGTTGGACTGTTCTCAAAACCATGTGCAATCAGATAGGCATGTATTTTCTCATACCAAGCACGTGGTGCTTGCTTTAAACCATATAACGCCTTCTTTAACGTGCACACCTGGTTTTCATGCCCTTTCTGCACAAAGCCACGGGGCTGAAAAACATACACTTCTTCATGCAAGTCACCATTCAGAAATGCTGTTTTAATGTCCTACTGATGTACATTCCAACCATGATGGGCTGCAAGTGCACAAATCCTCCGAACAGTAGTCATACGACATGTAGGTGCAAAGGTCTCATCAAAATCAATGCCTCTTTCCTACGCATAACCCTTTGCAACAAGCCTAGCCTTATACCTCTCAACTGTACCATCAGGTTTACGCTTCAGCTCATATACCCACTTAGTGCCAATGGCCTTCTTGCCTGGAGGCAAGTCACATAAAGACCATGTACCATTCTTCATTATAGCATCATATTCAGATTGCATAGCAGCCATCCAATTTTCTGAATTTTGTGCTTCATCAAAAGAAACAGGCTCATTCTCATCACAGAGACTAGATGCAGCCATAGCATAGCAATCTGATGCAAAGGAGGTACTATGAGAGCCTGAACGAGTACGATATGACAAAGGTGCATCTAATTTGCTGTCACGCAAAGTCTGCACCAACCATTTTGGCATAGTTTTTGCCTGTTCAATATCAGCTCTCTCATCAACAAGTGCATCATGTAAATCTGCATCAGAAATGGAATGATCTGCATCATTATATGAAACCTGCAAAGGCTGAGAAGTTGCCTCATTAGGACCAGTGCTAGCCTGTCCACCTGTAAAAAGAGGCATCAAAGTATCATACATGTCTTTGGAGGTAACAGATGTCTCCTTAGTACATGAAAGTAATGGCTGAATAGCATCTTCCACAAAGACAACATCACGGCTAACCAGAATGCGTTTAGTCTGTGGATGATACAGACCATAGCCTTTACTTTCAAAACTGTACCCAACAAAAATACATTTTACTGCCTTATCATCCAATTTTCTGCGATGTTGTTCAGACACTAATGCATATGCCAAACAACCAAAAACACGCAGATGAGCAATAGATGGCTTGCGGTCATGCCAAGCCTCATATGGAGTGATAGACTGCAACGCTTTGGTGGGACACCTCTTCAGTATATATGCTGCACACATGACAGCCTCAAGCCAGAAACTATGTGGTAAAGCCTGACTTTTGACCATGCACCTCGCCATCTCCATGAGTGACCTGTTCTTTCGTTCAGCAACTCCATTCTGTTGAGGTGTATACGGCACTGTACACTGGTGTTTTATCCCACGTTCAGCCAAAAATGCATTAAAATCTGAAGACATATATTCCCCCCCTCGATCAGAACGGAGGGTGCCCATTTTACATGCTGACAGATTTTTAGCCAAAACCAAAAACTGTTTGAAGCACATGAACACTTCGGACTTTGCTTTGAGTGGATATACCCATGCATGCCTGGAAAAATTATCAATGAAAGTCACGAAGTAAAGGTAATTTCCAAAAGAGGGTGTCTACATAGGACCACAGACATCACTATGTACAAGCTGCAATTTCTGCATAGCCCGAACTGAACCATCTTTTGGAAAGGAAGAACGCTGCATTTTGCTCAAAATATAGCCTTCACAAACATGTTTTCCAGGTGCCTCAAGTTTGGGCAAAGAGGACACCATTTCAGATTTCTGCAGGCGTAACAAACTAGCAAAATTCAGATGACCAAAGTGTGCATGCCAAAGCTTTGCATCTGACATAGCCTGAGAATCATGAACTGCACATGCCGAATCATTCACAGATTTTTCATAGTCTATGAGCTTATACAGCCCACGACATAAAATGCCAGAAGCAATAATCACATCGCCATTTGAGAGATCATGGACTGTACACCTGTCATCAACGAATTTCACAACCAAGCCAATCTTGGCTAATGCAGAAACTGATAACAGGTTCTTTTTGATCCCTGGCACAAATAAAGCATCTGACAAAGTGAAAGAACTACCATCAGCAGTAGTCAGAATGATCTTACCAACTCCCATAACAGGATAAGAGGAGTTATTGGCGCATGTGACAGTATTCCCTGTAGGGGCAGGCTCGAGTGAAGAGAAGAAACTGCGCTGCGAGGTAATATGTTTGGTTGCCCCACTGTCAAAGTACCAAACATCTGAGTCTACTGCAGACATGCACTGATCATGAAAAGATGGGTCAAAACTTCAGACAGTAGTAAACGCCCATTCTTCTTCCGGCACAAGATTTGCAGACTCTGTTTTTGGTGTAGAGGCCTCTGCAACAACCATTCCAACCTCTTTCTTCTTTGCCTCTTTAGCAGCCAGTTTTGGACAATTCTTTATAATATGATCATTTCCTTTACAGTACTTGCAGAACAATTTCTGCTTTTCTGATTTCTTCTCATCTTTATCCTGGTTCTTCGATTGTGCAGCATTTGCAGATTTCTGCTTACTAGTAGAAGAGCTCCATTTTCCTTTGCCCTTCTGACTAGCCAGGAAAGCTTGATCTGCAACACGCATAATGGACCTGTTCTGCCTGGACTGATCTTCCTGCAACAGAGCAGAGACTAATTCCTCAAATGACAAGGCATTCGGATTGCCTTTCATCATCAATCGAAGAGTAGAGGCAAAACTCTGATATGAATCAGGAAGGCCATTCAGAACGGTCTGCACAAGTGAGCTATTTGGTATAACCTCATCAGCAGAAATCAATTGTTCCTTCAGGTCTTTGATCTTTGTAAGAAAACTGTCCATCGAGTCACCTTCATTCATGTGCTCACTCTCCAACTGTTTTCAGAGGTAAGCAACACGAGCCTCATTCCTAGCCTGGTACAAAGTGGTAAGTGTATCCCAAGCATCCTTTGCTGTTCTGCAAGAGCGAATGTGAGGAATAATGGCACGTTTGACAGACAAAGCTATCAATGCATGTGCCTGGGCATCTCTGCCATCCCAATGAATCTGCTCTGCAGTAGGTGCAACAGAAACAGCAGCACGAACAGGAATCTGCGGAATATCATCTTCGACACCATCTTCATCAGCTCCAACACCTATATTTGCAGTACCTGTCGTTACAGGTGTAACAGGACGTCTTTCAACACCCTGCACAATGTTCCACAATCCTTTTGCAACCAGTATATGTCGCATCATATAAGCCCATAATGGGTAGTTGGTACCATCCAACTTATCCTCAACAGCCAACATACGG
Organism: Ceratopteris richardii; assembly: GCA_020310875.1. Classification (NCBI taxonomy): domain Eukaryota; kingdom Viridiplantae; phylum Streptophyta; class Polypodiopsida; order Polypodiales; family Pteridaceae; genus Ceratopteris; species Ceratopteris richardii. The sequence goes on along the minus strand of CM035429.1, from coordinate 155,381,936 downwards.
AATACATCACTGCTTTCAGCCATGGCCGGTGACTAAAATACCTTGATGCAGAAAATTGACTGTATCTCAAAAAGTTGAACAGAACTGCCCAGACGAGTTCTGCTAGACCTATAGCAAACTTCGAGACGCTTAAACTGGCGAACAGAAATTGGTATATACCTTTGGCACAAAAGGACGAAATAGCCTGCACAAGCACTGCGATAGTGCGTTCGCAGGCCGAAACGAGCTCAGATCGAGTGTCGACGGCGCCCTAGAAGAAGCAACGACCTGCTCTGATACCAATTGTTGGAGTTAGACGTCTGCGGAAGCACGCGAACAGCACAAGGAAGAAGAAGAAGCTTGGAGCACAACACACAAGACTGAATGTATTACTAGTGAATGTACAAAGATAAGTAGCCCATTAGGGCAATAGGCGTATATACAAGCCGGGGGAAAAAAACCTCCTAAAGAGGGAAAAAAGTGCCCCGGCGGTCCTAGAGTGTTCACACACATCACTACCTAAATATATCAACATGAGGCTGTAAACACAGCCACATATTTGGTTAATAGATTGCCTTGTAAAGCTTTGCATGGTATCACACCATATGAAGCTTGGTGGGGTAAGAGACCTACCTTGGATCATTGTAAAATATTTGGATGCCTGGCATATGCATATGTGCCATCTCAATTGAGGCATAAGTTGGAGCCTAAAGCAGAGAAGTATGTATTCATTGGTTATGATGACAAGCATATGGGTTATAGATTGTGGAGTCCATCCACAAAACAATTCCTTGTGTCCAAGGATGTTACATTTGATGAACAAGGTACTTGGTATGCAGGTACATCTAATGTGTATGCAAAAGTTGAAGAAATTATGAATCAGAAGAAAGGTAAAACAAAGGTTCATATATTTGATGAAGAAGAGAAAAATGAAATACAAGTTGGAGGTGAAGAAGTGCCAAGGTTTGATCCAGAATGTGATGAACCAGAAACTTCAAGAAGTGGAGAACTCAGGAGGTCTACAAGGCACAAATGGCAACCTACAAGGTATAGCTATGATACTTCATTCTTGACTACTAAGGATTATGCTTACATGATAAAAGCAGATGAAGATCCATCTACATATGATGAAGCCAAAGGGAAGAAGAATTGGGAAGAAGCTATGCAAGAGGAGTATGATGCATTGATGGAAAATCAGACATGGGATCTGGTTCCTAAACCTAATAGTCAGAAAATCATTGGATGTAAGTGGGTTTACAAAACAAAAAGATTTGCAGATGGAAGTGTGTCTAAGTACAAAGCCAGACTTGTTGTGAAGGGATATGCACAGACATATGGAGTGGACTATGATGAGACTTATAGTCCTATGGCAAAGATGACAACCATCAGAACACTCATAGCAATTGCTGCTTGCAAAGGTTGGAAATTATCTCAATTATATGTTAAAAATGCTTTTTTGAATGGTTACATTTTAGATGAAGGTTACATGGAGCAACCAGAAGGGTTCAAAGATCAAGTGTATCCAAATTATGTGTGTAAGCTCAAGAGAGCTTTGTATGGATTGAAGCAGGCCCCAAGGGCATGGAATTATAGGCTTGTAAAGTTCTTGAAGGAACTTGGATTTCAAGCATCAACTCAACATGGAGTATATGTAACTCAAGAAAGGTATCTGAGAAATTTGCTAACCAAATTTAAAATGGAAGATTGCAGGTTAGCACCAACTCCAATGGAAGTGAATCATAGATTGACTAAATATGGAGGAGAAGAATTCAAAGATATGAAGCTCTATCAGAGTTTGGTGGGTAGCTTAATTTATGCTACATTAACAAGGCCTGATTTGTCATATGCAGTTGGAGTTCTATCTCAATTCATGCATTGTCCTAGAAAGGAACATTGGATTGCAGGACAAAGAGTACTTAGGTACATCAAGGGTACACTCAAAGAAGGGTTGTACTATGGGTTTACTTTAGATACAAGAGTCAAAATATACAGTGATGCAGATTGGGCACGTAATTCGGATGATAGAAGATCAACACATGGATATTTGTGTTATGTGGGAGATAAGCTAATCTCATGGTGTTCTAAGAAGCAACATACAGTTGCTCTATCATCCACAGAAGCAGAATACAAAGGCATGGTGGAAGCTACAAAGGAAGTAATATAGCTAAAGACACTTATGAAGAGTTTTGATGTTATTCAGAGTACTCCTATCATTTGTGGAGACAATATGAGTTCTTTATATTGGGCAGCAAATCCTGTGTTTCATGCTAGAACTAAACATATTGAAATTCAGTATCATTTTTTGAGAGAGAAGGTTATTGATAAAGAAATTGAAATCATTGACTCCTACAAAAGATCAACTTGTAGATATGATGACAAAAAGTTTGGATGGACCAAAGTTGCAGAGGTTTAAAGATGTGGCAGGAATAAAGAAGATGCAGGTAATCACAATTGATGATTGAGGGGGAGCTGTTGGAGCAGAACAATCAACAATTAGTGATTACATAGAATCCAAAAGTGGAAAAATGATTGGAAGATTGAAGATCAGTTTCAAGAAAGAGGAGATTCATAAACAAAGTTCTTTTGTACATTACTCTTGTAAATATTTCAATGTATTTGGAAAATTGACGAGTAAGACTCGTATATATATATAGATACATGTTCATAGTCGTAGAGAGAGATATAGAAGAGATAGAGAAGAAAATAGAAGTGAAGAATAGAGGAATAGGAGAGTATGAGATGAACATTATGCATGTCATCCATCAGATGTATGAAAAGTTATGAGAAGAAAAATCTTCAGAGAATTGCGCGTCGATCTTTTCTCTGATTCTCCTTCTGTGGTTAATCTTTTGAGAAATCCTTTTGAACATGTCTAAGTCTATAGTTAATCCATCTATGATTAAAATTTGAGAGTCCAATTGCGAACAGGCTCAGATAGAGAATTTTGAATAGGAGCATTCATATGTAGAAAGTTCTGAATGTCTTCTGAAACAGGCGCAGATTCGATGGTCAACGAAATGGACAGTGCTCAGTGCATAGTGTAAAGTTTTACACAAATGAGGATTCAAAATTTAAGTTGAGAGGTAAGCCATCTATGGCTAAAAGCATTTGATTAAACAGGCTGTAGTTTGGGAGATCCATAGCTTAGAAGTTACAGATGTCAAAGTCGTCATTATAGAGAGATAGTTTCAGACATAGGTACATTGTCTGAGTCATTTCTCACAATCTACTCAAGCATTTGAGGATTTTTAACTTGGAGAAGATGCGCAACCTCTAGGCGACACATTCTACAAAGTTTTATGAAAAACTTTACACGAATGATCAATCAATGAATGATTAATGTGCAACAGACTTTTTTTGAGAAGTGATTTTTCACAGTTGATCAATCTCTTGATAGTTTGGTGATTGTTCTTTAAAATTAAGTGGAGTCTGAAGTTATTCTTGATATAGAGGTGGTCTAACATCAAGGATAGCTTGTTCTTTTGGAGATTAACACTCTCCATCATACAGGATATGTTGAAGAAGTTTCACTTGTAGGATGCCAAAGTAGCAAGCACTCCAATGGAGGTGAACCTAAAACTAAGTGCCCATGAAGGTGATGAAGTCAAAGACATTACAGGTTACCAAAGTATGGTGGGTAGCTTGAACTATGCTACCTTAACAAGGATAGATATTGCATATGGAGTTAGTGTGCTAAGTCAGTTTATGCACAAGCCAAGGACACCTCACTTAGAGGCTGCCAAGAGAATCTTGAAGTATATCAAGGGTACACAGAACCATGGTTTGCATTTCCTTGCACTTCAGATATTGATATCAAAATTTATTCAGATGCAGATTGGGCAGGAAGCAAGGATGATAGGAGGAGCACTTCTGGATATATTTCTTTTGCAGGTGATAAGCCAATATCTTGGTCTACAAAGAAGCAACCAACTGTTGCATTGTCTTCTACAGAAGTGGAGTATAGAGGACTGGCTAATGCCACACAAGAAGCCATATGGATTAAGCTTTTGTATACAGAATTGGGTTTATATACTAGGTCACCAATTATCTTTGGAGATAATACAAGTTCTCTTCACCTTGCAGCTAATCCTATCTATCATGCTAGGACCAAACATATAGAGGTCCATTACCATTATGTGAGAGAGAAGTTGATAAGCAAAGACATTCAACGAACCTATGTGTCAACCAACATGCAGTGTGTAGATTTGTTGACTAAAGCTTTGGATGGGACCAAACTTTGCAGGTTCAAAGCAATGATGGGATTGCAGGATATACATGAAGATTGAAGATGAAGACCAAGCCAAAATGTTTGGCTTGAGGGGGAGCTGTTGGTGTAAATCACAAGCCTATAAATTTGGCTTGAAAGATATCTTGAAGACCCTACATATGTGAAGAAGCATAGGAACTAGTGTTAGTGGTTAATTACCACTTTATCTCCTTGTAAAAGTCAAATTGGCTTGGAATCTTTTGTAATCACCTACAAAAAGGATTAGTGGAAAAAGTTAGCTATTTGATTGAAGGAATATCTCCTAGGATATAGGAGCTTGATCATAGGGAGCCAAAAGTTTGAATTTGAATTCAACTTTCTACTCATTCTCTATAAAAATGGTCATGGAAAAGTCGCGGGTAGAACTCATCACTCCCGAGCTTCTCATTACTGATTTTGAGTGTGTGTGAGGCCTACACTCTAGCCCACACCTATCTACACCATTAGGCAATGATTTTCATGACAATGGATTTGTATACAAGTGTTCATTAATACATACATTCACATTGTTCATTTATGAGTTCTCTGTCATACTACTCAAAAGTCTGTCAACTTGTGGAGTGCATATCTCAGTCATTTCTCCATCAAATTTAGTGATTCAAAGCTTGTTGGATCCAGCTTGAAGTTATCTACATGATGTCAGTTTGAAGAGAGTCTATTCAGCCATTACAGAGAAATACGCATCGAGGTGATCACTGGTCAAAGTCTGCTACAATCCTAAAAAATCGGGGGTATAGCTTTAGTTGCTAAATTGATTTCTCTTAGCATAGTTTATCTTTTTACATAACTCCACTTGAAGTAGTTAGCTTGCTAAGCTAATTAGATACCCCTAAAAGGAATTTTTCCAATTCCTACTGTGCTGGTCATACTGAGCAAAATACCCAGCAGGTGTCAAGACATAAATAGAAGGTTTCTTGAGATTGTGAGTTTCAAAGTTATCTGTTTTGATTCAATCATTGCACACATCACTTCGAAAGTACATAGGCCATCTTATGGTGTCATTGGAAAGCTAAGGAGGTCCACTTATAAGTCTGAAGCAAAAGAGGGCTGGTACAAAGCAGGTTTTGGTAGTACCTACTCAATCTCTTGGAGCATCCATCCATCTTTCCCAACACTAATGCGACGGCATTTTCGGTGGAAGAAATGAAGCAGGTCTTCATCGTCGTCATCTTCCAACATCCGTGTAGATTTTTCGTGTAACAGAATAGTATTGGGTGGGTGGGGTTGCACGGCTTGGAGCACCAGAAGGAGAAGGGGTAATCGAGTGCGAGGAATATCATGATTGGCTAACTGTTTTGTAACTGCTAAGCATTCACGGTGAATGCACCGGAAGAAAAAAGATGTAAAATTGACACCCTCTCGTGAGGCAGTATCAATCATCCAGTAAAAAGGTCTGGAAATGCCATATGTGTGTTTTTGCAGGTTTAACGCTGCGACAAGAAATTGTAGAGTGGTACGCTCTGGTTCGGGTCGGCAGAGAATGGCAAACTCATTAGATGAGTGCCGGGGAAACAGTTCCTTCATGGTTGCGATTGGAAGTAGTGGTCCATCAACCAACCCTTCCCGAGGGAGATGGAATCCCTCGGCAACCATGTTTAGAGTAATGATGATACGGGGGTTGACACACGTTAATGGCCAACACTGCTCTATAGCAGGCGTGGTGGCAATGGCAGAAATGATCTGTGCATGGAAGGGGTGACACTCCACTGAATGCCCAGGCAATTCAGCGAAGGTCAACAATCCCCGAGCGCACAAATACTCACTCATATCCAGAGTGAGACCGGCACGGAAGGTTACTATGTTAGCAAGAGCTTCCATGGTGCACGTAGAGATAAACGAAGACACAGAGCACACAGGGGTCACAATCACACAAAAACAAACACAATAACGACTAACAACGAAAGGAACAAGCTTAAGTAGAAAACACTACAAAGAAATAGGCAGCAAGAACCCTAATCATAATGTAGTATTGGAAATATACTGACATAATGGCGACATGCATGTATTAACAGACGCAGTGACACAGAGGCAGCTATTAATCATGGTTAGATAAGAAAATGGAAAGATTACGGTTAGTAGTTCAACCAGAACACGAAGAGCGGAAAAGAAAATCAAGTGGCAAGCGAAAAAGAGTAAAAATACCAAAGACACCTCATGAGTTGGTAGACGGTGGGTGATAGGGGTGGATCTTGGAGCCATTAATCACTTTTGGAAGAAGGACACCGGTTAAGGTTGCCAACTGAAAGTTGCAAGTCCCACTTCTTCAACAATACGGTAATGACCAAACCAACATAGCTTAAATTTTCCAGCGGATCTATTCAAGTTAGCGTTATAGAAGAGAATCAATTGGTTTACCATAAACACGGGAGTTTTTAGGAAACGATCGTGGGTTTCGGCCTGTCTCAGCTACACTTCTTGCACACCAAGAAACTCTCCAGACACTGGTCATCCAAGGACCGTAAAGCCTCCAATCGAAAGGGAAAAGATTCTTCCGGTAAGAGCTTCTGTCCAAGGTCCACACGTAGACTGGGAACCACCAATTCCATTGGAGCAATGGCTTCCAATCCATACGCCAACTTAAAAGGAGTTGTTCCGATCGCTACTTTGTATGTGGTACGATAAGCCCATAGTACAACAGGTAGAAATTGGTCCCATCTCTCTGGGCAATCTAACACGAGTTTCTTCAAAATGTTTAAGAGAGATTTGTTGGTACTCTAAGCAAGTCCATTGGCTCGTGGGTAATAAGGAGAACTGAATTTGTGCACAATCTGGAATGTTTTCGTAAGCACTTGCATCAAGGTATTGGAAAAATGTGTACCTTGGTCAGTTACTATCTCCAAGGGTAACCCATAACGCGGAAAGATATCCTTCATTAAGCATTTAACAACCGCAGCCGCTGTAGCTGATCGCAGAGCCCATGTCTCGGCTCATCGGGTAGCATAATTTGTACATGTCAGAATATATATATTATTGGTAACTGTTGCCGGAGGTGTAATTGGTCCGATGAAATCCAATCCCCAGTTTTAGAGGCACAATGGGTTGGAGAGGGAAATAGTGTCGCTGTAAAGGCTGACTAGACCGCTGGCACTCGTCGCACTATTGTACACCACAATCCACTCTGCAAAATCTTTCGGTTAGTCAGAGCAGCCGCAAAATGTCCTCCGGTGGGGGCAGTATGTGCCATGTTAATGATCGAAGCATATTCATGTGGGGGAACACATCTGAATAGTACTCCCGAGTGATCCATGTAATATAACTGTCCGACAATCAACCGAAAGCGCCGACTGTACGTGGCTAGTCTTCGTCTAGTAGCTAAAGAAAGCGTACGAGGTGGACTTCCGCTAGTTAAGAACAGAAGTAAGGTGTCATAGTAAGAAGAAGGTACCGGTAATTCTTGTGGATCAGCCTGTATTGTCTTTGCTGTATAGATGGCTGGTGTTGTATCATCAATTCCCTCCGAAGGCTCACCGAAATCCAATCGAGAAAGAAAGTCAGCAAGCGCGTGTGCTGACCCTGGTCGGTGTAGGACGGAGTAATCAAATTCTTGAAGCAGCAAGACCCATCATGCTAGCCATCCTCCCAGATGATGTTGGTGCACCAGATGTTGGAAGTGAAGTAGGCCCTTAGGCTCATGTTACAGGTCCATGGTTCCATAGTTCCAGTCATGTACAACATTAATTCCAGCAATCTTCCATATTGACAAAACATGAACATACCACAACTTAATCATACAGATGATGAGACAAAGATAGAGAAATAATAGACGACATGTGTAAGGTGTTACGTAAGCCATCGCTTACTCATAGTATCATATATACCAATGCTCAATGTACAATGTGGGAGCAAAACTCTCAACCACTCTATGTGATGAGAAATAGATGAATGAGTGAATGTACAATGTAACAAACATATTCAGATGTATGGGCAGTAATCTGAATATACATGAGATGTGTGACCTTATAGGTTATAGAAGAGTGAATATGAGTGACTGAAAGAGGAAGGATCAGTGTGAAACTGATAGTCAACAAACCCTCATCTGAACTTAGGCTATGGAAGACCCTAAGTTAGATACGTGTGTGAAAAGATCACATACTTATAAAGTAGCATAGAATGCTAACAAGTTTGCTGCTAGAAATCCTCAAACTCATGTGAACACACCTTCTCAAACACCTCATCCAAATATGCATAAAGCATATACGTATTGTTTCTCTTGTACCTATGCCGAATAGGACTCCTCCTGATATGAACGCCACGGCCTCCATAAACTTCAAGTAGTACCTGTGTGCATAAAGAGAATATGTACCTGAATACTTAACATAAGATGTGAATCTTATGTTAACCATCATCTAATGTCTTTGAAGTAGCCCGACATCTTCTTGTAGAAGACAATCTTCAACCTAATATCTTCCTGTAGAAGATAATCTTCAAATACACCATGTAGATGGCACCATCCAATGTCTTTGAAGTAGCCCGACATCTTCTTGTAGAAGACAATCTTCAACCTAATATCTTCCTGTAGAAGATAATCTTCAAATACATCATGTAGATGGTTGATCCTCACCATCAAGCTGCTAATGAACAAGTCTTCTTGCCATGAACAAGAGATAACCTCCTCTCCATGAGGTAGAGTGTGAGCACACCCTTCATCTTCTCCAAGAAGAATCACCAAGAAGAACTTCATAGCTGCTCCTCAACATGCTTCAAGTTAGCACCATGGCTGCCCCATGTGCTAGAAGAAACACCACCTCTATTGAGGTCCAAGCTCTAGAAAGCTTGTGTTGATCCTAGGTGAAGGATGAATACAAGTGAGCCAAGCACTTGTTTATATAGTATTCTTTGTCCATGAAAAGCTTATCAATAAAGCTACGTTCGCATAAATCTTCTTCATAGCGATCGTATCGTAAAAAGATAAATTAAATCGCGAAGAGCTGTCCGTCGCCGTTTGCTTTATTTAACAAAAGCATTTTATTAGAAGATGCCGCATGCTGCCGCCAAGGGGATTTGAACCCTGGTGGGTTGGATGAGAGACTCGCGTTCTAACCAACGTTCCAGAGCTTTTGGTGGTAGAAGGAGTAGTAAGCGTACCTATACAATCTGTGCCGCTGCGCAATTTTCTTAAAGAAGGACTAAGAGTGAGCTCTCTAAATGGTGTACAATCTGACCAAAAAGAATTATTGAGACATTGTTTGACCAATAGGATATTGATTCCAACAATTCCCCCTGCAATGTCATTTTGGTACAACCTGAACTGAATCTGCAAATTACCACAAGCTTCAAATAGCCTGTCACAAGCTTCAAGCTTGTACTTCCGCACTTCAGAACTTGTTCTTTAAAAGTCTTCTTCAAAACTGAATTTGACTTTTCTTCAAAAAATCTGAACTTGCTGAATATGAACCATAATACCTGAGAAAATATGCAAACTAGATATCCAATAGTGTTCTCATCAAGCATTCACTGCTTGACAACAAATATAGCATGAACTGTCTCTGAACCTGCTATCTCCTGTCTTCAAAAACCTGAAAACATACACTAGGATACACATATTTGCATTTACCTTCCAAAAAAGGTTTCTCAAGGTACTTCTGCTGCGTTATATAAATACACTAAACAAAATCAGGAACTGAATCCTGGAACCTGTGACTGACAACTCACAACTTAGTGTATTATGAACACTGCTGGTTCATCTCTGACTGTACTCAAGTCAAATCAACTCAACTCAATATGATTCAAAAAATCTATGATGTCATCATGTCTTCATCCTTTAAATCCTTCATACCTCTTTCCTTCAGAACCTGGTATAAACATATATGTGCGCACTTCTAAAATATACCTTTCTGAAGTATCAAGCTTCTCTTCGATAGAACTCTGGAACCTTCTCCTGAACAGGAATCATCCTAATAGGAACTTTCTCCAAACATTCTTCTTCTTCCTTCTTCTTTTAAAGCTGGAACATAAAGAGAACCTGACAAAGGAAATATAGGAATACCTGAAATAGGAATACATGTAGGTATGACTCTGCATTCTTTTACATATGGCTGAAAATAAGTCTTCATGTTTCATCACCCCCCTGGATGACTTAACACTAGTATCCAAAATTCTTCAAATATATCAGACTTTATGAAATGTGGAACGTCTTCCTTCTTTCAATAAATCTGATGTTCAGTGACCAATACCTGTATCTAAAACAAAATCTCTGAACCCTTTTTATTAGCATTGTACACATGCCAATAGCTTTCCATGTCATTCCTCAACTTTCCAAATTGTAGAATAAGGTTTGCTGAACTGAACATAACAAAACCTTGCTGAAAGCTTCATAGGATTCATAACCTTTTGTAACATAACAAGTATCTTCTTCTATCTCTGTAACACGAATCTGATAGAATCTGAATCTTTGACTTACTTCTTCCAATGCTAAGAATCTTCACAAACAAAGGATAGACAATTGAATCATAAATACTCAAGATCATACAAGATCTATCCAAGATCAATGATCTCTCCTGTGTAGAATCTGTTGTCATCAAACCTTCATGACTGAATGTTTGATTTACTTCCTGAATGTCTCCAAGTGTCCATGCTTCTCAAAAATTTGTAAAACTTTTCTTCAAACAAATCCTTCAAGAATTTGCAATTCCTACTTGAAACATAAGTGGACAAACTTCTCACCTTGAGAACTCCAAAAGCTGCAAGTTGATACTTCATAACTTTCATATTTTACCCGGGTGAAATGTGATAGTACCTGCTTGATTTTCTTTTGGTTAACTCAACTTTTTAATCAAGTGATAGGATCTGATGGAACACCTTTTTGAATACAAAGCAAGTATCCAAAAATCTAGACAATCATAGAAAGTAGATTCTTCAACTAACTGGTACATCAACAAATCTGAATTTTTTGAAGTTTTCTGAAAATACTGAATATGAGGTAACCTTTTCCAAACATAAAACCTCAACCCAAGTCTTCAACATCTGCTACAAAAAACTCTTTTACCTTAAGAGTTAGATAAAGAAGAAATATACTTCTCTGCAACTTGTCATATACCAAGTAGCTCTGTATTGACATTCCAAGAATTCTTTGAGGGAACATATAAGCTGCCTGCTTAAAAACTTCAACTTATATATAACTCATACATATGAGTCACAACATACAAGTTGTCTTTAAAATCTGCTGCTTTTCTTTCTCTCAATGCAATTCTTTGTCAAATCTACTAAATCATGACCAAGTGTAATGCAAAACAAGAAAATGCTTCTTCTTTAAACAAGATGTTCTTGTAGACTTGTCTTTGGATGTAGAGGATAAAATAGGAAAAGTATATGGAAAATATATGAGAAAAGGAAGCCTTACTTCTCTTTTGGAAATGATGGAATTTCTTTTTCTGCATCTTTCTTCCACCTGATGATGTCAAAATTTTCAAACTTCTCTTCCATACCTTTTGTTCTCTTCATCTTGAAGTAGCAAACACTCTTTGACTTCTTCAACTGAACTTTTCTCTTCCTCTAATGCTAAGAGTAAGAGATAAAACAAACATGGTATATAAATGGAAGTGAATATAGAATCATGTTTTATCATCTCCTCATATCTCTGAATCAAAATGCTGTTTCAAATGTCTGAAATGACTAAATTCACCAATCGTTGTCTGAATGATGAATTGCCCTTCTAGAGTTACCTTCTCTAGATACATTTGTACCTTGATATCCAACCAACTTACAACAGAAAATTGGCTGAAAAACTCATCCCATCTTCACATTTGTCTTCTTAGATGAACTTTCTTGCCATGAAAGAGATTTCTCAAAACTCTCTAGAAAAACCTCTAGATACCTATTTTGATGTAGCCTTTAACTTTCAAAAGATGAAAGTGTATAAAAGCACTCCTTGAATTTCTTCAAATCTCTTCATAACTGCTCTTCTAAGATATGACCTGCAAATGATAATCTAATAGTAGAAATTGATACCTGTGATTTGATGTTGATCTGATTCCTTCATCTTCTCTAAACCATTGTTCTTCCTTGAATTTGAAGTAGTCTTCTCTTCATCAAGTCTGGGTCTTTAAACAATAGTTTTGTAAAGATTTGCATACTCTTCCAAAAATATTCGGCTGCTAACAGATCATCAACTTCATACTCCACACTGATGAATACACATGTAACTGAAATGTCTAATTCTCAAATCTCTACTCATCTAGATTAAGTGTGTATGTCAAATGTCAAATATTAGAAGATGCTTTCAAATCATATGTTGTAAATCTGGAATTCTGGGAACCTCAGAATCTCAATGAGCCTTAATGCATTGATGCCAAAGATCTAAAGTTCTTAAACCAAAACCTTAGTGCTCTGATACCAAATGTTGGAAGTGAAGTAGGCCCTTAGGCTCATGTTACAGGTCCATGGTTCCATAGTTCCAGTCATGTACAACATTAATTCCAGCAATCTTCCATATTGACAAAACATGAACATACCACAACTTAATCATACAGATGATGAGACAAAGATAGAGAAATAATAGACGACATGTGTAAGGTGTTACGTAAGCCATCGCTTACTCATAGTATCATACATACCAATGCTCAATGTACAATGTGGGAGCAAAACTCTCAACAACTCTATGTGATGAGAAATAGATGACTGAGTGAATGTACAATGTAACAAACATATTCAGATGTATGGGCAGTAATCTGAATATACATGAGATGTGTGACCTTATAGGTTATAGAAGAGTGAATATGAGTGACTGAAAGAGGAAGGATCAGTGTGAAACTGATAGTCAACAAACCCTCATCTGAACTTAGGCTATGGAAGACCCTAAGTTAGATACGTGTGTGAAAAGATCACATACTTATAAAGTAGCATAGAACGCTAACAAGTTTGCTGCTAGAAATCCTCAAACTCATGTGAACACACCTTCTCAAACACCTCATCCAAATATGCATAAAGCATATACGTACTGTTTCTCTTGTACCTATGCCGAATAGGACTCCTCCTGATATGAACGCCACGGCCTCCATAAACTTCAAGTAGTACCTGTGTGCATAACGAGCATATGTACCTGAATACTTAACATAAGATGTGAATCTTATGTTAACCACCATCTAATGTCTTTGAAGTAGCCCGACATCTTCTTGTAGAAGACAATCTTCAACCTAATATCTTCCTGTAGAAGATAATCTTCAAATACACCATGTAGATGGCACCATCCAATGTCTTTGAAGTAGCCCGACATCTTCTTGTAGAAGACAATCTTCAACCTAATATCTTCCTGTAGAAGATAATCTTCAAATACATCATGTAGATGGTTGATCCTCACCATCAAGCTGCTAATGACCAAGTCTTCTTTCCATGAACGAGAGATAACCTCCTCTCCATGAGGTAGAGTGTGAGCACACCCTTCATCTTCTCCAAGAAGAATCACCAAGAAGAACTTCATAGCTGCTCCTCAACATGCTTCAAGTTAGCACCATGGCTTCCCCATGTGCTAGAAGAAACACCACCTCTATTGAGGTCCAAGCTCTAGAAAGCTTGTGTTGATCCTAGGTGAAGGATGAATACAAGTGAGCCAAGCACTTGTTTATATAGTATTCTTTGTCCATGAAAAGCTTATCAATAAAGCTACGTTCGCATAAATCTTCTTCATAGCGATCGTATCGTAAAAAGCTAAATTAAATCGTGAAGAGCTGTCCGTCACCGTTTGCTTTATTTAACAAAAGCATTTTATTAAAAGATGTTGCGCGCTGCCGCCAAGGGGATTTGAACCCTGGTGGGTTGGATGAGAGACTCACGTTCTAACCAACGTGCCAAAAGCTTTTGGTGGTAGAAGGAGTAGTAAGCGTACCTATAAAATCTGTGCCGCTGTGCAATTTCCTTAAAGAAGGACTAAGAGTGAGCTCTCTAAATGGTGTACAATCTGACCAAAAAGAATTATTGAGGCATTGTTTGACCAATAGGATATTGATTCCAACACCAGATACACCAATGCTGCATGGTCTACGTGGAATGTGAAGTGTCTGCCCAACAGATAATGATGAAAATTTTTTATAGGATAAACTAAACTGAGACACTCGCATAATATGTCGGATGAAACCATTTATCCGTCTGCTGCATTAGCACGCTACCAATGGCACTGTCGGAGGCATCCACAAAAACATGAAATGGAAATTCCCAATTTGGTGCTTGTAAAATGGGAGCCTGAGTTAAGAGTGTTTTCAATCGGTCAAAAGAAAGTTGACACTCTTCGGTCCATTCAAACCGACGTGGGCTACTATTTATCAAACGATTAAGTGGTATATCTAGATGAGCAAGCCAATGCAGATGCTGCCCATGCCATCAGATTTGGCCTAAAAACCACATCGCGTCTTTAGGGGTCTTAGGAGCAGGAGCCTCCAAGACGGCCTTCACTTTGTCTGGATCCACCTAAATTCCTTGTTTGGAAATAACATGCCCAAGCAGCTCACCATAGGAAACAGAGAACACCGATTTATTTGGGTTCAAACACAAGTGATATTCTCGACACTTGGAAAAGCAACACCGTAAATGGTACAGGTGTGCCGATGTATCCCCGGATAACGAGAAATCACCCAGATACACTCTCATAAATGTAGTGAGGTAAGGGGAAAAAATTTCTTGCATGTAGCATTGGAATGTACTAGGAGCATTACGCAGCCCAAAGCCCATTACGGTACACGTATGGACACCCTAGTTGGTAATAAATGTAGTCTTGGGTATGTCCTGCTCTGCCATCCTGACTTGATTATAACCAATGTATCCATCTAGAAAGGAATACATCTCTCGACCGGCCACCTCATCTAACATGGTATCCAAGAATGGCAACGGAAAGGGATCGGGTACAGTTGCAGCATTAAGCTTTTGGTAGTCCACACATATCCGCAGCTGCTTGTTTTTCTTCGGAACTATAACAATGGGAGAGATCCATTCTGCGTGCTCAATAGGCACAATAAATCCTACCTTCAACAAGCGATCAAGTTCGGCTTTAACCTGTGCCGCATAGTTAGGATTCATCCTGTAACTGGGTTGTTTGATGGGTCTTGCATCTGGTTTCAGCACCACGTGGTGTTGATAAATCCGTGGGTCCAACCCCTTCATGTCCCTGTAATCCTAGGCAAACACATCAGCGAACTCTCATAGCAGCTGCAACAAATGCTCTTGGAAAGTCTCGGATAGTCCTGCTTTTATCTTTACTGGTCGTGGATTGGTTTGGTCACCTAAATTGCAGGTGATCAGCTGATCTTCTGGTACATAGAACTATCCGGGTTTCTCCAAATCGTCTCCTGACTGAAGTAATTATTGGAGCATCGTATCATCCAAGGTCTATTCTGTGCTTGACTCATGCTCTTTGGTCACTGGTGTCACTGGCTGCCGAACTCTAGTTATCAGCCACCATTTGTAAATCTACAATGCCGAGTGCCATTAGATCCTTATTGGTGGTAAGAAAAGCTTCCTCCTCATCATCGGAGAGACCATCCAACATGTGTATAGGCTCCGCTAAGTATGGGTGCGCATGTAAGTCACAGGGTTTCATGTCATCCAACGGGACAACATATTTCCGGTGATTATTTTTAAAGAATAATTCATGCACTGACTAGTCTTGCACTACCTTGGCTTGTTTGAGCCATGGACGTCCAAAGAGTAGATTGTAATCTAGGCTCGATTCTGGTAAATCCAGCACAACAAAGGTCATTTTGAAAATAGAACCTTGTACAGTGATCGGAATATCCCGCACCAAGCCCACCGGATGGGCTTGAGATTGATCAGCCATATGTACAAAGAATTGAACAGGTTCAATTTGCATCCACCCCAGCCGTTTGCAAAGAGCTGTTGTGGCAATATTGACACCAGATCCACCATCAATTAAGACTTGTGTGATTTTGTGATTTTTGTACCATACCGTAATCAGTGGTACTGTATTGTCCACCATTGGGTTCAATTCCGGTTGGATTGTAGCTGTTGCAGGAGCACTCGAGGAGCTTGGGCTAACCTGCTACTGGAACTGTTGGCGAACTCCAGGGACCAAAGCCAATAATTGACACAATGGCAATGTAATTGATGCCTTGGACAGAACATCCCACACCGAATCAATTCTGGGTGTTTTCGATACGGTCTCCGGTATGGACTCTGGTACCGTATGGGTCAAATTTCGCTTCTCTAGTACCCTCGACAAGATACTTTGCTGCATCACTGGAACTGGATCAGGGAAAATAGCTTGTTCCTGTGTAGCCCACTTGCTTGCCTTTGTGAACGCCTTCTATTGTTCACGAATTCTTGGTTTGAAGATCTCCGGAGCTGGCTGTAGTTGCTTGCCCTATTGTGTTTATACCGCTGTTGTTTGCGTATCCACAAGTGAAATATACACCATATTTTCCATCGGATGTTGCCGTTCTTTTTTCTTTTTGTCATAATCCGCTGCGTCTTTGCAAAACCTCCGGATATGCCCTATTTCCCCATAGAAATGACATTTAGGAGTTGGATTAGATGTACCTTCTCCTAACAGGCCTGCATTACATCGAGCTTGACCGAAGTTATTCGTCCGCCCTCCTCGATAATTCCTGTATCCCTGGTACGGGGTGTTCCTCATCTGTGGTGGTACATAATGGCTAGCTGGTTGTCCCTACTCTTGAATGATGGCATTAACCGCTGCTCTGTTATGTACCTTGGCATTATATGGACAAGTCTCCATGGTATGATCTGTTATGTGGCAGATGGCACAATACATTTGGTTCAGTGCGCATGTTGGACTGCTATGCATGGGGTTTTTGCATTTGGCACAGTAGACTTGTTTCAAAGGGTCCTCGTTAGATTGCCTAGATGCTTTCAGCCACTCCAGATCTTTGGTAAATCCGCCCACTTTGTTCTCTAATTGTAATGCCATAGCAATTACGACATCTAAAGGCATTCCACCCACACACCTTATGATCATAATCTGCTTCAATTGGGGCTTTAATCCATTGATGAACCATTGAGTAATAATGTCATCTGGTAGATTAGCATGCATGGGTGGCAACTCCCTTAGATGTGTCCGAAATAGCGTTGCATAATCATGTACCGTTTGGTGTGGTTTCTGCCTATTATTCTACAACTAGTCAAAAATTTCGACGGGATTCTTCTTCAATCGAAACCGTTGTAGAAAGGCATCCTTTACATCATCATATTGCCGAAAGTGGTTCAAATCGTATTCAGTTAGCCATCGTACAACTTCATTAATCAGGGTTGCCTGGAACACAATAGCTTTGTAGGCAGGGTTGCCTGGAACACAATAGCTTTGTAGGCATATATCAAAGAATTCTTTGTCAA
Organism: Ceratopteris richardii; assembly: GCA_020310875.1. Classification (NCBI taxonomy): domain Eukaryota; kingdom Viridiplantae; phylum Streptophyta; class Polypodiopsida; order Polypodiales; family Pteridaceae; genus Ceratopteris; species Ceratopteris richardii. Next base: position 155,364,397 of record CM035429.1, on the reverse strand, counting down.
TCTTTAATCTTCGGTGTAAAAAACTACTCCATTTCCCATAGACGACACCAGTGTTAAATGTTAAACCTTTTTTACTATTTAAGTTTAATTCACGACTCGGTTCTTGGGATGGTCAGGGGTCTGTAAACAAAGGCCCTATTTATATTTTTCCAAACTGCAAATTACGGTGGTATGACTTCACTGATTTGAGCGCTAAACATATTGTTGGCCAGTACTACTCTGAATACGTTCGTTAACGCCCCTTTCACGTTAGAAGGTTTACCGTGTAACTCCTTCATTTAACGTATTAATCCAATTACTTAGTACATAGATTTAATGATCAACTTAATGATCAACTTAATCAATGAAACAAACTCAGTACACAGAGTTCTGCAACAGTGCTCGCTTCCGGCTCCTCGTTCCGCATCATGCGACTTCTTTCATTAATCTTATCAAAGGGTACAACGTTGCGCTACACCTTTTCATCACGCGTGCGACTTTTCAAGATATATTTTACAAGGAATATAAGTTCCTTTCTGGCGGCTTACAGTCTTGTAACAAAGAACATTTATGGAATAAGACAAATTGATGTGATATTTACAAATAACAACTAAAAACACCAAACCAAGTTTATAAGCTCACCTCATCATAGATGCTCCCATTAAACGACTACATTGCATCCTTGAAAGTCCTCCAACATTGCAACCAATCCATGATAATATCCATAAGCCTCCTCAGTTTGTGTTGGAGGACGATCAATTGCCAACTCCTACAACAAACATGCAAAACTTTAGATGAGCATACATGATGTGCTTAACACAAACAAATTCAATAATCAAAATGATACTTACAAAATCGTGATGCATAGTTTCATATCCATCGCTACCCAAATGTGACAATCAAACCATATATATACATGTGGCTACTGCATCTCGCTACTGGTGATATCGGTTAGGAGTCTCCTAGTGCTTATCATTAATCATATCCCACTCCTCAGCATCTAACCATACAGGGTTCGATAAGCTTGCTCTCGATGGGATATAATCTCACGTGTCATGTGCTAAATCCACTATGAGTACAAGAGGATGCCCATGTGCTAGCTAGTACTCCTGATATATCATCTCTATGATATAATTTTTATGGTCTTTATCTTGTTTATTCCATTTCAACATGATAGAGTTTCCAAACTATATGGAGCAAAGCTGTCGTATATGTTGATGCATGGCCTTTTTGGCCACATCCATCATTGGAGCTCCATCATGTATACTATACACCTTGGAGTCATCATGATCACACATATATGCATACACACACACATAGAGACACACATACACACACATACACACACATGCATACATATGCATACATACATACTTACATGCATACACACATATACACACACATGCATACATATGCGTACATAAAGCACATGCATATGCATACATACATACTTACATGCATACACACACATACACACCCACATACACATATACACACATACATACCTTTGCATATACACCTACATACACATAAACACACATACATACTTACATATACAAACACACATATACATACATGGATATACACACACATACACACATACATACACACATGCATATACAGATACACATGCATACACATATACATATACATATATATACATATACATATATATACATATACACACATATATACATATGCATACATATACGTATATGCACATCAGGTCACACGCATACCTGTCGACAAACATATGTATATACTTACACACACATAGTTATATACATGTATATACTCGGGCATGCATAGACCAACAGACACATAACTAAACACATAAATTACGTAAAAACACATATATACATACATACACACATATATATACGCACATACTTTTACATATTTATATACACACAGATAGAGACGCATACTCACACACACATGCATACGCATATACATACATACATAGACACATATGAAAACACACATACACACACTAAACATAAATATGCATACACACACACATAGAAACACACATACACACACATGCATACATATGCATACATAATGCACATGCATATGCATACATAATGCACATGCATATGCATACATAATGCACATGCATATGCATACATACGTACATACATACATGCATACACACACATCCACACCCACATACACATATACCCATAGACACACTCACATATACACCTACATACAAATACACACATATATGTAGTTACATATACATACACACATATACATACACATACACACATACATATACACATGCATACACACATGCATATACACATACACATGCATACACATATACATATATAGATAACGACACATACACACACATACACATATACATACACACATACACTACACATAAATATGCATACACGCACATAGAGACACACATAGAGACACACATACATACATGCACACACACATGTATACATATGCATACATAATGCACATGCATATGCATACATACATACATACATACATACATGCATACACACACATACACACCCACATTCACATATACACACATACATAGACTCACATAGACACTTACATACACATACACACACATATACGTACTTACATATATGTACACACATATAGATACACTCCATATGTGACACACATACACACTCACATATACACCTACATACACATACACACACATATACATACTTACATATACATATACACATTTACACACATGCATATACACATATGCATGCATACACACATACACATGCATACACATACATATACACACTCAAATACATATACATACATATACGTATATGCACATCAGATCACATGCATACCTGCACACAAACATACACACATACATCACATGCATATATATGTACACATGCATACACAATGCACACATACACATATACATATACATACATACACACACACACACATACATGCATAGATATGTACATGTACATATATTGATTTCTAACCCATTTTGTTTTATATTATAGATAAAATGGATCGTCGTAGAGAGAGAAGTGTGAAAGTCACTCTCATAAAAAGTCTTATGAGAGCAAGAGTTCTGCCTGATACCTTAGTGATCGTCATGCACGAGTACTAAGAGATGCACGATGATGAGTTCGATCTTATGATCCAGATGCTTACTCAACAACCAGAGGAGGGCTCTTCTATAGCTCCCCATGCAAGAAAAGAACTATTTGCTCATAGATATGGTTTTTTCATATTTTTTTAATCATATTATAACACATATTTTTATTTATTTTTATCTATCTATTTTTAGGACACCTATACCACCTCCAGATCATGAGAGCAGAGCACAAGTGCCTATGAGGACATGCATAGGCACCCTACGGCTAGAGTGCGATATAGAACCAGAGGGCAATATAGTGTATATAGGGAATGGATTGGAGTTCAAGAGAAGAATACGAGCATTATGCGACTCCTAGCTATGGCTTGTCCACTTGCAGTGGAAGTACATATAAGTTTTACATCTAAATTAAAATAAATATTATATGTTTTATTTACATGTTTCTTTTTTTGTAGTGAGCATGATGGGAGGGATAAAAATATATACTTAGTTCACTTGAGACAGAATTTGGGATTGGCTAGTTGCATAAGTGGTGTCTGAAAGAAATGCAAAGACTTATGGCTCATCGTTGTGATAATGCATGGTATGCATTGCTTTTATTTGTTATATTCATATGTGTAACTATATATATATACACACACATATATACACAAACGTACACGCATATCAGGTCACATGCATACATGTGTACATGTGTATGTATATATATGTGTGGATATGTGTATGTGTGTTTATGTATGTACTTATGTATACAAGAGAGAGAGAGAGTGCGACCGGAGGTACACATACACACATACACACATACACATCCATACACACACATACATGCACATTAGCACACACACACATACACATGCATGCAGATACACACATATAATAAATACACACATAGACTCACATAATCATATATACATACATGGATACACATACACATGCATACACACACATACAAGCAATATATATATATATATATATATATATATATATATATATATATATATATATATATATATATATATATATATATATATATATATATATATATATATATATATATATATTGTTGGAGTTAGACGTCTTCGGAAGCACATGAACATCACCACGAAGAAGAAGAAGCTTGGAGCACAACACACAATGCTGAATGTATTACCCATAGAATGTACAAAGATAAGTAGCCCGCTAGGGCAATAGGTGTATATACAAGCCATCAGGAAAAACCTCTTGAAGAGGGAAAAAACTTCCACGGCGATCCTAGAGTGTTCACACACATCACTACCTAAATATATCAACAAATCCCCCCTGGGAGTGATGCGATGAACAAGGAGCTAGCACGCATGTATAAGGAAGTGCCAAGCTATGTGGAATCAATCCACAAAAGGAAGAAAGCCCAAAGCTTTGCGGAAAGCTTCAAACTTCTCCCTATGCAGAGCCTTTGTAAAAAGGTCTGCAATGTTCTCCTGCATGGGCACATATGCCAAGCTGATCTCCCCAGTAGAGAACCTCTCCCTAACATAATGTTAATGCACCTCAGTGTGCTTAGTGTGAGCATGGAACACAGGGTTCCTCACAACTCCCAATGCACTCTGGTTATTAGTGAAGATGGTGGTGGTAGAAGACTGACCAACACCCAAATCAGCCATAAGGCATCTGACCCACACACACTCAACAACCGCTGTGAAAGTTGCCTTATACTCAGCCTCACAACTGGAAGTGGCCACAATAGACTTCTTATTGCTCAACAAAGATATACATGAGCTACCAAGCATGAAGCAAAAGCCATTGGTGGACATGTTGGGAAAGATGGATGGACACTCCAAGAGAAGAGTAGGTACTGCCAAATCCTGCTTTGTACCAGCCCTTTGATGCTCCCAAGTTGAAATGTGGACCTTCTTAGCTTTCGAATGACACCATAAAATGGCTTATTTACTTTGAAAATGATGTATGCAAAGATAGAATCAAAATAGATAACTTTGAACTTCAAGTCTTCAAGAAAACCTTCTATTTTTTACTAGACACCTACTATATCTTTTGCTCAGTATGACCAACACAGTAGGAATTGGAAAACTTCCTTTTAGGGGTATCTAATTAGCTTACCAAGCTAACTATTCCAAGTGATATCACTTAAAAATATTAACTATTCTCAGGGAAATTAATTTAGCAAGTAAACCTTTACCCCCGATATTTTAGGACTGTTGTAGACTTTGACCAGTGATCACGTCGATGATTTTTACTCTATAATGGCTGAATAGAAATCCTTAAACTTTTGATAGCATGTAGATGACTTTGAGCTGGTTCCAACAAGCTATAGATCTTTGAAGTTGGTGAAGAAATGAGTGAGATATCCTCTCCACAAGTTGACAGACTTATAGACACTATGACAGAGAACTCAGAAATGAACAATGTAGATATATGTGTTAATGAACACTTGTATACAATGCCATTGGCATGAAGATCATTGCCTAATGGTGTAGATAGATGTGAGCTAGAGTAGAGACCTCACACACACTCATAATTGATAATGAGAAGCTCGAAAACTGATCCTTCTTCCCGCGACTTTTTGATGATCATTTTTATAGTAGTTGAGTTAAAGTTTGAGTTTGAATTCAAACTTCTGGCTCCCTATAATCATGCTCCTACATCCTAGGAGATATTCTATCAATCAAAGCTAATGTTTCCACGAGTTCCTTTTGGTAGGTGTTTACAAATATTCCAAGTCAAATGTGACTTTTACAAAAAAGTAAAGTGGTAATTAACCACTAGCTTTGGTTCCTATGCTTCTCCAAATGTGTATGAACTTCAAGGTATCCTTCAAGCCAAATGTGTAGGCTTGTGACTTGCACCAACAGCTCCCCCTCAAGCCAAACATTTTTGCTTGGTCTTCATCTTCAATCTTCATGTATATCCTGCAATCCAATCATTGATTTAAACCTGCAAATTTTGGTTCCATCCAATGCTTTAGTTAACAAATTTGCAGACTGCATGTTGGTAGATACATATGTTAGTTGAATGTCCTTGCTTAATAATTTCTCTCTCACATAATGGTAATGGACCTCTATATGCTTGGTCCTAGCATGATGGATAGGATTAGCTGCAAGGAGAAGTGAGCTTGTATTATCTCCAAAGATCAATGGTGACCTAGTATATAGGCCCAATTCTGTAAACAATAGCTTGATCCATATGGCTTCTTGAGTAGCATTTTCCAAACCTCTATACTCTGCCTCTGTGGAAGATAAAGCAATAGTAGGTTGCTTCTTTGATGACCATGATATTGGTTTATCACCTGCAAATGAAATGCATCCAGAAGTGCTCCTCCTATCATCCTTGCATCCTTCCCAATCCACATCTGAATAAATCTTGATATCTAAATCTGAAGTGTAAGGGATGTGGTTAACTTGTGATTACATGCCATAGGTGCCTGCTTCAATCCATAAAGAGCTTTATTCAATTTGCACACATATGTTACCTTGTTTGGATCCTCATAGCGAGGAGGTTGTGACATATATACCTCCTCTGAAATCCATCCATTCAAAAAAGCATTTTTTACATCCAATTGATACATGTCCAATTTTTTGATGGAGCCACACTCACCAACACTTTGATGGTTGGCATCTTACCCATAGGTGAGAATGTCTCTTCATAGTCAATGCCTTGGGTTTGTGCAAAACCCTTGGCCACCAATCTAGCTTTGTACTTGTTAATTGACCCATCAGAATTTCTTTTGATTTTTACATCCAATTGATACATCCATTTTTTTACATTTTTTACATCCAATTGATACATCCATTTTTTTACATTTTTTACATCCAATTGATACATGTTCCAATTTTTTGATGGAGCCACACTCACCAACACCCTGATGGTTGGCATCTTGGCCACAGTGAGAATGTCTCTTCATAGTCAATGCCTTGGGTTTGTGCAAAACCCTTGGCCACCAATCTGGCTTTGTACCTGTTAATTGAGCCATCAGAATTTCTTTTGATTTTATATATCCATCTGGAACCAATTACCTTCATGGACTCTTTCTTTGGTACTAGTTCCCATTTGTCACTTTCCTTGAGTGCTTCAATCTCCTCATCCATAGCTTCTCTCCATTCTGTCTTGGTCTTTGCTTCTTCATATGATCCTGGTTCTTCAATGGACAAGTCTTTGGCAAGGTAAATAGAATGTTTAGTAACAAGAGATGTATCATACCCATATCTGATAGGTTTTTTGCTCTCCCTTTGTGATGTTTTAATTGATTGATTTGAAGATTCAGGTATGTCTTCAAGCTTCTTCATCTTGACTTTGCCCTTGGACTTCCATGCCTTGAATTCTTCAAGATTGATAATGTCTTCATCATCTGAATTTGAGTCTTCATTCTGAGTAGGTTCCTCCTTTGCAAGACTTGGAAACTCCTCCTCCAAGTCATAGGGTAGTTTGAACTTCCTACATTCATTCTCATACCAAGAATCATTTTCATCAAAGACAACATCTCTACTAACCATGAATCCCTTATTGGAAGGGTTGTAAAACCTGTATCCTTTCTTATTTAGATCATATCCAATAAAGATACACTTCTCAGCCTTAGGGTCTAGCTTACCTCTTATCTGAGAAGGAATGTGTACATATGCTACACATCCAAATATCCTGCAATGATCAAGTGAGGGTCTCTTCCCATGCCATGCTTCATAAGGTGTCATCCCATCAAGGGACTTAGGTGGTAACCTGTTTATGAGGTAAGTGGCAGTAGAAACACTCTCTGCCCATAGGTAATTAGGTAATTTTTTTTCATTCAACATAGACCTAGCTGTTTCAACAATGAACCTATTTCTTCTTTCAGCTACCCCATTCTGTTCAGGAGTATACCTTGTGGTGATTTCTCTCTTGATTCCTCTGTCTTGCAAGAATGCTTCAAATTCATTAGAGAAGTACTCACCTCCTCCATCTGACCGTAGCCTCTTTAGATTCTTCCTTGTCTGGTTCTCAACAAGTGCAAGATATTTTTTAAAACAATTGAACACTTCATCTTTGTGCTTCATAAAGTACAATACAATCCATCTGCTATAATCATCAATAAAAGATACATAGTACCTTGATCCTGAGATTGAGGGGTCTTTGTTTGGTCCCCATACATCTGTATGGACAAGCTCTAGGTAGTCCTCATGCATGTAGCCTTTCCTTGTGAAGGGTAACCTGTGAGACTTCCCAAACTGACAAGCACTACATTTATATATCATGTGTTGTTTGGAAACATTGGGTATTCCAATTACACATTGATCCCTGCATATCTGTTTCAAGGTTCTTTCTCCTACATGCCCTAATCTTTTATGCCAAATCTCAAGATCTGAAAGTGTTTGATCTTTATAACTGTAGAGTGCAATATTCTTTGTGTCTTCTAGCTCAAAAGTAAAAAGTCTACCTGATTTTTCTCCTTTTTCTATTCTCTTGAACCCCTGCTTGGGATCCTCCACAAATGCTCCAAATTGGTTGAATCTGACCTGCAAACCTTTTTCCACAATCTGTCCAACACTCATCAAGTTTTTGGTAATGGTTGGTACATATAGTACCCTACTCAACAAGTTCTGATTTCCATCACAAGTCTTAACATTTCCAACTTTAACTACTGAGTGCTTGGTGTCATCACCTGTTTGTACTTGATGCTTACCTTTTGGTTCTTCAAGGTCAGAGAGTAGAGCTAGATTGCCAGCCACATGATTTGAGCATCCTGAGTCAATGTAGAATAGGTGATCATCATTCGTACCTGGTTTTGAAGTCATGTTCATGATCAGAAGAGAATAATCCTGCTCTTCTGTATAGTTGTTGTAGTCCTTCTTGGATTTGAATCCTCCTTGGTAGTTGCCATTGTAGTTGTTGTTGTAGTTATTATTGTAGTTGTTGTTGTAGCCTTGGTGATTGTTGAATCTACCTCTTGACTGTGAGTATCCACCTCTTTGATATCCTCTTCCTCTCTGATTCTTGTAATTCCTGAAACACTCATCTATAGTATGATTTGATAAACCACAAATGTAGCATGGTGAGGAGTTATAGGATCTCCCCCTACCTTGCTTACCTCCTCTGCCCCTTCCTCTTGATGATCTACCTCTCCCTGCATAGTTTGCTTGGGAGGTAGTGCCTTCATCCTCTATCTTCTTGTTCTTGCCTTTATCTTTAGACTTACTTTTATCAGTCTATATGGCAGAAGAACTATTACCTTTGGATGAGTCTCCATTCTTGTTGAGCTTGGCTTCATGAGTGAACAATTGCCCCATGAGAGTGGTAAGATATGGAATTTTCATGTCCATGTAAAGGTCCATAGCAGTGGTGAAGCTTTCCCATTTGTCATCAGCTTTAATCCCATTGATCTCCTTAGGTTGCTTCCTTAGTGTAGTGAATTCAATCCACAATTTATGTTTTCTGGCCCTTGTGTTGGAAGAGAAGTAAGATGACAAGGTTTCCCAAGTCACTTGGGATGTCTTACAATTTCTAATATGTGGCAAAAGAAAATCAGAGATGGAGTTGAGTAAGTAAGACCTTGCTAATGCATCCTTGGCACACCATGTGTTGAGCTTTTCATGTTCTTCCTTTGTTGGTAGTCCTCTAGCTTTGAATGACGGCAATTCCTCATCTCCTGAGATGTATCCATAAAGACTCCTTCCTTGTAGGTATGCATTCATCCTTAGAGACCATGCCTGATAGTTGTTCCTGTGCAATTTATCAATAAATGAAGGAAAACCATCTCCCATTTTACCTTAGTTTGCTCTGATACCACTGTTGGGAAAGATGGATGGACACTCCAAGAGAAGAGTAGCTACTGCCAAATCTTGCTTTGTGCCAGCCCTTTGATGCTTCAGAGTTGAAAAGTGGACCTTCTTAGCTTTCCAATGACACCATAAAATGGCTTATGTACTTTGGAAATGATGTATGCAAAGATAGAATCAAAACAGATAACTTTGAACTTCAAGTCTTCAAGAAAACCTTCTATTTTTTACTAGACACTTGATGTATCTTTTGCTCAGTATGACCAGCACAGTAGGAATTGGAAAAATTCCCTTTAAGGTTATTTAATTAGCTTAGCAAGCTAACTATTCCAAGTGATATCACTTAAAAAGATTAACTATGCTCAGAGAAATCAATTTAGCAAGTAAACCTTTACCCCCGATATTTTAGGACTGTTGTATTCAGAAAGACTTGAATTGGTCAATATAGATGTATGGGGTCCTTTAAAGGACTTCAGTATAAATGGATCTTATATGTCATATATGTTGATGATGCTACCAGGTGAATCACAATTTATGTGATCAAAGACAAGTCAGAAGTGTTTAACACATTTAAACACTATCATGCACATGCAGAAAGAATTACAGGTCAAAAATTGAAGAGGTTAAGGTCAGATGGAGGCGGAGAGTATTTCTCTAATGAGTTCAGTGATTACTTGTGGAATGCAGGTATAAAGAGAGAGGTTACTTGCAGGTACTCTCCTCAACAAAATGGGGTAGCAGAAAGAAGAAACAGAACTCTTGTTGAGTTCGCAAGATCCATGATGAAGGAGAAAAGTTGCCATAATTATTTGTGGGCTCACGCTGTAAACACAGCCACATATTTGGTCAATAGGTCACCATGTAAAGCTTTGCAGGGTATGACACCATATGAAGCTTGGTGGGGTAAGAGAACTACCTTGGATCATCGTAAAATATTTGGATGCTTGGCATATGCATATGTGCCATCTCAACTGAGGTAGAAATTGGAACCTAAAGCAGAGAAGTATGTATTCATTGGTTATGATGACAAGCAGATGGGTTATGGGTTGTGGAGTCCATCCACAAAGCAATTCCTTGTGTCTAAGGATGTTACATTTGATGAGCAAGGTACTTGGTATGCAGGTACACTTAATGTTCATGCAAATGTTGAAGAAGTTGTGAATCAAAAGAAAGATAAATCAAAGGTTCAAATATTTGATGGAGAGGAGAACAATGAAGTACATGCTGAAGTTGAAGATGTGCCAAGGTTTGATCCAGAATGTGGTGAACCAGAAACTTCAAGAAATGGAGAACTCAGAAGGTCATCTAGGCACAAATGGCAACCTACAAGGTATAGCTATGATACTTCATTTTTGACTATTAAAGATTATGCTTACATGTTAAAAGCATATGAAGATCCATCCACATATGATGAAGCCAAAGGGAAGAAGAATTGGGAAAAAGCTACGCAGGAAGAATATGATGCATTGATGGAAAATGAGACTTGGGATTTGGTTCCTAAACCAAATAGCCAGAAGATCATTGGTTCCTAAACCAAATAGCGAGATGGTTTCAAAGATCAAGTGTATCCAAGTTATGTGTGTAAACTCAAGAGAGCTTTGTATGGGTTGAAGCAGGCCCCAAGGGCATGGAATTATAGGCTTGTAAAGTTCTTAAAGGAACTTGGATTTCAAGCATCAAAGGCAGATAGTAGCTTGCTAGTCAAAGCAAGTGAGGATGGATTTATGTATTTATGTTGATGACATAATACTTACAGGGACAGATGACAAAGGTATACACATGATTAAGAAGAAAATGGAGAAAGAATTCAAAATCAGTGATTTGGGAAATTTGTCATTCTTTTTGGGAATGGAGATTTCATATACTCCACATGGAGTATATGTAACTCAAGAAAGGTATCTGAAAAATTTGCTAACCAAATTTAAAATGGAAGATTGCAGGATAGCACCAACTCCAATGGAAGTGACTCATGGAATGAGTAGATATGGAGGAGAAGAATTCAAAGATATGAAGCTTTATCAAAGTTTGGTGGGTAGCTTGATTTATGCTACATTAACAAGATCTGACTTATCATATGCAATTGGAGTTCTATCTCAAATCATGCATTGTCCTAGAAAGGAACATTGGATTGCAGGACAAAGAGTACTTAGGTACATCAAGGGCAAACTTAAAGAAGGTTTGTATTATGGTTTTACTTCAGATACAAGAGTCAAAATATACAGTGATGCAGATTGGGCAGGTAATTCTGATGATAGAAGATCAACACATGGATATTTGTGTTATGTGGGAGATAAGCTAGTTTCATGGTGTTCTAAGAAGCAACATACAGTTGCTTTATCATCTACAGAAGCAGAATACAAAGGCACGGTAGAAGTCGCAAAAGAAATAATATGGTTAAAGACTCTTATGAAGAGTTTTGATATTATACAGAGTACCCCTATCATTTGTGGAGACAATATGAGTTCTTTATATTTGGCAGCAAATCCTGTATTCCATGCTAGAACTAAACATATTGAGATTCAGTATCATTTTTTGAGAGAGAAGGTTGTTGATAAAGAAATAGAAGTTATGCATACTCCTACAAAAGATCAACTTGCAGATATGATGACAAAGAGCTTGGATGGACCAAAGTTGCAGAGGTTTAAAGATATGGCAGGAATAAAGAAGATGCAGGTAATCACAATTGATGATTCAGGGGGAGTTGTTGGGGCAGGACAATCAACAATTGGTGATTATGAGAAGCCTAGAAATAAAGATATGAAGAAAAGGTTGAAGTCCAACTTCATGAAGTGAAGTGAAGATTCAGGAAGAAAAGTCCTTTAGACATATGTACATTAGTTTTGTAAATGCTTCAAAATACTTGAAGTAATGATGAATCAATACTCATATGTATATATATATATATATACTTGTAGATAGTCGTATTAGAAGAGAGAGATGAAATATAGATGAATAGATGATGAGTATTGTGTGGATCATCCATCAGATGTATGAAGAGTTGAATAGAAAGAATGTTCAAAGAATTGTGTGTCGATCATTTCTCTTGTTCTCCTTCTGCGTTTGATTTTATAAGAAATCCTTTTGTACACATCTAATTCCATAGTTAATCTATCTATGGTTAAAGTTTAAGAGTTCAATTGCAAACAAGCTGAGAGAATTTTGTGTAGGAACATCTATATGTGAGAAAGTGTTGAGTGTCTTCTGAAACAGGCGCAATCCCAATGGTCAAAGAAATGGTCAGTTCTCATTGCACATTGTAAAGCTTTACACAAATGAGGAGTCAAAATCTAAGTTGGAAGGTAATCCATCTATGGCTAAAAGCATTCGCTTAAATGGGTTCTAGTTTGGGAGAACTATGTGTTAGAAGTTGCAGGTGTCAAAGTCGACTCTCCAAGAAGGTAGTTTCAGACATAGGTAGATTATTTGGAACATTTCTCATAATCTACTTAATATGTTGAAGTTTTTAAACTTGGAGGAGGTGCAAAAACTCTAGGCAACACATTCTACAAAGTCTCATCACAAATGTTACACAAATGATTAATCAATGAGTGAATAATGTGCAACAGACCTTTTAGTGAAATGACTTTCTTCACAATTAGCTAAAATCTTGACAGTTTGGTGCTAGCCTTCCAAAATTGGTTGGAGTTTAAAGTTATTCTTGATATAGAGGTGATCTAACATCAAGGATAGCTTGTTCTTTTGGAGTTTAACACTCTCCATCAGCAATGTACAAGCTTCAATTTTTGAGTAGCCCGAAATGAACCATCTTTTGGAAAGGAAGAATGCTGCATTTTGCCCAATATACAGCCTTCACATGCATGTTTACCGGGTGCCTCAAGTTTGGGCAAAGAGGACAACATTTTAGATTTCTGTAGGCATAGCAAACTAGCAAAATTCAGATGA